>VXBJ01003627.1:792166-919666 GCA_013400055.1 Nycticryphes semicollaris
CAGATGAATACTAAATTAATAGGAACTACAATTGCAAAGCTATAGATTATATATATTTTTTTTTGTTTTTAAAAAGCTTGAATGTTTAGACTTCCCTGGTTTTCTACAAGATAAGCTGATATTTAACTACCAGCAGCTGTGCTCCATTCTCATAAAGAAAATCCTACATGAGGCTTCAAGGTTAATTATCAGTGCCGTCTCTTTATGAGCTAAGGTTCCTTGACCATTATCTTTCAGACCTATCTGCCAGTTCTAGCCTAAAAAAGCCTTGCTAATTTGGCCATCACAGTGGCACTAGAGGGCCTATCAGTCATATGACCACAACTCTCTAGACCAGACCTCTCTAACTAGCTACATGTGGACCAAGTCCAGCTCATGAAGCACCATTTGCAGGCCCACCAGCAGCTCTGGCCCATTCCTGCCCTCTGCCCACACTGCTAGCAGGACATGGAGGAGGAATTATGCGTAGGAATTCTGTGCTCTGAAGGACCCAGTGCCTGGACAAGACCCAAGCACCTTTGCAGATTCTGGATTATGGCATGGGGTATGAGCTACAAAATGCATAGTCCTGCTAGGGTGTGCCAGGAATGGGATGTCCTGTAGCTTCAGCTGCCAGTTACAGTGATGGTCTCTCCATGGCTACTGCACAGAATGTTACAAAGCCAGCTTGAGTGCAGAAGGGGTATAGGGTCGCATAATGTCCATGGGTCACCACAGAATGGCTGATGTGTGTGTTGACAGAGATGTTCTGTTGCGAATGGTCTCCTGCCCTCATGGCTGGAGCAGGTCTCTATGCAGGATAACTCTCACAGGAAAAGAAGCAGAAGCTTGGAGGATTACACTGTCGCTCTTTTGCTGCCCTTCCCAGATAATCAGAGAAGTCACTGCTTCACAATTTTATGGTGATTCCCTCTTTCGAAACTGGGGAAGAATTCTAAGTTTAACTGCATGAGGGTATTCCTCTTTTCTGCTCCAGGAGATATCCTTTAAAGCTCTACTGTAGGTTCCTACAGTTCACGTTTTAGAGAAGAACAGTGTTTACTTTGACTTTATCACTACATAATTTCTTATTCTTTCTGAAGAGGTCCTCCTATGACAGCATGATTTTCAAGATGCTGGTATGCAAATACTGCTGCTGCAATTGTGTTCAAAGGAAGAAAAAAAAAACATGAAAAGTTGAGTTGTGGTCACTAAAAGAACAACTTTGCACAACAGGGTAACAATTTTGAAAGGAAGAGTATCAGGTTGTTAAAGTAATTAATTTTAACCCTGATGAAAACCTGGAAATAGCTCTTTCCAATAATGATAGTCATAATCCTTTTTATTGGCTGTAGAGAATCTCTGACACAAGTCAGAACAATCGGAACAATTTTTTATACCACTTTTGGCAACTTTGCAAGAAAAAGATCATTTTTTCAGATTTTTTCCCCCCAGAAATTTAAATTTGTTGAAATTTTTCAACAACTGTAATTCATTTGGGTTGATCTAATCAACCTATATGAAGTATTTAAAATTGCCTGCAATATTCTTTCAGCCAGGGAAATTTAACATTTCCCTTTCCCAGATATTGACGAGGTTTTCAAAGTCATTAGAAGTTATTTTGGAATAAACACATTGATTCCCCCAGACAAGTGGACAGGTGTCCATTTGTTCCAATGGAGCACCATATTCTCCTGTTAGCACTCAGTTTGGCCTGTTGTATAGAGGGGATTTAGTCCAAAGAGGAGGTGGGATTCTTGGGTGCAGTGATGGTGTGTCAAGTTGTGAGCTCATTCAATCTGGCGGCATATGAGCTGAGTGAGGCTGGCCAGGGCTTTAAGAGGAGATTGTCATGATAAGGGAACAGGATACTGCTGGAATGGCTGTTATCTATGACGCAGACGTCTTTTCCCTTCCTATGTAAAGGCATACTGGCTCTGTTAGATTTGCTGCTTCTTGGTTAGACATAAACCAGAGGTCTGTCTGACTGCATGTGGCCATTGGAAAGCCCAAGACCTGTCACCTTTCTTGCATTTTTTTTTCAGATAATATGCATCACTTCATCTTTTCCCTTGGCTTCATTGCAAATATTCTTCTCTGCCTTCCCTTTTGATGGACTGTAGCTCATCCTTTCTCAGGATTTGTCTCAAAAAGGTGGGATCAACTGCTTTCCCATCTAAGTACCTCTCCCTCCCATTTCTGACACCTGTATGGGCAGCCAGGGAAGCGCACTGTGCAGAAAGACAAGAGAGAAATGGTGCTGATGGGGTTGGCCATCAGGGAAAGCAATCAAGAAGGAAAATTCCAGCTATGACGATGAAAAGACTCAGAGAAACACAAGAAGTGTCAAGAGCAGTAAGGACACTGCCTTTTTCAGCCAGTCTCACTAGCCAGCGATCATGCAGTAACATACCATCATGACAACTTGTCAGAGGTACAAGCCAAATATTTGATTATAAACAAAGATGAGTGATTTCTTTAGTGTTGGGCTTTGTAAAATAAACATGTTACATTACAAAACCCAAATGCTGAGTCTATCTTGACAGCACCCCTGTAGCTTCTGCTGTGCTTGGAGATCTGCTCTGACTACAGATGCTCAGTAGATATTCTTGTGATATTTACTACCAAAAGCTGGTGACTGAAAGCTTTGCGAACTGCCAGATTCTGAATTTAGGAATAACACTGAATTTTTAAATCTATTTTCACAAGCTTGTGTTGGTCCTGCATGAGTTTTTGCAACTGTCTTACTGAAAAATATTTTCTGGAAGCAGGATTTAGCATTGTACAGGGAGATAACATGGTTTAAGAGGTACATCTTGCCATATCTGGGAAAGCCCACGTGGATTTGGCCAAATTATACACTACTCAAAAATTATATTTGTCCGTCCTCACTGATATACTTGTCATATTCTGGCATAAATTCTTTGAAGATACCGTCTGTAACAGCTTTCTTGTCAATAGTAAATAAAGAAAATAAATATTCCACAATTTTAAGTCTATTTTCCTATAAATATTCCACAATTTTAAGTCTATTTTCCTGCTGAATCTTTTCATTATCTGGTACTTGATATCTGGTACAGGAAAACAAAATTATGATAATAACAGGAAAGAAGCTCCTATGCCAATATACAAAAAAGAACATATATTCATGCTACGATACATGTTTACATGCCAATTTAATACATGATGGCTTTTTATTCTAGCAATATCATTTGTGCTGCCATAGTTAGAAGTCTGTGCCAGCATTTTCATTACAAATCCACTGTTCGCAGGGATTTACAACTTCGCTCTAAACATTGCTTTGGAATGAAACTTGGCAAATGGGTCTCAGCCCAGGAGCTATTTTTTTACCCATCCATTTGACTGTTAAGTTATAGTGGCATAAAAATATAGTTGTACTGCTTGAATAACTTAAAATGGCTTTGAATTAAAAAAAATGAAATAAGTTTATTGCATGGTGTAATTACTTGTGGTATTCAGAAGAAACAACACAACAGATGAAAACAAAAATAACTAAGATATTGTAGGAGAGAAACAGGATACTCTAAGATTGCATTTTATCTATGGTTGCTTATAAAAATCAGATGATATGCACAATTATTTGCAGTCCTGCATCAGTTGCCTTTGCTGGAGGGTGCCTCGCATCATGCAGAAAGGTGCTAAAAATGGATTGGATCTCTCAAAGATCACAGGATCACTGAATCACAGAATCTTCATGGTTGGAAAGAACTTCTGACATCATCGAGTCCAACCATACACACACAAAACCCCTCTACAATCTTGGCCACTAGAGCACGCCCTCAAGTGCCACATCTACAAGTTTCTTAAAGACCTCCAGGGATGCTGACTCTCCCACCTCCCTGGGCAGGCTGTTCCAGTCCCTGACCACTCTGACTGTCAAGTCATTCTTCCTAAGATCTAACCTAAACCTCCCCTGCCACAGGACAGACCATCTCCTCTGGTCCTGTCATGATTCCTTTGGGAGAAGAGGCCAGCACCCTCCTCTCTACAGCCTCCTTTCAGGTAGTTGTAGAGAACAATGAGGTCTCCCCTCAACCTCCTCTTCTCCAAACTAAACATGCCCAATTCCCTCAGCCTCTCCTCATAGGACTTGTTCTCTAGACCCCTCACCAGCTTGGTGAGATACTGCTTTTCATGGGTAAGTACGGCAGAGTTGTCCCTGACTAGTTATCTGATGCTCTGCAATAGCTCCTACTGTCTCTACAGGCTAGAAAGCAAGTTGGTAGAGAACCTACAGGCAAAGAATTACATTTGGAAACATTTTTTGTTTGCTATGGGTTACAGGCTCCCCCAAATTAGTGCTCCGTGCCCCAAAGCTAGCTGCTCTGTTTTCATGATTGACCTGCAGCGAGGAGCATCACAGTGAAGATGCTTTTGGCTTCCAGGCAGGGCAAAGTGTTGCCTTCCAGCTGGCTGTGAGTGGCTGAAGAGGAGCTGTACTGTCTGCAGGGTATATGGGGTGAGGGAGAAGGGAGCTCTGCGGAAGTGAACCAAATGGGAGGTGAAATGCAAAGATAAACTGTGGAGAAAAATTAACATGAAAAGAAAGAAAGGGAGAGACATGGGTTATTGCGACACTGTGACCGATTGAAGGAAAATGCTGCTTCTTCAGGTCGAGCTCTGCAGCCCTCACTCTGGCAGAACTCAAGGGATTTGTGGGATTTAGACTAAATGGGAGGAGCACCCATGAAGCACTAGTTCAAGTCTCAATGTGCTTCTGCTTGCACTGTGTTCCTTTCCCCGCTTATCTGGAGGTCTTATCGATAGTAGTAAGAAATGCATGAGTAACCAGGCACACACAGACTGTATCTTTTGTGGAGAAACTAAGTGAGAATAAAACTGAAAGACAATCCTCTAATCTTCTGTATGAGGAAAGAAGAAAAAATTTAAAACTCTTCCACTGGAAAAAGAGGTGGCTGCGGGTGGAGAAATGGGATGTGATAGTCCTACATGGAATAATGAAGGACAGGGAAAAAGTTAATTAGGGATAATTATCCACTGTTCCAGACAGAAAGGGGATTAGGGTACAATCCTTTAAATTAGATCAATAGGCTTAAAACTGAATAAAGATATATGTTGTTTGGGCAAAAATGTACTGCATTGTAGATATTGCAGCTGTGCCTCATTGTACCTCAGTGAGGTGGATGCTATCTCTGATGGAGAAAGTCCCCAGAGTCCACACTTGGGGCAAAGCTTAAGAGATTTCCCTGTGTATTATATGCACTTCAACATTTTCCCCCCAATTTCTTGCTGTTGGCCCCTGTGTTGGTGAGGTCACATGTAGGCTGTAGTATCCCAGACAAACATCAGGTGTAGCCCAGTACACTTGATCTTAAGTTCCTAACACCGCCCAAGCACACAGCCGAAGTTATTTTATATTTTCCATATACCAAGGTTTGAGGACCAGCACCTCTATATATGTGCACATACCCTTCTTTAAGTACCTAAAATTCATGAAAAATACACGTGCAAAAAGAATCGTGTATACAGAGGCAAGACCTTGTGTACTTAAAATTGAACACTGAAAAACTCAGAGCCACAAATACAGCAGAGACCCTGTGAAAGCTTCAGCATGAAGTCTAAGAATTTCAAGCCATGTGCTTTTTCCCATGCATTGTTTGAGTGGGTTGAACTATGCTATTTTAGTGTGGAATAACTTGTGAAGTTGTGTAGACCAAAGGTGAAAGTCTCCCAAGAAGGCTCACGAGCTCAGCACTGCCATGCGTTTGCACGAGGGGTGCAATGCAAGAAGGGAGAAAGGAATGACAAAGTAGCAAGGCAAGACAAGGCAAACAAGACCTCAGAGGTGCTCTGTGATCTTCCTTGGAGGGGCTGCATGTGCACTGCTCAGTATCCTGAGGCAGACACGAGGCAGAGGAGGGGTGGTGAAAGAGTTGTGTGCAAGCCCAGAAAGAGAAAAGTCAACGTATAATGGCAGTAGTGAACAGAGATGGGAGAAAGAGGAGAAAAAAGAAAGAGCTTCCCTGTAGGGAAAGACAATCTTAGCAGGCGAGTGGGTAATTCTGGACACTTAATTCTTCTCCCCAGGTTATTCTTCAATGTGGCCCAGTGAGGATGTAGTTTAGTATGATAGTAACTGCCTCAGTTTTTTTTTTTTTTTTTTTTTTTTTTTTTTTTTTTTTAATATACACTCATATTGCCAAAGACTTATTTGTTTTTTGGGCACACTGGCAGGTTTCTTTCAGAGGGCTGGATCAGTACTCTGGCTTTAGGAATAAATATCCAAACAGGTAGGTGGTTTTCAGAAGCACAGTCTAGCACTTGGCATCTCTCCCGTGGTGGCACACACAGGCACCAAAACCTGAGGGCAGCCCACTTGCATGAATTACTAACCTTATGTAGCTCATCAGATGCAGGTCATTTTAAGCACAAGAGAGAAAATGGCATAATCTACCAGGGTTAAATACCCAGGAAGGTGGACACAGAGCGAGATCCTGATCCAAGTGAAGACATTTACTATTCTGCCATTCTTGGAGCTAGGATTCTTCAAGAGTTAGTACGAGTACAGACACTCTCCAAATTTTTTACGTTATGTCATTTTGATTGTGAAATAACGTGAGGCATTGCTTCATCCTTTACATATCTCTCCCTGAAGTCAATGCATTCATGCACATTTGCCTTTGTGGGCAGAATGTAGCTTCTCATGTCTAAGAATCCTGCTGCTGCCAGATCTCTGCTGCCTGCTTTGTCTCTCAGTTCTCTAATACATTTTTAGACATTGATTGGAAATTGTTAAGCCATGTCTAGACCTGAAAAAACAACATGAAAAGGTAACAAGACTGATCTTCAAATGGTATTTTAAGTGCTGATTTACACTGGCTAAAATCTAGCCTGACAAGGAATGACATATTGAAAATTAAATACAATGCAGTAATTTTGATCTTGGTTGTATAAATCTTACCATAATGTAACAGTTATTTCCACAACATTTTGTGCATACAAATATGTTAGCAAATTCAAAATCTGCCCATCTAAAAGGAAATATTTGCCATAAACACAGACTGATTTCTACTCCTATTTATTTCTCACACATATGCATACAGATAAATGCACACACATATACCGTATATGTACTCATTCTCTAGGTAATCAGAGACACAGATAAAATAAAGCTTCTAGAGTGACAGACATTCTGCAGACAGGGTTGTTAGTTTATGTAGGCTATAGGCAGAGTCGACTGGAAAATTTTGATCACTTTAATTTACTATATCCAGCATGCCTGCTGTACTCGTCCAGCACTTTTATCAAGCCCTGTGAGGTGGTATTGATTTTTTTATTTTCTATGTAGGATAAGAAGACAGAGAGTTAGGAGCAAGAGTGAATGAAGAACTTTCCTCAGATTACTGCTATTCTCTAGCTTATTGCATCCTGTCGTTTGTAGTTTCAGATGATGTCCAGTATGTCAGGGTTGCTTGAAGCAATAAACAGGGTGAATAACAATGGAAAGGCTAGATGAGAAAGATTGAAAAAGGAGAAAGAGGCAGCAAAGAAAGTAAGAAAGTGAATGTGAGAAATAGGAAAAAGGGGGAAAAAAAGCAGAGGTTGAGAAAAAGTGGCTTAGGTGTAGAGAGCTTGATAAGTGCATTCCTTTAAAGAAACTGTAACCAGCCATGACAGTTTTTCAACCAACAGCTACACATAAAACCTATAGAATTGTGAAGGAGCAGAAGCAGTGGCTTCTGGGTGTTAGTATTCCACTACAAGAAAAAGACAGAAAAATAGAGAAATGTTTAAGTTAGATATTAATTCCATTTTCCTTTCCTGAACCATTCCTAAATTACTGTGAAAGGATAAATCCATCTTCTGCATCCAGTTTAAGGTGGAGTCCTAAGAACGAGTAATATGAGGCTTCCCTTGACCTTCCTCCTACCCCAAACTTGCTTTTCCAAGTGAGGATTTAAGTCTTTTGCTTGTTGTGTTGAGCACCCTCACTGTGGCATTGTAGCCTGTGGCACAGCAGGTAAAGGGAGATGATTTGGGTCCACTGATAGATGCGGCCCTGGACCTTTGCTGGCCCGGGCAGCAGGTCCCTGCTTGGGGTCAGAGAGGGGCTGGAAATTTTGGTTGTGCTTTCCACTGATTTTAGATGGATAGTGATTTCTGAAGGGAGGTCTCATTCTGTCGCATAAAATCGTTCTTGAGGTTTTCAGCCTGAAGCTTCGTTGCTACGTAGGGTAGTTTCTGTAACGCCCTGCACACCCAAAGTTTGTTAAAGCTTACCACTGATGGCTCACAGGGAAAATGGCCCTACAGAAGTCCAGTGAGGAATTCTGCAGTCTTGTTTATACGATTACAGAATCACAGAATTGTCAGGGTTGGAAAAGACCTCTGAGATCACCGAGTCCAACCACACAAAAAAGCACAACCCACACCCTACATGCCACTAAAGCATGCCCTGAAAGTGCCACATCTACACATCCTGACTCACAGAAATACATTCTCTGAAGTCACATAAAAAGTGATTTGTTCTTTTTTTTCTATGTAGTGGCCATTACTGATTAAAATCCTGTTTCTGGTAATGCACTTTACACTGTTTAAATGGAGCCCCATTAGCCTTAAGAGCATCCAGAGATTTTAGTGGAAAAGTTCCCTTTTCCAGGGGAAGTACAAAACAGGGGAAAGGTGGGACTAGCTTTTCACATCACTGGTGTATGGCAGTCATCTTAACTTTCTCTTCTTTTTGCTGAATTTGGAGCTCATTAACACGGTTTATTTGAGCACTCATTAAAAAATATTGCAGTCCAAAGCAAGAAGATGAGTAAACAAATTTTGTGCCAGTGACAAAACCCACATAGACCTAGCATGTCAGAAAGAAGTCTGGTTTTATAGGAGCATCAAAGAGGAGAACTTGGCATATGGATTTATGGGACTGGGAAATATGTTTGTATCAGTTTTGTCAGTTCTTGTGTAAGAAGCTTTTAAATCCCCTATAACCTGAAAGTGTTAAGTAAGCGCCCTTACCTTCTACTGTCCAACATATCACCAGGTAAGATTCTTTCTCAGTTGAGTATCTAACCCTTTTATGTGTACAGAGCAGGAGTCTCTGGAGGCACAGGCAAGTTAAGGTGATGGAAACTGCGTTGGGTTGTGCTGCTTCTGATCCAGTCAGCCAGAGTCATTCCTCTTGCTCAGGCACCATGCAGCTCCAGCCATGATCACCGTTATTACAGCAAGGAAACTTGATTTCAGTGGTTAAAATCAAGCATTTGTATGTGTGTATATCTCTTTCTTGCATCCTTGTGTAGGATTTTTTGGTCAGAAAGACCAGATCTCATGACAACACCTTCCAAAGGAAAGAGTCGCTGAACTTGGTAGTTGGCCATATATTACTAGTGTGGTGACAAAAGTACCCAAGCAAGGAAAATGCGCCAAGTGTTAGAAATAATAAAAGACATTCAGAATGCCAAAAGGGAACATACAGCAACTACCACTACTTTTTCAAATAGTCACAGTCACAAGAGCTCATTTTGACCTGTGTGATAGACAGAAATTCTTTTTCATGAAGAATTGCAAGACTCTGCCATTTTATTGGGATTTCTAGTTAGGAATGAAACAACAGTACTTTGAAGAGATTGACTTTTTTGTTATTTTTATTCTTTTCAGGTGAATTAGATTTTAAGTTTTTGTACTGGAAGTTTTATTTTGATATATTTAAGAAAATAAAAGAAAATAAATGGAAACCAAGTAATTAAAAAATACCCCCTACCTCTCAAATTCATTCTGACACAGCTGAAGCAGAATGTTTTGTTCATGCCAGGATTTATTTTTTTCTAGAGCAAACTTTCTGCTAAATTGGCAATATTTGTAAGTCAGGGAAAAGTACTATTCCATTAAAATTTCTCATCCAATTTATGGCCAAGAGACACTTGTGCCATGAGTGTTACAGCTACGCAAAGGCCACAGTGAAATTTTGGTGGAAGCCACACAAAAATAATAACAGTATAAGTAAGTTAACCAGCCCATGCACAGAAAATGTGCATGTGATATGCTTGTCATGCTCAACTTGAAATGGAAACTAAGAGCTGAAGATGGAATACAGCATCCAAGCAGGTCTCAAAATAAGGTCATTTGCCTATAGGCGCTTTTGTAGCCCTTTAGAATACCTAATCTCAGAAGAGCTTGTGTCTCGATTTTGATAGTAAATCCATGGAATAGCCACAAAACTTTTATTTGAGAGGATGCTATGACATGATTATTATAACCGTTGTACACACAGCAGCACCTGAATGTACACACACAGCTACTTGCCTGCCCATCGTAAGTAATCACTGCTCTATCTGAGCATTAGCAACATCCATTTCAACACAAAAACCTCGGTTTTATTCAGTGATATGAATACACTAGGCAATACAGCATTATCTCCCCTTACCCCCCTTATTGTTCAGTGATTTTGCTAGAAATAACACATTTAATTACAGAGGAGTCTTAGCAGGTAAATGGTACAGAAGATTTTGGAGTTTTAATAGCTTTTGTCTATTGAAAAAATGCAAGTGAGATCACATTACTTGAGTAACGAGTTTTTAAAGAAGCTAAAAATTAAATAAATGGTTTCAGTTGATTTAGGTTATTTCCAAACAGTAATGCAAAGTTGGAACAGAAATAATTTAGACATAGGTAAAGAACTTTCAAAATCAATAGTGCTGGAAGAAATGAAACATATGCTGATGCAATCAAACAGAATTGAATTTCATATAAATGTTAGCAAATCTATATCAGATTATCACTGCAAAAACTTCATTTTCATTGATTTTTAATGTATTATTATTGTTTCCACCAAACTGCCATAGACAGCCATTTAAGCAGCTGCCAAGTGCCTTAAGGGTAAATAAAGGGTGTCACTGATGGTGCTGGGTTATAGAAGTTTAAGAGACCAATAATTCACAAGTGCAGCAGGTGTGACATTCTGTATATTCTTTAGTCTTTTATTTTAATCCTGTTGCCTAAGTCTTTTAGAGTTTTTGGTGGGAGGAGGGTCACTTGCAGGTTTCAGAGGGGAACCACAAAGGTTAAAGTGTGTTTGTGCCTGCCTGCTCCCCAGAGGAGTGGGCAGAGCGCTTTTATTAAGCAACCAAATGACAGAAAAATACAGTAGTATGCTGGCGGACAGCCCCGGGCTAGAAACATCCTGGCAGGTCTGGTCCTTCAAGAAGCAGCTGAGGAGTAGTCTTGAAATGTAACCCAGGCTACGGGTCAGCATACATTTAATTAACGTACAGCATCTAACCCCTGGAAGTTTTGATCAGCCCCTACTGTCTGATGAGTAAAACAAATACGGTTCACACATGTTTGGTAGAACAAGCTGGAATGCACCCTGTTTTAATAAGTGATAATGCTGCTGGTGTCGGTAGGGCTATTTATTTTCAAAACTGGGACTGGAAGAGTATTTTTTTGCTCCGAGATGCAGCAAATGACTAAACTACTCCTAAACTGAGAACAGGGTTTTAAACAAAAGTGGGAGGGTCAGAAAAAGCCAATCTGTTTTAGTAGAATATTTTCCAAGGCCAATGGTTTGATTTTCCATTTCCAAATGAATGCTTCATTGAAAAAAAAAAACAAATCAAAAGTGAAATTTATCATGCTGAAAACAACTTTCTGCTTTCAGGTCAAATAGAACAGCAAAAAACCATGAGGTCAACAAATAACAGCTGTTCAGACTGAAAATTGTTTGAGGTTGATCCACAATCTTCCATACACAACTTCTGGTTCAGTCAGCAAACTAAAAAAGAAAATATTCTGACTGGTCTCCTTATGCTATAGTTAGGAGCATAATTAAGCATCCTGCTGGACCAGGCTCTGTTTGTTGCTCTGAAACCAAACACGTTAATTCTATAGTCAGTTCATTTTCCACAGTTTCCTACATCCCACTTACAGGAAATACAACATTAGTGTTTTGTAGAAATGAGGTGCAACTTTAAGTATCTCAGGTGTTCGTTTTCAAAACAGGCTTGAGACCTTCATGTTCACATTGATGGAACTTAAAGATAAAAACCCCAAAACCCCCTTTTTCTCTATGATGTCTGACAAGTCAGAGTTTGGATTGCTTTGTAGCTATGGCAGATTTTTGTCAAAGAGGAAAAATGGTGTGATTGTTGTTTATTTTTACTGGCAAGGAAGGAGAAGGAAATCTTGTGAAGCAGCCCCCTTTATTTCACTATATTTATAGAGCTGTAATATATAGAGTGTGTGCTGGAAAAAGAGATGCTATTGGCAAGCTCCCATCCCAATGAATGACCAGAAGAGGTGCAGAAACCTGTTCAGTAGTTCGGGCAGTGATGATCTCAGAGGTATATGTTTCTGTTATCTGCTTTGGCTCACGTGATGTGATTTTTGGCTGAAGAGAAAGCTTATGGTGAAAATCATACCGAGTTGGCCAAGCCAACACACACACACACATTTTGAAGTAATTTTTGGCCATTGAGATCATTGAACCTTTTCAATATTTAAAGGAGAAACAAGATTTGCCATGATCATAAACATTTTATTTACTTTTTCCTCTGTTGCAGCACGACTATTTTAGGCAATAAATCTAACCAACAAGGAGCTAAAGAACAATTATTGCACACTAACAACATATGTTCACTGTCACACAATCAGGGCTTTATACAAGTAAAAACCTGATGTGCAGGCTAAAAATCAACAAGAAATACAACAGGGGATGAATGTGGTGGTCTCTGTTCGCTTTGATGTAGATGCAAGTTCTTCACCACAGACATCGTAATCCCATCTGGTTCTTACTGACCTTACAGAACTTAAGGAAGAGCAGTGTAAGGCACCCTCTTGGACTTGTTGTTGGTGTTTTCTGTACAGCTCTTGCTCAGCTGAACCCAGGCTTGCAGTACTGCCACTGTAAAGCACGGTGCTCCTCTTAGGACAACTCTAGCATTCAAGGGTGCCAGTTGGTTGTATTTCAGTTCTCATGACTTCTCAGTTCATTGCAACCCCTGCCAACCAAAACTCTTTCACAGCAAAACAAACAGACTCCTGCTTTTCCTGGTCCCAATCCATCATGGTGACTCTTCAGCATGTATATTTGCACGGGTGTTGATTCCCATTATTACTAGTGGACCAAAGGTAAACTCTAATTGGTTCCAGTGCAGTATGACAGGCTTTGTAAGCAACAAATCTGAATTACTGAGGAAATAAAGCTCCCACAAATAGGAAAGGAACCACGAATCTGAAAGCAGATTTAGAAGACAGGGCATCAGATGAACATTGGGGAAACTGAGACGCAATGTCTGCTTCAGACAATTTCTCCATAATCTCAAGTGAATCATATAAACTCAGTGGTGTTTTAATTTCCAGTCTGTCAAGTGAGGCTAACTTTTTTTTCTTGTTGACAGAGTTGAAATCTAGTAATGATACAGAAAAACTCAGATAAGTGCTACCAGATTCAAGAAAAACGTACTGCAGGATTCATGCTTTCCGAGAGTGAATGCATGATGGGAATCCCACAAAGAAGCTGGGAAAATGTATCATGGCAATATATATTTATATATATATATTTAATTTTGCAACAGAATCTCCTTATTACATAGAACACCAAATGGGGCCAGGAAAGGCAAAGCTGTGAAAGATCCTCAGCGTACTTACAGTGAGAATCATAGTCAGTAAGATTTAGGATGCACATCATTTTGCCTCATGAATATTATGTTTATTGATATACACTTTGGATAGGAAAAAGTGCACACAGGTAGCAACAGATGCACAGAGGAAAACGGTGCTGAGGACCCAATGTCTGTAGTAGATAAATTGTGATTTTACCGATGTCAGAGGAGGTTCCACAGGCTGAATGTCCAGTTGTTCCTGGTGTGCATTAAGTACACTTCCAAATCACACACTTTAGTTTATTATCCTCAGAAAAGAAGCCACAATGCTCCACAATGCAAACCAAAACTCACATAGCTCGGTCAACTGCTATTGAAGTGCACTCCTGAGACAAATTAAAATACTCACATGGACTTGTCCAAACTGATCTCAGTCTGGAGCTCTAAATCCTTCAGCTTAGAAAGTAGAAACCAGTCTCTAAACTTCCACCCAGTTTTACACTCTTTATTAATTCATTATTGTATCTTTGGCTACAGTTCTATTGGGCTCTAGAGAGGCGTAACTTATAGGTGTTAACACTTATTGTTTGTTCTTGTGGTTTCAGTGTCTAGCCTCAGATATCTGATTATATTCTGGATTCATTGCAGAGTTACAGTGCTGAAGATTAGCAACAGAGAAAGTATGAGTCAAGAAGAATGGCAGAGGAGCTAAGTTTCTCTCCATCAGCTGTCTCAAACATTTCAAAGGTAGCTTTCATTGCAGAGGCTCATATTTGATATATAGAAATAAAATTACAAAGGTTGGAAAGAAAGTTCTGTACCTACACAGGACAAATCAAATGTAAGTGTTGCTTGATTACCTCAGACCTCGATCTGTTGTGGTGCCTTGGGAAGACAGGCTATTCTATGTTTGCCAGGATTGCCTTGCACTAGTGTGAATCTGAAAAAAACATAAGAAGATGTTTGCTTTTTGACATTTAGGTTATTCTGGTACTAACATATATAGTTATATAAACACAGCTCCTGAACAGTCTATGTAAGACGAAGCCCTGCTGAAAGTCTTCCAGCAGCATACAACTTACAGTGTAAGTAATTACTAAAGTAATTGTATTTTTTTTTCTTCACTAAAATAAGGTCATTAATGTCAGGAAGAAGGTTTAGATTAAGGAAGTAACGTTTTGCAATAAAGCTTCTACTGCACTCTACATCAGTTTTTATCTATTTCTGCAATATATAATCGATTATCATATGTATGTAAGAGATCTGCTTGTGCATTACAGGAAGAGGATGGATAAATACTGGTTTTCAAAGTGGAATACACTATCATATTGGAACATGTTGACATAAAACGTAGAATTTCCTGGATCCAGGGATTTAGCTGTCAAAGTAAGAACACAGTAAAGGTTTGGTTGTCCTCTCTCCTTAAATGAGCAGGCCTCCCATTAATGTCAGTAGGAGTTATACACACAAAAAGAAGTTAATAGACATAAGTAGTGAACAGGTTAGGAGAGTAGAAATAGACTCCAGTGAAGCCAGAAAATGCATTGTTACCTTTTCTTCCCTCTGCAGAGCTTGCATCATTTTGTTTTTATGCATTTCTGGGAAAGCACAATACTGAATTGCAGAAACATATTTTGACTAGCTCTCACCTTGAAGAAATGCCGTGTGAAATGAAGGACAGACTGCTGCTAGACTGACAGCTAGCATATGATAAAAATAAAGCAGTTAACAAGCTCCACTGAACACAGGTGGGCAGTGAATCAAAGTGTCTTAACCTATTAACCCATACAGTGTGGCTCCTGTGCAGTTTTTCAGAGACATCTTGCTTTTTTCATTACTGGTGGAGTGAGAATTACTTTTCAGTACCTTTTTTTTTTTTTTGGTTGCTGTAAACCTGAAAACCTTTATTATGTGTTCACCAGAGAATAGCTCGTGCAACTATGCAAGCTCCATTCTTTTGTCTGTCGCTGGTACTATTGATAAATAGAAACAGTGAAGATAATAACATTTAAATAAGACTGTGGGGTTTCTCATTAGACTTAATTCCCTTCTTAGTCAAACTTCTGTTTTCCTGATGGACATTCATTGGCTTTGGTGTTACTCTGAAGTTGTCCTGGAATGGAGAATCAAGCTTATTGGTCTTAACCCTCCACAGGTATATCAGTGTTCATGTAACAGTTATTCCTGTGTCAGTGTCCTTTCACCTTAGTACAATACAAATTGAAAACCGGTATTTATACTCAAATCTATGCTTGAAAATAGCATCTGCCTGCATGTGACTTGGTGCAAGAGACTGAAGGTTCACAGGGCTCTGGTTCATCAAGTGCAGCAAGAACTAGCAGAGTGCTTTAAGTCCAGTTTGGAGACGAATGGGGCAAGCACAATTACTGACATGTGCTCACCTCCTGTACATACAGCGTTAAATCCTGAGCTCTTAGCCTCCTGAACATCTACATGGGGCAAGACTTTGGAGTATTCTGTGGTTCCTGCTCTGTCTGGATGCTTAGTTTGATTTCTCTGAAAGCCAGGATAGTTGAGGAGAGGGTCTTATTCCTGCCTGAATTTTGCTCTAGGAAGGTCATAGTGAAGACATTAACTTTGGTATTGAAGTACTGTAACATTCATGGGGTAAGTACAGTCTTGGGCACTATTTTCATAGCAGCCTCCTAAGCTATTATGCCTAACGTACTTGTTCCACTTTGTAGCTCCATTAGTGCTTTTTTGTGATTTTTTTTTTTAATTTCAAGTTATGCTTCCTTTTCTCTTATCTCCTATCTCCTACCTCCTATTATATTTCCTTTTTTTTTTTTTTTAATTACAGATCTGTCTCATATTTTATTTAATGACATTTCTTGTCGTCTGGTAATCAGGCTTGGTACTTGTGTTCCTTGGGTGTCTGTTCTGCTGCTACTGATTCTCCTGATCAGAAAACCTGATGCCATGACTTCAGTTTTGCCACAGGCTTCCCTGAGAGCAAGGGCAAGCCCAGAGCACATGGCAGAGGCGGCAATGAGTACATACGTATGATGCAGCTGCTGTAGCTAGATTTACATGGCCCATTTCAAGGACAATACAGCAGTCTTTCTAACAGGGCTGCCATAATTCAGAGCTAGTCCTACAAGCAGTCAGCTGACATGGAGGGCAGTCATGTGTCACACAATATCCCACTGCAACCTTGTCCTTCTTGAAGAGGTAGTCTGCATTCCCATCAGATGGCAAGGCTCCAAACAGGGCAGAAGTTGCAATGGCACTTTTTTTTTTTTTTTTACATTCCTGTTTGCACTATGGAAGCAAAATAGAGCATCACATGCACTATCATTTCTGGGTAGGCTCAGAGCAAACGTTCTCATCATTCTGTACTGCCCGGAGGAGACACTAAATCCTGCTTATACCTGGATTCCATGAGGTGCCTCATCCATCCCACAAGATTTCCCACTCCATTTTCCAGACTTCCTGAAAATGTTAGCCACTTGTTTTTACCTCTTCTTCTATTTTCCTCTCATGAGGCAGGCTTTGCTCCATCCCTCCCCATGACTCTGCTTATAGTTACAAGTCCCTTGTTATTCCTCACACTGGGTTAGTGGTGTACACACGACAGCGTGCTGCCCAAGCTGCTCTATTTTGTATCAGTTCTCTTGCCCTTCCGTCATCCTCACACAAACAGAAGTACTCTACAGTCAGACTACATTTCCCCAGTTCCACCCAATCATTGTTCCTATTTCTTTCCTTTTCACTCAGATCTCTCACATGTCTTCTTACTGATACTCCTGCATGATCCACTAGTGAGACACGTACTTAAGATACTGGTATTTTTAAGATGACATAGGAAGGTGGACAGTTACTGAGATGTGACCTTTTTGTCACACTGGCAGATATTTATCAGCTGCTAACCCCAGTTTTTAGGTCTATAGGTAATGTCAGGGCTGGCTGACTCTTCTTGCTGAGTTTGCAAGACACCTAGGTTTCAGTGCCTGTACTTATCCCTTAGTAAAAGACGTGACTGGCTGTTCTGGGAATGGTGAAAACCTGGGCATGGAAAGGCACATATGGTATGTGCTTCACTCTTCCCTTGGCACACACTCTGGAAGTGTCCAAGACACTCATCTAGATATGGGAACACAGGCAGAGCTCTATCATTTTATTTCTGTCTTCTTTCTGACTTTTGCCTCCATGAAAAGGTCGATCTGTGACATTCTCAGATATTTAGAAGAGGAGTGGAAGGAGCTAACACAATGCTCAGACACTGCAGGCAGGTTGACATGTGCTGTTGTTTTGGGCTGAACACTGAACATCAGGTATGAAAATCTTTCTACTCCAACACACATCAGTGTTGCAGAGGCAGCTGTAAATAATCTAGCTGTATTAAGTTTTTTGATATGGCTATACTGTGCTGAAACAGCAGATCCTAAATTTTTGCAAAGCTCTATGGAGGGGTAGCATGTAGATGGCCATATTGGCTGAAATGAAAGATCTGTCTAGCCAAGTATTCTGCTAATCAGTGGTCTAAAGAGGATGCTGAGGGGAGGAAGGATAAGGACAGGACTGGTCTATGTGCTCACTTGATGCTAGTCCTGTTATTTCCAGCTCCGAATATTTCCAGGTCCTTGTGTTTTTCTATTTAGTGGTTTTCAAAACCTTTTTCTTCCATGTTTGTTCAGTTTCCCCATTAAAACTATAACAAGCTTTGGACTCCCAAATATCCTTTGTCAAAGCATTTCCCAGATTTGTTACCTGCGTCATGAAAAATGTTCTCCTTCCATTTGATCTGAACATGGGTCCATCTAGCTTCACTTGATGTCTATGTTAAAGTCTGTGTTTAAAGCTCAGATAATGGAAGAGGCAATTAACAGTCAATGCCTATCCACCATTCTTGTAGTACCACCTCATATCGCTGTATTTGCCTTGCTCAGCTTTATTCTTACCAAAAAAAAGGCTCTAACAGGCAGAGAACGTCCGCTTCCTGTGTCTAATCTGTACTGATTTTGTGAAACTACATTTTTGACAATTTGTCTCCTTCTCTGCCCCTCGTAGCCCAAGCCAACTGGATGCTCTAATTCAACATAGCCCTGCATCAGCCTCCACCATTATGTTCCTGTAAACTTTGAGTCTTCACTTAAAGCAAAAAGTTTTACATAAGTGATGCCCTTGGTCTCATACACAGAGCCAGGAAACATGATGTGAAACACTCCCTTTCTTCCTTTATTGTATAATTTAGGTGTATTGCATTTCTTTTTTTGGCAAAGAGGTCCTCCTTTCACATGTTGACTACAGGTTCTTAAGTCAGTGCCCAAGTGGCCACAGAGTGCTCTGTCCTGACTGACCCTTCACAGCCATGTTTTCAGGAGAGATTGAGGAATGTATCACATATTGCAGGTGTTCAAGTTAATACACTACAGAAGTACCTGATTTATCACCCTCTGATAAAAAATGAAGCTAATTGTCAATGTCTCAGGCTAGACACCCAAACCTAGGTTAATGTAGATTAATAATAATAATAATAATAATAATAATAATAATGATAGTGGCAACACAGGAAGCTCTTGTTGAATAGCAATCTCAAGATTCAGTTCATTACTAAAAATAATAAAGGATGCAGATTATTTTAATAACCCATCAAATCCTTTTACAAGAGATGTAATAAAGCTTTCCTGAGGCAGCTTGACTATGAAATAATGCTTCTGATTTTTAAACACTGATGGATACGGGTGTTAGGACCTTCTCTTTGACCATCACCCTGGATGGCTGGACCCACACTTTGCTGGTTTCCTAGGTTCTACGCTATTGTGCAGTAGTTAACACATTTTTGCTGAATAGATCATAGCCTACATATCTTTCTGTATGTCCACAACTACTTTTCGCCTCAAAAAGCTTTTTCATAGGCACTTCCTAGAAGATCAACTTTCGGTGTGAATTCAGGTTGATTTCATTTGCCTAAACTGAGTACGTGAGATTGAATTGCTTTGAATTTTATAAATTGTTTTAGTCTGTATGAGGGCTGTCTGTTGGCATTCACATAGTTCTGTGCCCGTAATCGTTGATGTGGTGCCTTTTATGAAAATCTTACATACTTCAAGAATGAAAGAGCACACATACTTCAAGAAGGAAAGAAAAAGGAAGAAAAAAAGAAAAAACTCTGTGTTTTGAGTTATAGCAGCAGCCAAATGCCTCCTGAAACTGGTTAACTTACATGCATCTTGCATCTTCCTTAAGGTTAAAAAGAGCCACTTCATTTTAAAATAATGTAATAAAAACACTGCTGTCAGGCTGAGACCTTGTCTGCCAAGCCTAACCCTCAGATGAATTTTACAGCCAAGTTATAAATCCCTATAAACTGGAGCTTGTAGTGAGGGTATTGACAGAACCTTATCTAAGGAGTCCTGTCCTGGTGGGGAGGGAGGCTCAAACTGAGGGTTTCAAAACAAAGATGGTCTGATATCAGAGCCTCAGTCAGTTACACAGATAGTTTGGCCATACACTGTAAGCATTATGCGAGTTTATTTATTTGTTTATGCTTGTGTATTAACCACCAGGGTTTGTATATTCTCAACCTCCCTTTGATCCTTTTTTTTAAAAACAAGAGTTTTGCCATCTGTAAACATTTCTGTGCTGACCATGCCTTTGGCTTAGTCAACATATGAAATCCATAAAGCCTTATTTTTTGATAAAAGAAATGGCTAAAGACAATTGACATTATCGTTTGAAGTTCATGGCATTTCATGCTAATTTAGTAATGTAGAAATGGAACAGAGGCCTGGATTTGTGTAAAGAACTTATCCAGGGTTGTAACCCTTAACATATTTTGTACATGCTTTCTGTTTTTGTTTTTGTTTCCTGTACAAGAAATTTAATATGATTTTGATTAGTTTCTGATGAGTTGAAATTTCAGTAAGTGCAATCCCAGTATTGGAGTTTTCTGTCACTGCTATATTTGGCAATGATTTAGGAAGACTGCTGTATTTACTTTATTGTTCAAATAATAAAAGACTGCATTTAGAAACATCACAGAAAGAGAAAATATTCCTACTGTGTACTTAAAACTGTGTTAATCCATGTATAATGTTTCTCAGAACATTCTGGTCCAAAATGACTTCGATACTGAGTAGAGGAAGAAGATTCAAGCCATCTAAATCTCCTTCTTGACTCTGACAGACTGCCACTAACTTATGACATGACTTCAGTTGAGTCACTTAACCTTTCTGTAGTTCACATTATCTCACCAGATGTAAAATGAGGTCTGAAATCCATATTAACAACAGAGATACTGTGGGACTTTACTGAACAAAATGGAAGGAGATACAGAGGTGGCTTATGGTTTGCAAAAGGTATGAGCAGATTTCTGAATAAAAAAAAGTGCCCATGTGTCAAGGATACTGACTTTACTATAGCTAAGATTGGGTTTTTTTGGTATAAGCATTAAAATTAATCTGTGTATACTCATTCAAAGAGTTGGGAGAAAGTTCTATGTACAAAGTAATGTGACAAGGTAGTGCAACATAAGCAACTTAGAGTGATAGATTTTGCACAACTTCTACTCGTTCCATTGGTAAGACCAAGGTCTTCACACAGATAGGGTCATAACTTTGGGCCAGTTAAGGATAATAAAGCTGACTTTTTTCATTCAAATGACAAAGAGCAATGATGAGGTCCCCATATGTTGATGTGAAGGACAGACCCACTCTCTCAAACAAAGCAGGACTTGGGCACTTTTGAGAGGCAAGAACTGTATGTATGTGTGAAACTGTTCCAAAAGCTGTATTCTGTAGTGATCAAAGGTTTGTTAAATGCAACAGTGCAGGACTCTGGGCAAGAAACTCAGCAGTTGCATCGATTTTATGAGTCTACATTTCAGAAGTAACTCACACAAATATGAATGGGGAGTGCTACAACCAGGGAGTACCAGCATGGAGTCCAGACTTGCTGGAGCTTGGGACTTCCAGAATCCCTTGATGGAGAATAACAACAGCAGTGATACCCTCTAGCATTCTGAAATGGAAGGAGAGCTGGCACTGGCTGGTTGTAGCAACGTGGGTACAACCATGCCGAGCCGTTACCCTGAGAACAGGGCCCTGGTTCTGGCTGACCCTCAGTACTGCCCCCGTTCCAGGGTTACATCTTAGTGCAAAGGATGTTCAGACCTCGAATATTATGGTCAAGTTTTCCACACTAGCATTTAGAAACTGAGAAGCCTTACTGCTCTCATAAAAATGTCAGTGTACGAGGGACTTCAGTCACTGAGTCTCTCATTCCCTGTATTCTCTCCATAACTCCAGTGAGCAGAAGTATGTTTGCTTCCATTCTGTGCAATGGGTAGTTCCTAGGCTTTCTGACTGAACCTGGGTCAGTGGTACTACCCAGCTGTGTTTGTAATTTTTAGAGCTGAAACACAAGCTGCAACATCTCAAGGAATAACAAGGCAAACAAACACAATGCAGCAAGCTAGCATCCATCATGTGCTCTTTCTGTTGCTTCCCAGAGCTCTCATTTAATTTTTCAGTGAAAACATTTGTGTCTTTTAATAGAAATCCAGTCAACTATTTGAACAGTGAATCCAAGATGGCTAGCATGAGAAGAAATTCTACTAACAGGACAGTGGAGCAAGTCCTGAAAGCTCAACTAAAATCTACTTGTTAAATCTTATTTAGAATGTACCACACCACAAGTTGTTCCTACAGCCTCCTAGTTAATAAATATCACATTTGCTCTGCTTTAAGGTGTAAAGCTTAGTTCACAGTTTTTGTCTTTATGCTCCTTTCAAAGCTGTGAAGGAGTGTGCGCTTCTGTATTGTCCCACAGCAAAGGCCCATCTGGCTCAGTACACTGTCTCCGACACGGGTTAAGGAATGAATTACTAGGCAAGAATGTAGGGTCAGCATTCAGCACTGCCTTCTCAAATTCATCTCTCAGCTTCTGACAAATTGTGTCTCAGAAACCTCCTAAACCAGAACTTGTATTTTTGTGTTCTATTTCTCTGTTTGGACACGTGTGGGTAGGCAATGTTTTTCTGCAACTAGGAAGGAGACTTTTTCTCTGTTAGATGCAGAATACATGTATCATGGTCCCCATGTTTTGGTTAGTTGCCTCAGGTATTAACAGCAGTAAGATGGAAGTAGGACAGACGTCCAGTGTCAACTGGACAAGCCTATCTGGGACATTGACAAGTAATTGCAATGGATAGTAAGTCATGCTTCTTCTATAGGCTATAATCTTTGAAGGATAGAATGGTGACTGGATTTATAGCATCAGCCTTGAAGAGGGGATCCATGGATTTCAACCCTTTTGGTGAGATCATAATCAAGGTTAAGAGCCTAAAACTGTGAAAATACAGACCGTGGACCTACATAGATGAATCATTTACAGAGAGTTCTCCAAAACTGTCAGGAAAAGATATTTGGAAGGGACTGGAACTGGAAATGTGGAGCCTGGGACTTTGCTTGTGGGGGCTTTAGGACTTTCTCTGCCATTTTTTAACACCTTATGCTTAATATTTAATAAGCCCTCATCTGCTTAATATTTGAGGCTTTGTTTGTAGAATACCATTATCATGGAATCTAGCAAGTGGTCCTAACGGAATACTTGTCTTGGCAAGCTGTGGGATATCTCGCCCTCAGGGCTATGTTCTCCCAAGTACAGTCAGGCTACCAACCAGCCTCTTTCACCTCTTTGGTGTGCAATATTGAAAGTCTTCTAGAAAGGAGCTAGCAAAGGCATTCTATGAGAAAGACGTATGAGATGCACTGAAGTGGTACATTCAAGCCCATCCAAATGCATCTTTTGGCCTGTTTTAGCTGGTGATGGAAGTTTTATTCATCGTTGCATACTGGTTTGAGTTCGGACTTGCATTTGGGAATATGTTTAGCAAATGTGAATGCAGGGAAGCATGGGCTTGAATACCAGCCTAGTTCTGCTCTGAAAATGAAGTGTAGTTTGTATTCTAAGGCCCAATAGCAGTGCAATAAACTACAAAATCAACATCTATTATACGTAGTTTGTTACCTCGTTGATCTTCTGTATGAGAAGAGTCTTGTTTTAGGGTTTTATTTCTTTTTTTTTNTAATAATTACTCAGTGGCGACAGAAGGCCCAGTTGGTTGGAGGACTGTACCCTGCATTTTGGGAAGTAGTCAGGTCTACAGTATTGCCAAAGGAATTTAGGAATTTTCTGCCTTGGACATGGAAGCTCTTGGCTTTCTATAGTGCTTGAACTTTTCAGAGGGAATTTGAATTGGGGAAAATACTGAATATGGGGTAGGGAGAGGAGTGTGTTTGGTCTAAGCCAGCTGTTCTTGCCCACTTCCCTCGCTCCCTGTGCTCAAATACTGTAACTGAAAATACATTTGTCTTGTTTACCAAATACCTGAGAAAAGACTGTTATTGAAATGAATGGTTTTGCTGGTTTATACAAATGTAGGAACAAAGACATACACCTAGACAAATGAATAAGGGCTGAGGTGTAGATTGCAAGCTCTGTTAAAGAAGGTGCCTCATATATGTCTCACAATGTTAGCTTTCATGTGGAACTGCTTAAATCAGAAATCTCAAATTCATTACCCAAGAACTACGGAAGAGAGTATATCCGTGTATGAAAAATTAAAACTGAGATCTTAAGGGCCATCTTTCAAGATCAATGGAGATCCACATAGTTTTGTGTAAAGGCAATCAGATGCAAGATTTTTTTTTTTCCTTTTAATACTTTACTGCAGGTTTAATTGCAGCCATATTTCAATGCCAAAGAGAGTAATTTGCAGCTTGAATACAGCATTAGATCTGCAATACCCGACATTTTAAAACCTCGGTATAAAAATGAGCATTTGGTACTAGTACCACAAGAATTCTCATTTCCTGTTCAACTTTCAAAGAAATTGAAGTTAAATGTCTATATTAACGTTTATAAAATTTTAGGAGTGATTCCCTTATTACATAATTAGCTTAAGCACTCTGCATATCTGCCGATTAGAGACATTACTCAGAGCCTGCCCTGGAACAGCTGCATTCCTAGACAGAAAAAGATACTAATGTGGCCCTGGGGGAGAGCTCTCCATTTTGACAGAATAAAACATTCTTGGAATACAGTTATTACAATTCATAATTGTTCACTTCTTTTTGGGGTGGGGGGGAAGCAAGGAAAAAAGTATCTTGTTAATAAAACAAAGATTGCTAATAGCTTTAAATTCATATTTCAAAATTTTGTGCAGCTGAGGATGCAGGCAGCTGGGGTGGGGAGGGGGTGGGTGTTCTCCATGCTGTGTATAACGAGGAAGTAAAAGCAGGAACTCTGACTACATGCGGCTCTCTAAATCTGATCAGGTAGTGACAATAAGGGTAATGACAATAAGGTTACGTATTAGGGGCTAGAATTTGTGATTCAGTTGATAAGGCACAAGCCCAAATTGCATGAATTTAGAAGCAACAAGGCATGCGGGTCCATTTGGCTGCATCTGTGACACCGTTACCAGGTGATGGGATTTCATCAAAAGAAACACAGAAAAGGGGAAATAAGGCAGAAATTCATCTTCTCTGGAGTTATCACAGCAATTAATGACTCCTCAGCAGGCATAATCAGGAACTGCTGCTCTATTTTAAAAAATTCTCTTATTTACAACAAATTGATTTCACTGCTCCTCCAGCAGTGTGGCAGAGAGAACTATGGTGATGTCTAGACCGCTTAGATCAAGTGGGTTAAAGCACATGGAATCCAACAGTGAAGTCTAACAAAGCATAGTCATGTGGTGTCCAAGAGGAGCTCAACCAGTGTTGTGACAGATGTAATGCTACTGCGCAGATCTCCTCATCCTGGACAAAGTGGTGACATCCTCTGCAATGAAACTGTTGGCGCTTATGGATTATTTCTAACACTTGGGGAAAAAACCCACCATCCCCTTACAAGCTAAACGAATTCACATTTAATTGAAAGAAACCTAGTATTTTATTCCAGAGGGTCCAATGTCTTTTTTTGCAACTTCAGACTCACTTGAGAAGAAGCAAGATAATTGTAGCTCTCACTACACTTTAAAAGAGTTCTGAATATCTGTGTCCCATCTGGGCGACCTTTAACAAAGCAATTATCACTCCTGTTCGGGAGAGCAGTGCTCCTATTTTCTGCCTACAATTCAATGTGATAGAAACTATGGAGAAAACTTAATAAATCTTTCTGACTTGAAACTCCTTTCCTGAGTCAGATGCAAAAGACCCTTCCAAAATCATCATGCTTTCATACCCTTCAAAAGTGGTGTCAAGTGCTTAGCGTGTTGCCAAAGTGTAAGAGAGTCAAAGCAATGCAGGGCACTACAAGCCGGGGCTGCCTGTCCTGCTGGGACATTGGAGAGAGCAGTCATAGCACTAAGTGAGGCATACCACATGCTTAGGTGCCTAATTTCAGCAGTTCTTTCCACTGACTATGTACAGAGATGAACTGAAGGAGGTTTGAATTTCTCATGCCTCTTTTGACTCTGAGTACTACAAGACATCAGCGACTCAGTCAGATGGTATGAAACTAGCCTGGTCTGCGATCTTCCACGCTAGCCTTGGCTTTCAAACTTCTTCACCCCTCCAATGGGGAAGCCTGTGGTTCCAGTGCAGATCTGCCTTTAAAAATGAGTTTATTTGTATTCATATATTGGTGATAAGATCACTGTATAATTCATGTAGCACCCATTAGTTATTATTTCAGTTTAAGAAAGAAGAAACTAATTTTGTTTATTTTCAAACTTACTCTGACATTGTAGCTTTCTACATCTAACCTGAACCTCAGGGAGTTAGTATTCAGCTGAAGAAAGAGTATCTAAGAAGTAGGAGAGATTTAAAAATCCATCGAGAAAATGGGAGGAAGCCAGGATCGACTGCACAGAAATGAAAAGTGAAAATCGCAAAACAAACAGAACACACAAAAATCCAGCAGAATATACAATGAGTATTCACACTAGGAGACGCAAAGGGGGTGGTATTACATTGATGGAGTTTACATTAGATTGGTCTGGAAATACCCAACTACATTCTTTCCTATTATATACTGTGAGTGCTGCTGATCTTTCTGTCTACTCCCTATGTACATACAAAAGTTACATATACTTCACAAAAGAGACCTTGCTAATTGTATTATTTTCATGTGGTTGCTAAGCATCACAACACCGAACTTTTTTTCTGATATATCCCTTAATTATGATTTCTGGTTACCTTAGTGGATTTCCCTAAAAGTAAAGTTGTAAATCCCTTATTTTTGTTCAGTGCAGGAACAGAGAAGGGTTTAACGAAGGACAGTTTGCACACTACCTAGTAAACTTAATCACAGCATGTTCCATTTTCCTTCTTTCTAACATTTAGGTTGTGGTACCTTTCAATATTCATAGACTATTTTTTCCCGCCATACCTACCAAACTATTATTATTTTCTTGGAAGGAAGGTAGAAATCTTGAGACCCTCTCTTAATTGTATATAAGCTAGACTGGATTCTTTGCTTACTCTAGACAGAGATCAAGCCTTTTATTTTTCTCTTTTAAATCAGCTGAAGCTTTTCTGTAGAAGACATGACCACTGGTTTAGGAATTGCAACAGCAAAACAAGCAATGGGCTTTTCAAACTGACTGGTAGCTTCCAGGAATAGTTTTCACATAAAGAAAAGGACCTGGAGTCTTCAGAAACGCACTGTGGGACAAAGTACTTTGCCACGATGCTTAATGGCACTAGCTGGAGAAGGATTTCCAGTGGCATAGTTATGGATCCCTACTGATTGAAGTGGTATGTCTAAGAGGAGGAACTGAATTGTCTAATCAGTTACAGAAACTGGGCTGGTTGCCTGCACAGGCCATTTCTTAGAGCGGTGACTGTTTATGTGCATATTTTTTGGGCTCAAAACTTATTAGGCACTTAGTAAAATGTTGCTGTTTGGTTGGTGGCAAGAAATACGTTATGGTATTTACACAATGCACTGGTAATTTTACTGCAACATTAATAAATTTAGGCTTAGATACAGAAGCTCTTGCCTGAGTTGTATTTTTTAGGAAATAGAAAACTAACAGTCCCAAGATACATAGTTCTAGCTGTTACAAGCCAAATCAGGAGATATTAGGGAATGAATATGAGTTATGAAGGCTGAATTTACACTTTATATGGTCAGCTGAATAATATACATAATTCACAACAATCAAGAAAGTGGGAATGGTGAGATAAGATTTGGGGAAGGGTTTTCAAAGCCTTCAGGAAGCTTCGTCCTCTTTGCTAATTAATTGGAATTTTCAACTTCTGGCAAAAATTCTAGCAGACAGCCTGCAGGATATGATCTGTAAGATTATTTTCCCAGACCAAGTAAGCTTTGTAAATGAATGACTACGACCAGAGAATTACAATGAAAATACTGAATATTATCTAAAAAGCTAGTGGCATGCAGGAACCCTGGCAGCCGATGCAGCCAAGGATAAAAAGACTTTTGACAAAATAAACTTGAGGTTTCTTATATGCACATTAGGAGAGAAGTCAGATATTTATAAGCTGGTAAGAACTTTTGTATGAGACTCTCAGAATAAATGGTGTTTTAAAAATTACCTCTGCTAGGAAGCATTTACAGTGGAGGATGGCGTAAGTCAGATGGATGTCTCAGGATTCTTTCCTAATATTTATGGAAGGAAAAGTTAGCTTACAATTGGGAAAGTAATATGATTGATGACTATATCAATGTGACACCTTATAGTCATGCAGGTGGTTTACAACAGTTAATGTAAGTGTCCATAGTTAAAAGACTATCAGTAGCAATAATATTTTCATTGAAAACTGTGTGGGTGTGCAACTGCAACCCACCTCACCATGACTACCAGAAAGTTTCTGTGATTTACTTATTTCCAGAAATGTACACCTGCAAAGCCTCTGCAAGCTTAACACCACTGAGGTTTACTCAAGGCAAAATAAATGTAGCATCTATTGAAAAGAAAACTTAAGCTACTTTGGCTAGCGAAACATTTACTACCAATTAGTATCATAATTCTGAATAATGCCTTCAGGAGAGCTGAAATAAATTGAAGCATATACGTAGATAAATAGTTTCTACAAATTATTTTGCCATTGCTTTCATTGAAGCAAGCCCAGTATATGTAATATCTTTTGTCATCTGGTCTGCATGGCCCCTGATACCAGTATATTAAAGTTTCTTGAATGCAGTAGTTTTGCCATGACAATTTTAAAGATCTGACTAATTATTACAAACACATGGCTGAGAGACAGTGGTAATGCTAATAAGTAAGAGGCAAAATGTGATTTGTACTAAAAATATAAAGAATCCTGTTTTATCCATTCCTTATTTCTAGTAATTCAAGTGTTTTATTCAAAGCATTTAGCATTTTGACAAAGTTACTTAAACAATGTCCCTGAAGGTCAGTCAAATTGCTACACACAACTTGATTTGGGGGGCTGTTTTTGGTGACAGTCAGTCTCTGGAAAACTTATTCCACAAGAACCAGGTTTTCCTTTATTAGGATAAGGTAAAAGAAGCTGCCGGATGATCTTGCAGTAGGTCATAGGTACTGACCTGAAAGTAATTTCTCCTTATGTGTACAGTCCCCAGTGCCTCTAACATGATCTTGCCATGGGTACTGAAAGATGTTCAACCTTAAATTACACCAAGGAAATAAGGATCAAGATGCTCCTCAATCGATTTACTATCACTATCACTTGCGATAAATGAATATGACCTGCTGATGCAATACCTAGGAAGGATGAGAAGAAAGAATAAAACTGCACTGTGCATCCTGTGATCACTTCTCCAGGATGATCACAGAGGCTCGGGAAGGGAAAATATTCCTGCAATCTGAAAGCATACAGGACACCATGCATAAAAGTCCTGTCTCTGTAAAGGTGAACACCATTCCAGCAGTAGTTACAGAAGTCATCATTCCACAATTCCACAACTTCACAGAGTAAGAAGGAAGCTGAGCATGAAGTGAACTGGCAATATTGAAAAAGATGTAGTCAGATTTAGACTAGAAATTGTATGTAAATTTTTATCTGCTACTGTATTTAGTCTATTTAGTCACTGGAACAATTTGAGAGTTTTCTCTCACTTGAAGACCTCAAATCAAAGATGAGAGTGTGAGCCCTCTTGTTTACCTTCAGATGTACTCTGCACGGGCAAGAGGACATGACCAGAGGTCATCCAGACTTTTTTCAGATTTAATGGGGAGACATAAATATGTGCAAACAGCACTTGGTTTATCTAATCAGCTTTAGGAAGATTTAAAGATACCTTTGGGTTTTTTTTGTTGTTGTTGGTTTTTTGGTTTTTTTGTTTGTTTGTTTTGGGGGTTTTTTTGTGATAGCTGACAAAAATCTACTATTCCTTTTTTTTATTCCGTTTTAATGAAGAATCTCTGGGACTAGCTCACAGATGGATGCATCTTATAAATCTCAGTCTGCCTGGCTTTGAAGTTGCATGCAGGAGAGAAACTGAAAGGTGTGGAACTTAAATGGTAAAGTTCCTGGGTGAAATCTGTACGCCAGTATTAGGCAGGAGGATAGAGAATGCTCTTACATGACTCCCTCTGGCCCTAAAATTTTAATTCTAGGAAATACTGCCTGGCTAAGAGTAAAACAATCAAGACTGAAGTAATGCCAAAAGGTAGAGATACTGTAGTGATAGTTTATTTTAAAGTTAATTACCTAGTGTCCTTTCAAAAGCCAAGTAATACAGGCAGTAGACGACATAACGAGTGATACTGAAAAACCTAAATTCTCCTGGCACAGCTGAAATTAGTAAATGAAAATGGAAAGGGAACACACCTGAAAGAAAGTGACAAAACCAGAAGGAACAGAACCACCCATAATACACATGCTAAAGTTATCACTTAAGTCTGTGTGTTTATGCCTGTTAACAGGTTCAAAGGGAAAAAGGAAATAACTTCAGTAGAAAATGGCTGTATATAGTATATATATATGTATGTTGTGTATATGTATGTGTATTGTAGCTTGTAGGAATATATAGCATTTAGGCTCTCTACAAATGACACCGATTTCTCTTATCACATGGATGTTTAGGCATTTTTAAGGATGGAATTTGAAGGCAGGAAAGAGCATTGCAGGATTATCCCTTTGCTTTCTTCTCTAGTCAGAGCATCATATGCTGTGCATCATGTCAGCCGTGTAGCTGTTCAGCTCTAACATCACTGCTCTGTGCTGATACATGATACCTCCCATCTATTAAGGATTCTTTTTCTTATTCTTTCCTCTTGCTAGCCAGGCACATATTCATTATGGAAAAATAAGTATGGTCTGCATATTTTGATTTCATGATCAAACACAAAGTTTCTCAATGAACAAGTGCATACTGCTTATATATCTTCTCTATTGCGGTGTTTCACAACACTGTTGACAAGTCACATCATTTCCAAGGTTCTTAAAAGCAGTTAAAATAATGTTCATACTAGCAATAATTAGCAAACAGACTATATGAATAATCACAGTCATTCCCACAAAGATTTCTTGTTTTCACAGACTAATCCATTACCTGCTTCAATGAACCGTCTTGTTGTTAATTTGCAGGGCTTTCACCCCTAGGTGATGGAAATACCTGCCCTCTTCCCAGTCTCCCATTAAGTATGGTTTTCAGTAATATGTATAATTCATGAGAAAAATTTGTTTGTCAAGCATTCCAGACAGGTCACTTAAATCCTAGATCAATTGATAATGTTCACACCAACGTGGCCTGGAATGAAAATAACCCTTATACTGACTTCAGTGTTTCCTTCAAACTAATGAATTTGGCTTCAACTTTTAAAGATACATAGGAATCATTATTATTTTTAATAAAGATTAGCAAGAGAACTTTTTTTTTAAAAAAGATTGCTACTCTGAATGCACTTATTACGAAGCTACCAACAAATATAAAGCACTGTCACAAATGCATGCTGGCTTTTCTGGCTTGTAGGAAGCTGAATGGGGAAAACAGTTCAGGTAGCTTTTAGCTTCTAATGCTTCAGGATAGAATCTATCTGGAACATTGAAGCTGTCATTCAACATATGTTGAGGGCCTAGCTGATAATTTCCGTCCTGTTATACCTGCCCTGTGTCCCAACAAGAATGCCCTACTCCGTGCAACTCAAAATATCATGAACAAAATCTAAAGAGAAGTATCCTTGATAGCAGTTAAGTTCAGATGCGTATCTCTTCTGTTCTTCTACCTAAAGGGTCTGCTTTCTGTTTCCATGATTCTTTTTCTCTTATAAATCTTTACGCCATTGCTGAGCACAAATACAACACTTCAGCATCGGACACTTCATGAAGGAGATGGCAAAGGAGATCACTGCACATAGTTTGGATTTTTGTATACCATCTGGAGCTACTCATGTCAGAGGGCATTTTCTCAGTCATGTGCATAGAATGAAGACTCTTGGTCTGAAAGAGACAAGTCGTTATATTTGGATGCCCATTAAGAAAATTCTGAATTTGTGGAAACCATGTATTATTAAGAATTTTACCATCTCACCTTCCCAGTTACACATTCATACTGTATTTATTTGATTTAGTCTTCCATTTATATTTAAAACCAGCAGTCAATACTCTGTATACACTCAAAGTAAACAAGTCTGAGTACTACAGTGCCCACATATAATTAAAAAGTAGATATATGTAAATGTGACATTTTAGTGAACAGGTGTAAATATATCAGTCTGCTACAAGCTAGCATTTCCTGCTCATAAACATTATTTCCTTATTGCTCTGTGCTCACTGTGCTTAATCCCGCAGGAATTATGATGTTTATTGCTACGTTTTGTAATGTGCAGAACTTTACACAAATGTATGCAGAGAGCTGTGACGTTTGCAAAAGTATGTCTGACTAAACGAATACTGAAAAAGAAAGAAACCCCAACTTTGCAGCTAAAGAGCACTGAGAGCATTTATTTGTATTGCATGCTGGAAACCTGCAAAATTGACTTTCTTGCTTAGGTCATCAACAATTCTTGTTGAGCCATACGTTCCTAAGCAGCTGGTAGCTGAGCTCTCACTCAGACCAGCAGAAGTCAGACCAGATCCTTTCGCATATCCCACTGCTGGGCTGTTTGTGTTTAGGTCCATAGGTGGGAGTCCGGACAAAGGCTTTTCCCTACCTCACTGAGAAAGTCCGGGCCATTGCCATGGAAAACACTGCAGGTCCATGTGCATGCTACACCTTAATATGGGGGTGAGCGAGTTAAACTCTGTGGTCTGAATCCCTGAGGCTGTCAGACAGGATGATCTCTTCTAGCTTTGAAGTCCATCAGGCAGAGGAACTTTACTAGTACACTCCAACATCATGTTGGCCCAGCATTTGTAAAACCGCAGTTCATGATGACAAAATAAGTAAATGTTGAAGTGAGGAGCAGATAGACGACTGCTTTCCCCACCCTTTCCAGTAAGACATAAATGCATGACATGGATGAGGGCTTGTAGCTGCACAGCTTCACAGACACAAGAATAATGCACACGTAGTTATTCCTTTCAGTGGTACTAAAAAGCCTCATATGAATTGTGTTTCTGACCATACTTGGAGAAATGAGCAACCTTTATCTTCCAAAACAATTAAATTCTGAACTACTCACATCAACAAATTCCCATTTATCTGACTTGAGCTTCACCTACATGGTTAAATGCTTGCAGTTAACACAAACCAAACATTTGTCCTATCTGAAGGAGAAGTTTCGTGTAGTGCTGCCTTTGGTTGTGAAACGTTTTTAGAAGTTCCTGAAGCCAGAGTGTCCTCAGCAGTGGCCCTAAGCTGGAAACAGCCCCATTGACTACACAAAAATGTCTTGAAGTAAGGATATGGTCATGGTCCTGCTGGGAAAGCCCTGAAAAACCTTGGTTTCTGTGACCCCCCCAAGACAACAAGGCGTACGTGGCTCAGGAGCTGCTGCTGGCAGAGCATCCCCAACACTGTCTCATCTCAGCAGCTGCAGCAGCAGCAAACCTGGCTTTCCCATGGCTTTTTCTGCCAGCAGCTCTGCATCTTGGGTCTGCTTCATCCCATATCTGCCTCTTCCTACGGTTTGAGTCCTGGATCCTTAATCTTGTCATGACAGATCCCCATTTGCCGTGTGCTGTGAAGAAACCTTGAACCAGCTCTGTCAGGAAATTAAGAGTGTGACAGGGCAAATGATGAAACATTTGGGGCAACAAGAATATCATATGCTTGTATATAGGGCTAAAAATTGCAAAGAGCACATTCATGTTTTGCTGGATACGTGAAATCTGTGTTTGCATGAGCCTGTTAGGATGGCTGCATGCAGTGGACAAGGCAGGGGGACTTAAGAGCATGTCCTTCATACAGACACGATCTTCATCTGGTAAAAATTGGTATAACTACCTTCTCTTCAGTGAACTGATGTCTGCTTCTACCAGTTGGCTCTGTTTTACTTTTACTTTAAATCTTACGCTGTACCGTTTGTCAAGAATATTGAAAACATTAGCTTGTTTCTGCCTTGGCTTTTTGCCTTCAGTGAACTTCTGGCTAAGTGATCATTACATTGCCAGGACCTCGGATCATGCAACAGCTTAATGAGGGGGGATGTGTGGACTTAGATACTCACTTTGTTTCCTGATATCTAAACAAATCTAATCTGTCTGTGTATGAAAGAACTATCCCCTTATTACCCCGAGAGGTAAGCTCTGCAGGGCAGGAGCTATCTTTTTCTTCTGTTTGCCCAGTGGCCAGGCAAATTCTTTTTATTGTGTTTTGGTTGTGCCTAGAGGCTAGGTCATGGATCAGGGCCTCCCTGTGCCAGACACTATACAGAGGCTTGACAAACAAATGTTTTTTACCACCAAAGCCTGCTGATTTATATAACCCTCCAGTTATATAAATAAGAGTTTGGCTATCAAGGTGTCCTTGTTCCACAGGAATGTTGTTTATGTCAATGTTGTATTTAATTGTCCCTTGTGCTCTGATGAACGTGTGCAGTGCAAACTGTGCAACATGGACCAGCCTGGTCCCATAATGACATCCCTCTTGCTCCTGCCCCCAGTGTGTCAGGAAGCTGGGGGAAAGAATATGAGTATGTCTGTGTTAGCAAGCGGTACTGCACTGTAGAATGGCTGAATGGAGTGAGACAGCTGGTAATGAGGACAGAGCATCCATGCTATGTGCATTTTGGGGAGCTTTCTTTCAGAATAGCTCTGGTGTGTCCTAGTGGTAGAAGTGCAGCTTCTGGCATATTTTCATCTGAAAGGTGTCCAGTTTATGTCTCCGAGATCACTCCACTCTTAGAGGGTGGTACATAGCATCGATGGTAAGATTTACTTGAGAAGCACAATCCTGATTCACATTTAAGGGCTAATTAGATTGTCGTGGAGGCCCTGCCCAGCTCAGAACACAAGCAGGACTCAGGTGGAGATTATATAGTGTCCTTTCCACTCTCTGCAACTGTCTTCTGAGCAAAAAAAAAAAGGGAGAAAATCACATGCAAAATAGTCAGTTATATGATGGAGAAGGGAACTTATTTCCTTGACTATCTGAAATAGGGAAGGCAGGAAATGATGTTTTATTTTATTACAAGCATGCATGTGTGTCTCTTCTAGAAAGCACCTTAATTCAGCAAAACATGGAGGAAAAAGAAGCCTGACTCAACTAAGGCCAAGCTGCATTTCTATGACCGACAGGATGTACCACAACATTTTGCAAGGAAGTATCTTTCACCTTTCTCATCTGAACTACACATGAAATAATTGTCTCTCTGGTGTTAACACTGGCAAAAGAACATTGGCAATCTTCGGAGTTTAATCTGACAATAAGATGCTCAAAGTTAATTCCTAAATGGGTTTACCTGATTAGCTGCACCTTTTTTTTCCCAGGAAAACATTTCATCTGGCACCATGACATCATTGAAGATTAGATGCAATGTCATATAAATCTGTGGGAAGCCCATCTTTTAAATCTTAGTATTTCTGAAGTTTTTTTAGTATAAAAAATAACGTATGTGTAACTAAGTGAAAGTTAACTTTGACTAAGGGAAAATGGTTCTCTGCATACTGACTCTAAATGCAGCATATGTTTGAAAATGTTTTCTTCTTCAGCTATCAGTAAAGGAAATCAGTCCCAGGTTGTATCAGTGTCGTATGGGGACAAAATGCATTTTCAAACAAGAGACAAAGCATTTTTCATAGAAACGCCCTACCTCTCTGCCTCTGGAGATATGAGGTCTAAAGAAAAACAAGCAACTATTCACAGTATTTCCCACCAAACATTATCCTGTAATCTTTTGAGGTCCTTATGCAGTGGTCAAATTTGGGGTATCCTGCCTTGCCAGTGCTTTTTTGAGACCAGACCAAATATATGCCAACTCAGGAGAGTGAACTCTAAGTGTAGATTTAGGTTTAGATTTATCCCTATAATTGTATGAGGAATCAGTGGATTAGATTTCAGCTACAGCCACTTCGTTTGGAGAGAAGTAGGTTAAAAGCCAGCAGGTGGCAAAAATGACATCTGTGGAAAGATGAGCCACAAAACTGTCCACAAAAAAAATAACTTGATTCCCTATTTTTCTCTCATTTTTCAACCCTTTGACCTCTTAGTATTCCAATAGGCCATCAGAGGCCCTTAATGGGATAGATACCAGATACTTGAGGAAGCAGTGGGGCATAATCTCTGTATTTACTATTTATTTGAAATAATGTGCTCTGTGCCCAGCAGGTCCTCAGAGGGCCATCAGGAATCTGAAGGACTCCTACATTGCTCAGTTAACAGCCACCTGGAGATAGAAATAATACACACACTGTGAATGGTTTTAGTTTTTCTTTATAGTTTCTTGCTAGAAGAACAAAATTCTAGTTCTTGGTCAAGTATGCTCCTGAGAACTTTTTTATGTAAGATGTTATTAGCTTTTGTGCATGTTTCTTACTTTAACAACAATTAAAAATGTACAAAGGGGTCCAGATATCCCACTCAGCACGCAGTTTATAATTTCTTAATCTTTCTAGCTCCCTCAAAGTTTAGGTCTTTCCACCATTATGGTTTGCTTGGCTAAAAGCATAAGGAAACCATTAGACTGTTGTTTGGCATCAACGTAGGCATTATTCTGTCTTTTGGGTCATAAGCAATCCCGTGGAAATGTCAGAACCAACAAATAACCCGATGCCGTATCACGGAGAAACAACTGTGAAGAAACAAAAAGGAGGCAAGAAAATAATGCTTCTAACATTATTTGTTCTGTTTTACCGTGTCAGTCCAGTAGGTCTGTCTGCTGTTATTCCTCACCTGTGCACATTTTTGGAGGTGGACTGGAAGTGGGCTGTTACCATCTGGCCACGGTAGAGTAAGGCTCCTTATACTTCATGATATTATCTCTGGAGTGCATTGAGATCCTTACATGTTGTGTAAGTTAAACACATCAGTAATACAGTTCCTTATCTTTGTTACACATATTAAGGACCAGTCCTGTTCATGCCAACTACAATCTTACGGCTTGCTAATTGTATTTTTCTTGTCCATGTGTGGTCATGGTCAAGGGTAAACATGGCTTATGTATTGGGTGGAATAAAGGGGTAGTGGTGTGGAACATAACTAAGTAAAATTCCTTTATAAACTTATTTTCATTCAGTATATCATATCCTGACACAGAAAGTTGCACATTAACCAGACTTGTGACTACATGCTACTTTAATTGTTTTTATTTGGTGCTCTGTATAGCCGGAGGCTTTTTCTATGTATTAATAAACATTACATTAATTTTCCATTGTTCCTGGCCTCAAGATATCACAGGTCAAACCAGAGCCTCATGGATCCCACTGGAAAACAAGACCAAACAAAAATGCCACATTGCATCAGGAAGTGATGTCAGTAGCTGGAGTTTTGCTTCCAAACTTCTTTGTTTTACTTGACTTGTGAAGCTGTTTTCCTGTGCAAACCCATAGGCTTAATACTTGTGGGAATGACTGAGGACAAACATCTTGCAGTTTTACTGACTATCAATGCATCATTCTTTGACACACTATTAACAATCTGTTGACCTGCGTAAAAATTGGAGTTTCAGGGAAATAGAAAGCGTCCCATGTCTGCTTATCGATAAAATGCTCACGCTGCATAGATACATGAGTATATTGGATTGAGCTGCTCGTAGTTAACACATTCAAGATCTTACTTATTGTCAATATCTGACCCAAAACCAATGATTCATGTTCCAAAGAAAATGCTGCTTTTATATTTTTCCACCAGCCCAGTCTCTCACCACAGACCCAAGCTATTCCCCCAACTACTGCTCTACATCTGGGTGACATGAGAGATAATTGCAGGACGCTTACAGTCCTGATAAACTATGGTTTCCCTTGCTCTGCAGCCCTTTGAAGTTGCAGACAGTTTCATGATAATTGATAATCTAATCTCTTCCCAGCCTGTGTTTTTTTTAAAAGACTGCTCTGAAACAGCAAGAAGGGGAAATATTACAGCATAAGTATTGATTGCTGCATGCAGAGGTCACTGTGCGGGGATTACGCTTTTATCACAAGGTTCTTGCGAAAGGTGAAGTTTTGGCAAGATCCTAATAATAACTGTGGAGTGCTAGTTAAATACAAGGGGCAGGGGGAGGAAAATGATTTTTTATTCTTAGTACCTCAAGGCTATACACGGCAATTACTATTGCGGAGGCAATAAAGAAGTTGTTAATTACAGGTTTTATACCCCTGTAGCCCAAAGTAAGAATGAAAGGACTAAAGGTTACAAGTTGTACTGAAGAAAGAAAGAAGGACAGAAGAGTCATCGGAGATTTTCTTTTTTTATGTGCAGTGAAACAAGTTACTTAAGTTGCAGTGGGATAAGATGTGACAGAGGGGCAATTTCAGTTTGATCACGTTAAACAGTTGAAATCTGACTTAGCATTTGCTTTATTTGCCTTCATTTTTTTGCTGTGATTATGCAATTGCCTGAAAACTCTGCATTGACTGCCATCACCCACTGGAGCAAAGCCACTGTATGAGGACAAAGTGAAGCATATCTACTAATGTGCCACACCTCTAATAATAATGTGTTTGGTATCTAATAATATGTTTGGAGTTATTTTAATGTCTGAAATTCTGCACAGTGGTTTTGTCAAGGACTCTCCGTAAATCCAGGAGTAGTGGTAAGTGGAACGGTTATACTTTACAAACAAAATACAAAATACAAAAAAGCACAGAGGGCAAATATCTGTGTATTAGGCAGAGGCAATTTGTTTGAAAATGAGAAAAGTTTCCGTCCCGTTCCATTGGATGAACTTATCCTTTGCGATAAGTGATATTCATGAGAATTTGTAGTACTGTACAATATGTTAACTAGGGGCATGTAATTTTCTGAATGCTGACAGGGATAAATATATGCGCCTGCACACACACAAAACTCACACATACTTAATGAGAGCAAAATTAAAGTCTTCTGAAACAAGGCTGATTGATTAAAACTCAACAGACCCACACAAATATGAGCACTAATATACATGGCTCATAAAGTGCTTTCAGACCACGTCTTTAAAGGGGCAATGCAAACACTAATTTCTCACCAAACTAAACCCACAATGGTGCCAGATGAGAAATGGGATACCTGGTGAGTCAAAGTTGTATCTGGCGTCAGGAAAGTTTTCTCCTTTCTTTGTCTTTTTCTTCTCTGATGGTACACCACTGCAAATGACAGCTCTTTAACTTTGAGCCAGACTGTATTTCCAGATTACTGGAAATGGCGCCATAGTTTGTCCTTATCCATCCTCAACCCTCTGGCTTTTAAAGAACAGGGAAGGGCTGCTGTAGAGCCATTTATGCTAGTTTTACACCTTCTGAGAATTCATTCATTCCATTACACTCAGCATGGTTGTTTGTAAAATTGGTCTTAGGCAGTGATTTATTTGCAAAAAATCAATAAAGTTGAATTTGACAAGGAATAGGTCTTATAAGCCAAGTGGAATTGGATACAACTGGGAAATACTGTGATACGCCAGCATTCTCCTTTTTAATTCCTCTTTCTGCTCCTTTCTTTTTTTTCCCCCCTCTAATCTTTTAGATGTGTGTCTTACTTGTAGGTATTTAGAAAATACAGACATTACTGCTGCTCTTTTTACTCCGCCATTACCTCTTCTGATCACAATAATTGCTGTCACTAACTGTGAAGAGATCCTGATTTCCAGGAGGTGATATTTCTTCACTCATTCTTCACCCTTCTATAACCTACTTCTGTTGCGCTCATTCTTGTGGTTTCTGCAGAATTCCTTAGGCCACCAGGCATATGAGTTTCCAGAGAATCCTTTTCACAAGAAAATGGAGAGAAGAAATTGGTCTCTTGCCCTATAGTTTGGTGACAACTGTAGTGCCCTGGGAATCTCTGGACACCTACAAATCCAATGTCTGAGAATTGTGCACACGCAGATGATTTGTTCAGATCACCTGCCATGAGTTTAAAGTGTCATGGGTGTCTCTGACCTACTACATGCACACATCAAAGTTGGACTGCAACAGCGCTGCAGATCTGAAAAGGCCTAGAACTCTCAGACTCACTCCACAGGATCTCTGTGGCTTTGCTTGCCATTCCTCTGCCCAGGAAGTCCTGAACATACATACAGATCCCTATTATTTTTATTCAATCTCTCTGTTGTGATATCATCTTCATTTTCTCTTTTGTTCTCCTGCTCCCTGTGCTTCCACAGGGTTTCATTTCTTCGTCTTTGCTCTCCCTCACAGCTCTATGCATTTGGGAATCACTCTCATCCCAGAGCGATGTGAAGAGACTCCCCAGTACAGTAGGCCTCCCACATTTTGTAAAGAAGAGAATTATAAACAGAAAAAATAAAAAAATTCAAATGGCTCAAGAAATCCACTTTGCCTAGGCATGCAAAATCAAGTTGTTTTGACTCTCAGAGCAACATCCCCCTCTTGGATTATCTTGAATGTACTATTTTTTTTCCACTGCTTGTCTTTCTCTTAGTTTCCCTTTTCTCTCTGTCTGGATAGTTGAGTCTCCACATTTCCACCCCCTACCCTGCTCTCCCACTCCATTTTCCCCATTCTGTTACAGACCATAGACACAGTTTGAGTTATCTGAGGGGTAGCAACCAGGGAAACTAAATCTACACTTGCTGATTGACCCTGATTAGCCATTCTGGAGAAAACACATGGCTTCTGCGTTTTTTATCTCAGAGATAGGAATTTGTATGGAAAATTATTAGCTACTACTGTGGCTCGTTTCAGAGTCAGGTAAGGAAGCACGTAGTATCTTTATACAGATAAAAACTCCCATTGTGCCAATTTTCTCTTGTCTTGTTTTTTGGCTAGAGGTCTATCCCATTTTTGCTATAAATTCTATAAGGCAGTAATGTTAGTTCAGAGCTTTGTCCACCACTGAGCTTTTGTGTTTATATATTTTAAATATGTGACCTTTAAGAAGATAATATGGGTGGGTGGGAAGTAAATGTTGCACTTTGTTAAGGCACCAACCATACTCTAAAAGATAGAAGGGGAACGCTTGTTTTCCTCCAACTTGAGAGAACTTCTGGGAATGTTTATGGTACTAATGGCTGTCTTCTTAATTTAATATACAAGTTGATCCTAGCTTCTCGGCCTGATTTAATGTCCTTATTTTCAGAGCAAAAATTTTCTTTCCTGGCTCGTTTGTTTTCCCTAGCAGTGTTTTTATGCCTCTTCATGAGATCCTTTCTAATGGGTGCTGTTTCTTCCGTGACATCTGCTCTATGACAGGGTTTTCTTTGATGCAAGTTCAGGCACATAACACAGAATCACAGAATATCAGGGATTGGAAGGGACTTTGAAAGATCACCCAGTCTAATCCCATATCTGAGTGGTGAGGAAAAGTACTTTTGAAGTTTTCTCCTTTTCTGGAAAGCTTTCATACATTTTTTCACTGCAGATTTTCTTAATATTTTCAGCAGATTTAGTGTCCCATACAGATGTACCATTTCTGTTAGGCTGAGACCCTCTTTCAAGTTAAAAATTACAGCCAAGTTTTACACTTACCCTTTGGTGTTTGCAAATGAATTACATGAGATCTGTTAACACTGAGTAATCTGAGTTGTGGCTGCCCATCACAGACAAATATAAGCAGTGTTGGCTTTGTGTCTATATCCGAAAGAAGGATAAAAAAGAGAATTGAATAAACTTTTTATGGGTGCAAGGCACAAAAGTACAAACACATGTACGTTATTCCAGTCATAACATACATGACGTAGAGTTATATACATGTATTAGATGCACATTAAATATCTGTAGTCCAGTCTATTTAAAACTAGCTAAAATAAAACCATTTGTGAACTCTGGCCTGAATTAAAAGAAGAAATAGAATTTGTAGTCCAATCTGTCACTCTGTCCATTACTAATCCTTTTGTGTCTAGGTATTACAGCTTATATGGTATATAGGATCTGAGACCTCAGAAACTGTTAGACTCACAGGAAGAGCTGCTGCAGCAACGCTACTGACTGTGTACTCTCACACTGCCCTTCTTTGTGCTTTGTTAAGCCCTGTGGACAAAATGACATCGTTATCCACCCACTTGTGTCTCCAGAGCATGCTACATCCATGTATTGAAGAGCAGACTGCGATTCTGAATGTTAGTGCTGCACTTGCTATATCTTTATAAATTTAAAGTACACACTTGAGAAAGTGTCTTACTGAAATCCTCTGCCTTGTTCAGCAAACACAAGTGATGGAGACACTTTGGCTTCCCTTCACATACTTTCTTAAATTTATCATTTCCTGTAACAAATGTGTTCATATATGTTAGTCTGTAGCTCCTTTGGGCACTAAAGGCAACACTTTATTTTCTTTAATTATGAATCGATGATTCTGTGGGCTAAATTTTTGAATAATGTAAGTGTACAGTTGTCAAGAACAATTGCTATTTGCTCATGCAAATATAAGACAGCTATTGAGAAATAACGTCAGCCTTTGCATCTGCTATTCAAATGAATCCATGGTCAAAATAACTGGGTATTCTATAATCTAGTTTATGCATGCCTAGATGATACATGTGTTCCATACGTATAACAGAAAGAGTGTGCATGAATTTTCTTAGCAGACTAGAGTTTCAGATCATTTTCCTGAACTACTGATGATGTGTTTGCAGTGTGTCTTTCCCGTGTAGTTGCTCTGAAGGTCATATGGGTGCATAACACTTTTGAGCGCTAAGATGAAACGAATAAAGTTGTTTCTTTCCTGGGAAATCCCATTTATGTTCTTCAGAAACTACAGTAGTAGCAGATACTTTAGGATGATCACAAAAGCGAATTTTGCCATTATTTTGTAAGTAGACAAATACGATCTCTATGTAGCTTAAATTCAGAATAATCAAGAATTTGCCAGTCAACAGCTGCCTTATAGCTCATCAGAAATTTGGACTTTTTAGAAATAAAAGATGCTTGACACTTCATATTTCATTCATGTTTCTGTGGACAACAATGGCCCACCACCTAGTTACAACCTACTCATGGTGATGCTGTGTGCAGTATTCAATAGAAAAATGTAGTTGGGAAGAAAACTGCATATTTTACTCCTCTCTGTTACTCCCCAGTTCATGCAGCAACATGGTTCTGCCCCTTTTGCACATTTTCTTCATGCTGCCTGCACCCTCTCTCTCTTCCTCTTGCCTTCTTTCTTACATCTGATTTCTCCCTGCCCATAGGGAAAGAAGATTCATTATAGAATCATGGAATCACAGAATGGTTATAGTTGGAAGGGACCTTAAAGATCATCAAGTTCCAACCCCCCTGCCAATGGGCAGGGACACCTCCCACCAGATCAATTTGCTCAAAGGCCCATCCAGCCTGGCCTTAAACACTTCTAGGGATGGAAGTTAGCCTGAGTATCCATATTCTGATCTGCAACAAGGGGCTTGGATGTCTGCAGATGGTGTGAGATGCACAGAGGAACTGCTGCTTTTGGAGGCACTTCCCTACAGCAGAGCAAGCTGCAAATGCCTGTGGGGAATAAGGTCAGGTTTGCTGTCCCAAACTATTACTCTAATACAAAATTCCTTTTAGTTTATCCTACATGATAAATAGATAGGTATAATAGATGTAATTTAATAGCCAGGATATTCATAAGAATGACCTACATATAGAGGACACAGTCTGTAAACAAAATTGCATTTTGCTCATTAGCTACAGTACAACTCAATTCTGCGTAATAGAGAGACACCCTAATAAGACATTTTTTGTGTACCTCTATCATCAAGGTGAAACTTAAAGTAGTCAGGTAATATAGACATATAATAATAAATTATTAACCATGAAGAGATAAACTGCAGCCATTCAGAAACATCCAGCTTCTACTTATGAAAAGGATGTTCTGAGGATTATGAATAGGTTACATATTTAAAATTGCATTACTATATGAGTGGGTAGATGAAATAGATCGACTTACACCTTCTTCACTGAGGTTGTTCCTAAATACACTGTGTGTAACTTACAGGAATGGTACTCCCTTGTATTTTGTAGGCTTGGAAACATGAATTTCCAAGAGGATTACACCAGGGGTTTCTGTAATTCATTTTCCTCCCTGACAATGACTGGCATCTATTCAAAAGTGAGTGTTAAATGTGATAAATGTGTAAGCTAAATTCCAAGTCAATCAATTAGCTACATGAAGGCTACCAAACAGCAACTAATCTTGGATTACTTGTGGTCTGGATATATTTCTACCAGCTCTGCATGCAGTAACAGTGTGTTAAGTGGTGGAAAAGCAACAAAGCAAGTTGTGGTGATCTCTACAAAAAATATGCAGTCTGTAGTCTGAAACAGATCAGACGGCAACGTGTCTAGAGATTAGCTATGTAGATTCCGTCAGATAGATCAATGAGACTATCTGATATCGCTGGGAGTTAGAGGAAGCAGCCTAGCAGAAAAAGGGAAACTTTCAGGACTGATATAAACAAAAAAAGGGTTCAGGAAACTCTGAGAGAGTAAAGGGACAACTCACATCTGGGTAAGAGAGTCAAGATCTAATGGCTCAGTGCGTGAATTGGGAAGGAGAGAGTTCAGAGGAAAACGTTACCCGTAGGTGAATTTGAATTGTCTGTACTGGAGGTTTTGAAACAAAAGGCTCACACAGGCATAAAAGAAATTGCATTCCATGAAGTCTTCCCTTTCCAAAAAAAGCTGGAAAAGACAAATATCCCCATAATCCAAATTTTTTAGACTACAAATAAATTACAGCAAATCAAACGCAGTAAGGTAGAGCAAGTATTGGTATGTGTATCTGTTTTTTAGTAGCAGAATTTCTATTTCAGAATTGTAACTTCTTTATATTGGAAGAGAGATGATGTGGAGGCCTCAGATGGGCTACAGAAACTTTCATTTCTCAGTCACAGTTTGAATCCAGCCTGGGATTTCTGAAGCACGTGTGAAGAGGCAAATGCTCCTACACTTGTGTAATGCAGCTGTGCCGTTCTTACTATCTGGCTTTACATGGACAATCCCACCCCAGATGGAGCCCACTCTCGTTCCTGAAACCTTCCTTTTCCTCCTACTGCCACAGCTGTAGCCTCTCCGCGTTCAGGCCACTTCACAGTAACTCACAACACCGACCACTTTTAACTGGAGGTGAAATAAAGCAACTGTAAGCTCAACTGATGGCATTAAAGAAATTACAGGGAGTTGCTTGTAATCACAGTCTAGTGAGATTGTGGTCTCTGAGAGGAACGATGAACTGAACCCATAGCCAACACACTATCAAATAGCCCAAAAAGGAAGCATTGCTTATGGGACATCAACTCATCTTTATCTGTCAGCAGTGAAAACACAAGAAGGCTTGCCCTTTTGAAAAGTAAACAGAAAATTATGCCTCCAACACAAACCCAAGCCATTAAAAAGGCAGCTTTTATTCCTTCTCATAATGTTCAGGAACATAAGGCAGTAGCACTGATGTGGTTCCACAGCTGTTGCCAGGGAAAAGTAGGAATGTAGCCTGCCACATCTGGGGTGACATCTTTGAAGAGGCACTTAATCTGCAGTGCTGAGGTATGCTAAGCCTCTTTGCTTTTCTTTACCAGTTCTCAAGCTAATACTACTCCTGGAGAGCAATGCTGATTTCAAGTCAATGGGTGAGATGAAAGAACAATTAAGGACAGTGATGCTTTATACATTGTGGAAAATATAAAGACAGGACAATAGCATAATTCCTTGATCACTCCGGCAGAAGATTTACTTTGCCACACTTTAAAGTTGTAGGTTCCCCGCTTCTAAAACAAAAATGACAGGAATTTTTAATCACTGAGTGTGTGTTTTGTGAATTGAAGGGGGGCATTGAAAGACTGGAAAATAAAAGGTATCTGCTGCTATTACATTGATGTGTTTCTATTGGATCAAAGCCTTTTCTTCTCTGTAGCTCTTCAGAAACAATTTGCCAGTATTGCTAGGCAGACATTACACAAAGAAAGACATCAGGTAAAGAAACACAAGAGAAGCTTTAATAAGTAAGAATGCCTTGATGGCACTATTCCCATTTTCTAATAATTGAAAAACTCAGGAGCCAGATCTTTTTTTAGTGGCTGCTTAAAAAAAGCAAATAAAAATTTAAAAAAAAAAAAAAAGGGAGGTGAGAGAGAAAGAGAAGACATAAGTTCTCACCTTGAATATCTAATCCAAACTTTCCTGTAGTTTGGGGAGGGTAATATTTAATCCAAAAGCAGAATACGAGACTGGGTCTTACAATAATAGTGATAGCTGGACATTTCAATATTCAGGTTACTGTGCTACTCTGAAGTCTGCACTGGGCTAAATGCTGAGGTATGGAATTAGGATATTACAACTTAAAATTAAGCTCTGTATTTTACATATTTTTTTTTAGTATTGTAAACAAGATGTTTTTTATTCCACCTTGAATGGTGAAATGACTTAAAATTTTATTTTTTAAAGTTTTAGGAGCTTTTAAATCTGGGCTTATGATAGCTAGATATTGCTTCCTAAGTTATGAATTTAATTTTATATACAGGTGGCTGTGTATATATATTCATACGAACATATACCTCCACTTGTACGCAGACGCATACTCACGTACAGCTTAGACTTATTATTCCGGTGTAACATTTTGCCCTACCCATGTAGGTGAGCTTTATTATTAACCGAGAGTGTAATATATGAAGTATCATTGGGAGAATGTGTCGATCAGTCAAAAAACCCAAATCTCACCAAAAGAAGAAAAACCGAGAATAAACCCAGACCACCACTTTGGAGTAAAACTCAAGAGGATATTCAGTGGTGGACCAAAACTCTTGGCTCAGACCAGTCTTTTTTACCAGACACATAACAAACGCAACAAAAAGCCTGGTTCTGCTCACAGTACTCAGAAACTACTCTGTTTAAACCTGACATTTCAGGCCAGAATATTCTGAAATTTCTAGTAGCTGTACCTGATTTGAAAAGGAAAATGATACCTGGAAGTCAGAGCAGTAAGCCACTTTTTAATTTATGAAAAGGTGGCATTGAAGATGTGTAGTAAAGGCCAGGTCACATGGTAAACCCTCAAGAGAGTTTTTAAGCATGCTGCCATCCAGTCAGGTTCAGTGGGAAAAAGTAATTTGGATAACAGTCTCCTGTTTCCCTTCTGTCTCTGATGGGCTGTGTGACTGTGGACAGGTCATTCAGGGTTTGATCCAAAACTCATTAATGTCAAGAGAAAGACTCCCATTGACTTCAGTGATCTTTAGATTGGGATCTGCGTTTCTGCTTCTCACCTGAAAGCTACTAACTTCTATTGCATGCATTTGAAAGCTGAAGGCTTTCTGTGCTTCAGTGTTGTCATCTTGAAAGGGTCTGTGAAGGGACAGCCTAATTAGCGTTATCTATGAGAACATTTTAATATGTGATCTCATTCAGAGACCTAAAATATAAATAATAATACACCACATAAAAAGTTTGTAAGGACATGCTAGGAAAAACAAATAAGAAATATATCTGATTTATGTTTGAAAAGTTGTTAAAGATCTTCTTAGGCTTAAGGAGCAAAAGTCAGTCATTTTTGCTGCAGTAGTGGTAGGATTTGTGCATTTGTATTGTTGTTGCTCTGTGGCTGAGGGATGATGTAGGAGAATGGGGACAGAAGAATTGGATGAATGATACAGACACCATGTCAGTACTTTGATTTTTTGAGGTGTACATCAAGTTTGCTGAACTGGTGCCCAGTGTCACCAGTAAGTTTTTTTTTTCTGGTACAGTTTTCTATTGGTGTTGTGATACCTAATTCAGTATAGAATTCACAAGAGCCATTTTTCTCCTGTTTGATAAGGACATTTTTCTCTTTTTTTTGTGCTTCAGCATGCTTAACTGCTATCCAGCTAGAGATGAGGACAAATCCATTTCCTATGACTCTAGTGTATCTTCTGCTTATGATGTTAGTTTAAGAGAGTGGCCTGGATGGGAACCACATGCCTAAAACTGGTAGCAAGTCTCAGTTTGAGTACTGCATCCAGCTCTGGGGTCGCCAACATAAGAAGGACATGGGCTTGTTGAAGCAAGTCCAGAGGAGGGCCACAAAGTTGGTTGGAGGGCTGGAGCACCTCTCCTATGGAAACAGGCTGAGAGAGTTGTGCTTGTTTCACCTGGAGAAGAGAAGGCTCTGGGAAGATCTTATTGAAACCTTGCAGTACTTAAAGAGGGCCTACAGGAAAGACGAGGAGAGACTCTTTATCACGGAGTGCAGTGATAGGATGAAGAGTAACAGCTTTAAACTGAAAGAGGGTAGATTTAAATTAGATCTTAGGAAGAAATTCTTCACTGTGAGGATGGTGAGACACTGGAACAGGTTGCCCAGGAAAGTTGTGGATGCCCCGTCCCTTGAAGTGTTCAAGGCCAGGCTGGATGGGGCTTTGAGCAACCTGGTCTAATGGGAGATTTCCCTGTCCATGGCAGTGGGGTTGGAACTCGATGGTCTTTATGGTCCCTTCCAACCCAAACCATTCTACGATTCTACAGTTCTACGATTCTATGATTCTGTGACTCTTGGCGAAGAGTTTTCTTACTGCAATGTATGCTCAACATCAGTGCCATGTGAGGCTGGTAGGAATTTGTCAATCATGTCCAAGAGATCACCTTTATAGTTCTAGTACCCTTATGTTGCCAACAGATACAGAAAGCAGAGATTTCTGTTTTCAGCTGTTTTTCACAAAACAAGCAAGGGGGAATCAGGTCACTTGGGTCACTTGGATCACCTCGGCTACTTGCCTCAGTTAGCAGTGAAGTAAAAAATGAATTTGTAGAATTGGTGGAACTTTCACTAAAATGCAGTGCACAGATAAATATTTTATATCTGATATCTTTTGAATTTTCTAGGTATTTGTAAAAAAAACCAAACCCTTTAAAATTCAAAGAACTAATCAGTGCCATTTTACCAAATTGAAATTTACTATTGATGGGACAATTGTAAATTTTACTAAATCCAGTGCTAGGAACATTTTCCAGACACTAAATTATTTGTGTGCAATAAGGCTAAATCTTACTCATGATCTAGAAGTAATTTTATTTCTTTTTCATGACAAAGATTTGATACAAAAACAGCTAACAGAGCAGTAAAGTAGAAAGGTGCTTGTGCACTCTAGTACTATTTGGTGGCAAACTTCCAAGGGTTTATATAAAATCTGTTCAGTCTAAAAAGTCTGCAGCATCAGGCTTCCATGAGAAACACCTAGATTTTCTTGTATTTCACTGAATGGGAAGGATTACTTTTCTTATGGTTTTCAGTGTTTCAGCCAAAATCGGGGACAGCAGTGATGCATTCAAAGAGTTGCAAAGCCAAGACAAGTCACTCTCTACAGTGAAAAAATACTTCAGAAAAACTTTGTGCTTATTTGAGTTATAGAAAAAGGATAAACTGTAGGCCGTATGGAAATTCTTCTGCTTTATCACCTTTGTGCTCTGTAAATTTCCAAGCAAGCTCTGTTCTCATGATATCTAATGACAAGGATCTAACAAGTCAGGGCACTTAGGATTAGCAGAGGAGAATGGAATACATCTTCATATCTCCTACATTACAGATGTCGTTCTGAACCAGCAGCATTTTGGGTAGATGGATTGCATTTTTTTTTCTTCTTCTCCTCTATCTTTGAGGGCCTTTTTTTTTTGTTGCTGTGTGGGAAAGGTAAAATCTATCTCCTTTTCCACATTGTAAGAACCAGCAGAGCATCAGGTTTGTTGTTTTATTTTGGTATTTAAGTGGACAGCTGGAAGAAGTAAAAAGACCTTAAAATGTCATGCATTAGGTATGTAAAATAAATGGTGCATAGGTGAAAGAAACAGCAGAGCAGACATAGATGGGAACTGGGAAAGGCTGCTGTATAAAATGGAATGGCTTTTGGCTCTGGAAGAGCCACATCTGAGTGCTGGTCCCAGCCTGCCTACAGTAGCTGACAGTAAGTATGCAACACTGCCGCTTTAAAAATCTATTTACAGGTGTTGTGTCTGTATGGACAAATTATTTTCTATAATTACCCGTATTCTTTTAAAGAAAAGATCCCCAGGAGTTCCTCACATGACAACGCAGTAGAACAACTGAGCCACACAACGCAGCATCTCCCTCCCCAGAAGCAGGCATTGAGGTGAGGTGAGCTGAAGCTGCCCCAGCCACAGCAGGTAGCTCAGCACACTCGCTTGCCTGAAGTGTAGATGTTTGAATGGATATCCATTCCCTCCCCCCTTCAAACCATCACACCATCCCACTGCTCTGCATGTGCTAGCTTGCCCAGCTGTGCCCTTTTATGCCTCTTATAGACAGATACACAAAAGCTTTGTGCACTAAACATTAGTTCTGCCTCGAAATTATGCACATCCTCATTAAAATATATATATATAGTCACAAAGCCTGTAACTGGGATCCCAACCGGACAAGCTGTTGTGCTAGGAGCAAGCTTGGGAATTACACAAGCAAAACCAGAACAAAGCCCAAATGGCCACCTTCAGAAAGATGTGGCTTGCATTCAAGCATAGTGGGTCAGAGCACTCCTCACTCTCCATGTATCTCTTTCGAGGTAATTGGAGTTCCTCTTCATTTTATACTGCTATGACTGAGATTAAAAGGCATCAGAGTATCACCCTTTGCTTTTAGATTCTCTTACTCAGTGCCTGTAGCCTACTGCCTGTACGCACACATGCTCAAGCACGTACACAACTCTCTCCTTGATGTACAGGGCTTCATATTTATTAGCCTTATTGGTTTATTAGCCAATAAATACAGTAATGCAATAAATAGCAGTGTTGAATAAGAACAGACTAAGCCAGCCTGATATTTTGTGCCTTTCCACAATGGCAAACAGGCCTGGAAAAGCTTCTAAAAGTGCAAGTGTAAAGATGAATCTGACTCTGAATAGTGACAGGATTTGTAAATAGCTTCTTAATAACCTTTGACACTCCTGTGCCTTCATCAGGAGATAATTACACAAGTACAGTGTTTCTAAGTGCATTGTACTCTGAAACAAGCTCTGGGATGGCATCCACTGTATAACTTCCCTTTCAGTCTTCTAATTCTTTTTCCTTCCCCTCTTAGACTGGGAGGTGATGGACACACTATATGCTTCCCAGATGTACTTGATGGGTCAAAATATTTTTGTCGATCAGTATAAATATTTTGATTTTTGTCTAGTCTAAGTCTCTAAAATGCCACTATATGAGACTGGAATCTTACTTGAATAAATGAGATCCTTCAGTACTGTATCAAGGCAAGAAAACAGAAGCATTCATATGCACTCCAATTGTTTGAATTCTAATGTCTATGTGTATTATTTTGTGGTAGCAGGGTGAACTGCAGAGGTTTTTGGACATTACCTGAGGTTCAAGATCGTGAGTTCCCATCAAACCAAACCCCTTTACCCTGTGTGGAGAAAACAGCTTTGACAGTTGAAATGAGCAGTAGAAAGAGACTGCTCTGCTCTGCAAGTTGCAGTGTGCTATGGAAATACTCAAACAGATATTAGATGAGCTTTTCTGGGGACTAGGAGCAGGAGAGCTAGGCAAATCTGTATGAGCTAGGGCAGTTTTGTGCACTGTTGGAGGCAGAAATGTTTGTGATCCAAGAGAGTACATTAGAAGCTACCTGGGCTATCTCTGTACTCAGCTGCAGAAGACTAGGGAGATTTCATTTCACAGCTTAGATGACTACTACCATAGTAGTGTATACAATATGTATATTACAAAGGTAAATTTTGGCAACACTTTTATGGACAGAAATAATAGTCTTAAGAGAACATTTACAAGATTGCTTTTAAATATCTGTATTTGGAATAGATAAATCTCACCCTTTTCTCTCCACTGAACGTAGGGGGCTTAGACTTCTAGCTTTGAGATAGACATCTTCATGTTAAGGGAGATAAATCCCCATCTCTACTTTTTCAGACAGTTAGAAAAAACACATTCAATTCTCTCAGTGCGTTGCTAATTCTGAATCCTAAATACAGCAATGTAATCAGAAGCCTAAATTCATACGCAACAGAAATGTGCACAGTTCATGTGTTATTGTGGCTTTGTCTCCCTCTGATGGTTGGACCACATGAGCCTTTGTGGGTATGTCATCTCATTAATATGCAAGACATTTAGATATACATCTCTGGGTGCACTACTGAAGAAGAAATCCTGCATTACATCACCATACTAGCCCAATAAATGACCACTATATGTCAGAAAACAGTACTCATTTGTTAAAGTTCTCAATATTTGAGATGTTTATACAGGTAGTGACAGAACTATCTGAAAAATGAACTACCGCCTTCCCTGCCTGCCCTGCCCCTTTTAGATTCATTCTCCTATTTCCCTCACTGAAGAAGAAGAAACATGTACAAGAGCAAAGGTGTTCAGTTACACCAGCAGTGGATGAGCTCTGAACTCAAAATTACCTTTAGCGTTGGACCCCATCTTGTCCTGTCATCTGTAAGTCAGGGAAGCCATTCCACTTTATTTGGCTATCTCTTTGGTAACCCTGCCAAAACCACACATGGAAGCTGTGTGTGATTTCAAAACTAAGTATTGCAGTGCAAAGCTGCAGAATTCCATACAACAATGTTGCCTCCTGAGATTAAAAGACTTAAACAATTTCTTAGTGTAATCCCTGGTATTGTTTCTAAAGCCTAGAAAAGACCATTCATTAATCAAATAAAGACTGTCATCCTCCAATGACAAGGCTTAAAAAGCCAAATCTATTTACACACGTGTTCAGAAGAAGATCATTAACTGTTAGCAGGCAGGAAAGAAGGCCGCCGTCTTTCCCAAATCCTGGCTCAAATTTCCGTCAGCAATAAATAAGGCACTGTGAGCTATTTGCTTTTAACAAAAAGTAAACTCTAAATTGCAGGTTAACAAATCTTAAAGTGAGATGAGGGTCTGAAACAGACATAATTCAGGAAGAAGGAGTTGCCCAACACAATAAAACTGAAGAAAGATACTTTAATGTAAATCAGTACCCAGAAACTAGTGAAACCAGTTAAAAAAAGTTGATACCCAATACAGTGCACAGGTTTCGCTATGTACTGTGCACTACCTCTGTATCTCTTTCAGTCAGCTAGTTTGAATCCCTTTCTAATCTCACAGCCAGTGAATCTTTCTGCTTCTGCTAAAGGACCTACATCTTCTTTGCTCAGCATTTATATTTACTGTACTTGCATTAGGTAGCACAGAAAGGAGGAATCTGGCCTCATGCCTGTTAAAAATGCACTTTCTACTTTAAACTGTATCATTAGCCTCTCGTTTCCATCAGTTTGTGTGGTGGTGACTCGGGGCTTTTCAACAATTGGCTCAGTACCAGTGCAGAAGCAAAAGTGAGTCTATGTACAAGGCATGAAACAAGTGCATCCGGCCTGTGTTGCGCAGAAATGAGCAAAATACTTCCAAAAATGTTCCCAGTAAAACGTTGGACATTTTGTACTGTAGCCCACTGTGTAGTGGCAAGATCTAGATTTTTCAGGAAAGGTATGAACATTTGTAAGGGCTGTAATTCACTCTCTAATATTGGCCAATGATAATAGAAAGTTTTCAATTACAGAAATTAGGGAGGGAAGAGATTTGTTTGACCTATGCACTACCTTTTCCCCCTTGTACTGCAGAACAGTTTGATATAGAGGGGATTGCTGTTGGCCCCATTTTGATTTTAATTATTTATCTGGGGAGCTATTTCACTGTCAGGGTTTCTTCACCACACATTCACACTGAAGCTGTCTAAAGAAGTCTCAGGGCAGTTGATAATTTTTAAAGTTTAATTTTCTGAGGCATCTCTCTGTTCGTACTATGCTGCGCAAAAGGACCTGATGAAAACTCCTATTAATCACCAGCTTCCCAGCTCCTGATACCAGCTCTGCTCTGCTCTGCTTCCCCCTTTCCAGTGGGCCTTCCGATAACGTTCTCCACCATCTGTGTCAGGAGCTGCTGCTCTGGCTTTCTTGCAAGATCACCTGGTCAAGCACATGGTCTGAAACAGTGGTCAGCTGCAGAAGCTTCAGAGAAATGTGCACGAACCCCGCAGTGCAGTCATAAACTGATGTCTGTAAATCTCATCCTAATCTCAAACAGGGAGGAGGTAATTTAAACTCTTGAGCATGAGATTTCATTTTTATTTTAGAGCACTAAATTATGGTGCTGGATAGGCTTGTTGTCCACCAAAGTGTTTCTTTTCTTGGGAATTTTGCTGAATTCTTTTCCTCAAAGGTTTTCTTGTTGGGTTTTTTTGTTTGTTTGTTTTGGGTTTCATTTCGATTTTTACTTGAACCATCTTTGGTGGAGCAGAGTAGCCTTCATATAATCTCATTCCAAGCTCCTCCTCTGGGGAAGCAGTTCAGCTGGAATCCTTGTTTGTCTCCTGTGTTGACTCAAGAGTCACTGAGTGTTTTGTTTGTGGACTTTGGATAAGTGGTTCACTTTCATTTTTCAGAAAAGAGAGATTGCTGATGTGCAGAGAAAATAAGTGGATGTACACTTTGCACTCACTGGCATCTGCAACAGAAAACAGAGAATATGTAGTGCTTGAAAGAATGCCTCTTGAAATGCTACAAAGTTTAATGCATTAGCTCAAAATATACTCCTAATATCTCTTTTTCACAGTTTGGGATTTTTAAAATTTGTTTTTGAAGCTATGCAAATTATTGCAAAACATTAATTTCACTATTCTTGAAATAGACTATCAACATAAGATTGTATGTGATTGTAAGACTTTAAGAATAGCAATTCTTAAAAAGCTACACTTTTTTTTTTACTGCCTTAAGGAAGCAGACAGAGATGAAATGCAAAGTCTTTGTAAACTTATTTCACAACAGTAAAAAGTGTTTGTAAATATATGAAATATCAGTATATACTGAATAAAAACCCCTTTAAAACATATAGTTACTATTTACCCTATTACCTTTAAGAGTAAATGCATGTGACAAATATCAAACTGTCAAGGCTTTCAAATGTGGTTCTAGCTTGCTACCTGCTGTCCTGCTCTAAAGCAGACAGTGTGTTTGAAGTTGCTTGGGTTCAAACATCATACAATCTTTGACTAGAGTGCAATATTGTACCAGCTTCCATGTTTGCTCACATATACTAATTTTTCCTCACCAGTCTTTTATGCATATTCCTCAACACTAAGGGTAAAAGGAGCTATTAGTGAGTGGATTACCTATATAAATCAAGACGCAGAGTTCCATTCATTAGCTTCTGCATATAATTTCAGATTCAATGAATCTTTATTTATTTTCAAATGATGAAAAACCCACCACGACTGTAGGTAACCAGGCCTTGTCATTTGTTATCCATCACTGTGAAAAAATATTGCTGTGATTTCAACCTGAGAGTGTCTAGCTGCAGCTTGCAAGCTTGGAATATTGCTTAATTTTAACAGTAGTTAATTCTTCTACAAACTTAGCCTGCTTTTGCCAGTTAATCAGGCCACACCATTCCCCTACCCATCCAACTCCAATTTTCTTTTTCACTTTCAGTCTTTGTTTACCTCTTGCCCATATTTTCATGTATTGTGTCCGTTCATCTGCTGTCATCAACACCGGCTACATGCAGCATCCTAAATTCACCTCTTTTTTGATGTGAACAGAGTGCGTGAGCCAACCTCTCTGTTCCAGTAGAGTAAATACCTAAGTGATCCTCAGTCAACTGCTGCCTGCAGTTTCAGACTTTCTGCGAGGTCTCAGATGCTGGCTGGAGGCAGCCTCTTGCCCGCTGTGTTGGGCACTGCATAAGGCTTTTGCAAAAGAAGGTTGTGGTGAGGCTCAGATTACACCACAAGGTGACCTCTGCCAGAAAAATGGGATGCGAGTGATTCCTGAGCAACCCGTGCTCCATCACGCTAGTTTCTGAATGAACAACCCCACCAAATTTTTATCTGAGCTCTGTTGCAATTTAGCAACCTGCCCAAGCAGTCTTGTAACCTTCCAGGAACTAAAAGTTTTTGTCTCCAAAATCCATGTTGTGTGAAGTGCTGGTTTCTGAATGTGGGGCAAAGCAATCCATTGAGTTTTGAGTCTTCTCTGCTCTGCCTTTTACAGAAACTGAACTAGTTTCTTGCTTGCTTTAGGATCCAGAGACCATGAAAGTGGCCTGAAACCACATCCCCTCTAATCCTCTTTGGTACTGGTGCCGATCGTGGCTTAATATTTACAGAGTTTCAACTTCTGAGCATTCAGGGTGCGAGAGACCGAAAAGCTGAATACTGGCAGATGGGGAAGAAAGAGAAATTTGAAAAAGTGTAAAAAGCCATGGAAATCAGACAACATTCTTTCTCCTTCTCCTCCTCCCTTCACACGCTCACACAGATTTTGCCGCTTTAAGCACTTTTCCATTGACCATTTTTTTTTCCCCTTTTCTTTGTATATACTGAGGGGGAAAAAAGGGTACACAGCCATTTTTACGAGAATGTTGACTGAGGGTGGTCACCATCTGTGCAAACTGTCTGAGATTGTGACTTCCTCTTTGCCCTCTCTGTCAGAGGGAAAACCTCACTTAGATAATCTGGGGAATATTATTATCCATCACCCTCACTGCCATCCTTCTCCTCGCTGCCCCCCTTCACGTGATTAGCATTTTACAGTCAAAACATGCTTGTCCCTTGCCTGAAAGGGCTTCTTTAATAAAGTACATGTCCTGTTTATCATTTGAGAAGGGGACTAGTTAGCACCGGAAACTCTGCTGTGATTATTTGGGTATTGAAACAGAGAGGCCTAGCATGGTTGTTTAATTAGCACAGCAAATAATTAAATTTACCATTTATTTACAGGATAAAGAATTTGTCTCTCCTCTTCTTTACTCTCCCTTTCTCCACTCCTGCAACTTAGAGCTTTAGAAACCTAGAGGATGACATCTAGGCTCATAGAGTTTTGCAGTTTAGCATAGAGGGTGCTGGGTAGTGGTGAAGGAACAAGTCCTATGAGGAGAGGCTGAGGGTTCTGGGCATGTTTAGTTTGGAGAAGAGAGGACTGGAGGAGACCTCATTGCCCTCTACAACTCCCTGAAAGGAGGTTATAGAGAAGTGGGTGATAGCCTCTTCTCCCAAGGGAATCATGACAGGACCAGAGGAAATGGTCTGATGTTGTGGCAGGGGAGGTTCAGATTAGATATTAGGACGAATGACTTGACTGAAAGAGTGGTCAGGTACTGGAACAGCCTGCCCAGGGAGGTGGTGGAGTCGCTATCCCTGGAGGCCTTTAAGAAACATGTAGATGTGACACTTGAGGGCATGCTCTAGTGGCCAAGATTGTAGGGTGTGGGTTGTGTACAGTTGGACTCGGTGATCTCAGAGGTCCTTTCCAACTGTGACAATTCTGTGATTCTGTGAAATTTGCCTAACTAAACCTGGGCAAACCTCTAAATTTTTTCTCTTATACTAAGACTTTTCCAGGTACAACTTGTCTGATGGAAGACAACACTGCCCCAGGTGCTGTCATTTCTCTCTAGCTGGAGGTAACAATGCATTCATATGAGTGAGTCTCAATGTACTGCAAGAAAAATCAATGGGCTGAGCTCAGCCTCCCTGGTTACTGCTTACCTGCCTGATTTTACCTGAAGAGGGATTTGGAGCACAGATATGCTGATGCTGAAGAGTGAGAAAAGGCAGAATAATCATCTGCACAGCTGTTTGTGAAATGGATTTCTGCCTGTAGACTTAGACTATAGACAGACATCTTCTAGGTCTACCTGTGCCTACTGAAACAGTCTGTACCCTCCCCATCATCTTCTTTCTGTACACCTGGGATCTGGCAGCCCTTCAGACGGGCTCCCTAATCCAGCTCTGGCCAAAGGAGTCAGACGAACATCAGAGGAATGCTCTGCCAGCTCTTCTGTCTGAAACAAGGCAAAATCTGGCAACCCTGAGCAAAAGAGGAGCTGGGAAGACAGCCTGTTCGGCTTGTATTGATTACTGACACAACTGAGACCATAGCCAACTGGTTTAGCTGTGTTAAGATTAAGGGTTTGCAATAATTTACCTGCAATATTTGCTGTTTGCTCATGCAGGAAAATCCCCATAATGCATGTTGAGTTTGGAGATCTATGTCACTGAAAATGATCATGATCTTAAATATGCCTAAAAATGGTATTTAAATTTATTTTCAGCCTTCTGTTATTTATTATCACCACTATTTTTACCACCGGTTTTATCACACCGGTGCTAGTAATGCCATTGCCCTTCACACTTGTGCAGTGTGCAATTTTATAAGTTCTTTTACCACTACACATCAGCTTGGCTTCTCAAAGTGTTGTGGGATCAAAATATTGTGGTTCTGGATCTTGATGTGAGTTAAAAGAATAGCCTAAGGAGTTGAAGTTGTAACTTATGATCAAAGTAATGTTCTCTGAAGGACAAAGTTGCAGAGACAACCAGGAGGCTGGTTGCATTTGTGAGCATTGGGTTTACTCTGTGATCCATTTTAAGGGACCCTTTCTAAACCAGTCAGGTGTGGACAAAGTGGCCAAAGTACAGTGAGGAAATCCTTGCAAAACTGGATGTGAAAATCTGAGATTATATTTTTTAAGCAAGCAAGATCTTTCCATTTTTTTTTGATTGAGGCTTCTTCTTGGCGGCTTTTCCTCAGAGAGAAGCTATTTTTTCTGCGAGGTGCTTAATTTTTCTTTTTCATTTTGCATTCTTGGAAAGCAGCAACGGCTGTTTTAACAAAGCAATTTGAGGTTATTTCAGGCCTTGCACCTCATAAGATCCCTCTATTTTGTTGCAGGTGAGGTTACATGGAGGAGGTGGGGCTACATCCAGAGAGTATGACTCCTGATAGACCTTTCTTAACAGCACCAGAATGTCACAGGCTCTCCCTGATTGCATGGCCTCCTGGTAGCTGGGTCGGGTAGTCAGTGAGACAAGCAAAAAGTCTCCCAAATGGAGGGATCAAATTTTACTACATTAATCATGCAGAAGATGGACAGTAGAATGGAGTGGCAAATAGATGAGGAAGGGGAATTGCAGGTATGTCTCTTTTAAATACAATAAGCCTGACAAGTTTGAACCATGTAATTTAGCATTTGGAACAAGTGGGTGGTGTGTCATCTGCTGTCACTCTCATTGCTCAAGAGTGCTGTTTGAACCAACACTGTGTTTTTTGAACCAACACACTTCCCATCACTTGTTCACTTTTGCTCTAGGAAGAGCCACTACTGTGAAACCTCTCACCTACTTTGTGAAGCGCAGATGCATTCTCATTAGAGTAAATCAGCACCACTTAGCAGCATAAGTGAAGCTTGTAAAAACAATGGCCTTGTTTTGCTTACCCTCATGTAAATCGGGATCAAGCCGACTGACAGCAACAGATTTATACTGATGCAAAACTGAGGTAAGATCAGAATCAGGCCAACTGAGTTGAAGTATATTCTCCTGTGCTGAGGGCTATCAGTGATGAGTTTTACATTTCATCTGAATTAATCTTTAACTGCTTGCTTGCTAGACAAACAGAACAAATAGTCATTAGTCTTTTCATCTTAGCAAAATATGACACTGACTTGAACCTAAATGGTCTCCTGTAGCATTTTATGTGTGCAAAGTCATAGAGTCCTACCCGGCACTGAAACTGGTTAAACAATTACTCCACTATGTTCCAAGAGGGACTAAGGCAGAGGAGTGAGGACTCACTGAATATTTGCACTGTGTGAAGGAGAGGGATTTGTTAAAATTGTAGTGGATGCAGTTGCATTTTTGAATCAGAAATATATATGTTGAAAAATGGTAGAGCATTTGTCACTTGGATGCTTTCCGGCTGCACTGCTTTTAGAAGTGTTATGATTGTTAACTCAAAGTTCTCAGTTACATACTGCCCTGAAACCACATTGTTATCTGTACAGAAACAAACAAACAATTTAGCCTGACCTATAGTTTAATGTGTAAAAAAAAAAAAAAAAAAGAAAAAAGAAACAGAGATGGTCAATGGCTAGTGCCCCACTGTAGTAATAAAATGTCTAGACAGCAATTAACATTCATTTCCCTTAAGAATGCAACTGTGTCATCAGCAAATCTTTACTACTTTGCAAGGGACCAATCTAAATATGTTTAATCATTAATCAATTTCCAAAATCTGAACAGGATTTGCTTTTCATGGGCTTTGCCTTCAAAACTGCAGTCACTTTATGAGAAAAAAACCCAACCAAAACAACAAACCAAAGGGGGGATTATTTTGGCCACAGTCCAGTGGGTGAGCCTGCTTAGAAGATCTCTGGTGCTGTGTCTTGTTTGGGAACATTGCGCTCTTTCTGCATACGTTAGCACTTTCAGTTTCCTTGATTCTTTTTCTATTTCCTCTTTGTCTGTGTGTATTCATAGCAAGCAGCAGTGGCTGAAAGCACCGAGTGGGATTCTGCGCACAGACTGGTCCTGTAATAGCTGGCAACTGTATCTGTCTTGTGAGCTGGCTTTGAGAAATACCCCTCTTTCCTCCCTCTTTCAGCAGCACTTCTCTTCCCCCAGAATTATTCTCCCAGCCAATGGTGAAGTCTCCCACAGGTCACCGACTACTGCGCTCGCATGGGATCACACTAAACTTCCTGTCAAGTACAGGGAGCAGGAAATTACTCTTTAGCTTCCTACACTTAAACAAAAAAATCACTGTGCTCCCACCACACACAACACTAAAAGGGTTTTTAAGACCATCAGGAAAATAATATTATACATAACATAAATAGGGAGGGAACCTGACCACCAGAACTGTGATCACTACAGTAAACACAAACTACTTTATGTCCCACTGATGCCAGCAGCGGATTTACCCTGATTTACAGTATTGTAACTGAGCTCAGCCTCAGGCTCTGGCTTGTTCACTGAATACATCAAAGAACTGCAAGAAAAGGAAAATGGCACAAGCTGATATCTTTTGGAAACTCCTCTCTATTTTTTTCACTTTGAGAACTGGAAAGTTCTCCTTTTAGATTATACCCTGCTTGAGAATTCATTGTTCTTGCCAAATGAGTAAGAAATGTGAGTATTACTGCACTGGAGAGGGGGCATTTCTGGAACACAGTGTTGGTTGGCAAGGCAAAGTATTTTCTGCTACACCCAGGGAATGGCATAGACAACACTAAACTTTGCTTTCAGGTTTTATGAAGTTATTAATAAAGGAAACACTCTTGACAGATCGCTAGTTTCCCACACATAAAACAAGCTCCATGCTAAGCAAATGCCATGATTATGTGGGAAAGAACCCATTGTCTTGGTTTATCTGCAGTGTTTGGGTAACTGGATTGCACATGACCATGCTAAAAACAAGCCAGTAAGAGGGATGCCAGCCTCTGGGCTGAACACTTGCCACCAGTACCTCTTCCAAGGTAGCAAGGAGCTCTTCAAGCAAATATTTTCAAAACCTGTGCCTTTGTGAAAGGTCAGTGAAAGGACAAGTAGATCCTCTCCCTTGCAGAAACACTCATTCTGATGGAGATGTCACAGGATGGAGGTTCAAAACAGAGAAATAAACCGTTACAGCGGGCTGTACTGCCTGGCAAGCCATCCAGGAATCGTGCTTGAGGAGCAGAAGTCAGGGAAGGCAGAGGATGCAAAAACCAGGCCTTTGCTAAGGGCTCTGTAGTTGCATTGAGCTGGTGTAACAGCTGAGTGCCAAAGATCCCTTCCTCTTCACGGCTGGTTTTTCTTGCAGCAATGGCACTGAGTGTTTTTGGAAGGGCCAGAGCAGTGCGTGATGTCTTCTGGAGCTCGCCTTGATTTGGGGTTGAGGTTTGGGGTACTAAGGATGTACACGTGGTCTGAAAGTCTGAAAGCACTGTCAAACCCACAGAGTAGAAAATGTAGCCCTCATAGTATGGTGGAGGGATGAATAGCATTCCACCATGAACTGATCTGCAATTTGCCTTCAGAAAACCCAGAGCAATGGTACTGCAAACCCGTATGATCCCTGGAGTACAATATTTTATATGAGTTTCCTGTAAATGGGTGTTCATGAAAGAAAGTTCTCAAAAATTTTGTTCAGAAAATGCATTCAGACAGAGGAAAAAAGTGCATCCGTTCTTCTGACTGGTTCTTTCCTCTCTTTGCAGCTTAGGTTTAATTGTTAAACTTTGTTTTTTGGTTTTTGTTTTTTTTTTTTGCATGCATGCAAAGGATGCCACCTCCTTAAAGATCTTTGAAAAAATAACAAAACTGTCCATTATCTTAGTTCCTTATACTCTGCCTTTCAATATTTGTTCCTCCTAACATTTCACAATATATCAATCTCTGATCCTTGGCACTAGTACAATTCATTTTCCACAAGATGTTATTGAGATTGTAAATAAATGCCACAGCGTCAAGGGGCAGACAAGACGGAGCCTGTCAGATCTGGAAGTCGGCAGCAAAGTTATAATTACAGCAGAGTGGTGTGAGGTGAGTTCTTTGCATCCATAGATTTAATTGTCATCAGCTGCTGGAGAAGTAAAGCATGGGGAAAAGAAGATGGAGAGTGATGGGGGTAAAGAGTGTTACCAAATATGTCCTAGGTTGTTTTTGCAGTTCCCATTACTTAACTCACAAGCTATCAGCAGAACAGCAGGAGGCCCTATGCTTAAATGGCCGTGTTTCTGCAAAGATGACCTTCTGTACTGAAAGTGTTTTAATTGCAAAAATTCTGAAAATTATACTTTTGCAAGCTGAACTGGAATAAAATAAAACCTGATTTTCAGACCTAATTTTCAGAGAGGTCAGGCCACTCCCTGTGTCCAGGTGTGCTAACACATACAGCATTCTGAGGGAAGGAATAAACTAACTCTGCTAAGGCTGAGAGCTCACAAAAATCTCTGTGAACATGGTAAATGCATCGCTGTGACAAAACTAATGTGCTCTGCAAAATACTGCACATGTATCTTTCCTCTCACCATTTCCAAAGCGCTTTTTACACAAATATTAGAGGACTCATTTTTATCCCCTTACGTTGGACAAAGTGCATTTTTATGTCTCTGCTTCAGTGAGATTAATATGGAAATATTACTTACTAAGGGTCCAAGTATCAGAATCTGGCCTGATAGGATGTGAGTATCAGTGTTGTGAGTAATATTGTCTGCATGCACAAAAATGCCAAAACAGAGCTCAGCCTGCTTTGGTTATCTGAAGTTTTTGCTGTGAGATTTCATTAGCTTGGAGTCAAAGATGAAAGTGACTTACAAAACTTTTCTTCACAGAGTTAAAAGGCTAAGACTTTGAATATAAAGACAGTCCAAACTTTCCTAAAAGTTATGCTTTCAGGCTTACGGCCTAATATATGAGGCTAAGATGGACCATTTGTTAGGGCATAGATCCTCCCAGTGTTTGTTAAGTTTTATATTAGAGCTTCAAATAAGATTTCATTGCTCCTGAATATATATATCACTAGACACAGAAACTCTTAGAAAATATGTTTCAAATTATGCCTGGAACTATAGAAAAGATCATGGAAGATAGTGGTAACGTATTCTGTGTTCATTTGTGGTTTTTTTTCCAAGCTGTTCTACCATTTTTCAAGGGATTTCATTTTACTTGCCTGGAGGATTTCTTGCACAGATTGATAAGTGCTTCTGTGGTCAAAGGAAGTAAAGTCAGTGTGACCTCCCTCTCAGATGCCACTGTTCCTTAAGAATGTTACATACCTCAAATGCTTCTCAGCGGTGAAAACCAGTACTCAGCATTGTTGACGGTGTGTCATAGGAACGCATGGAATTGGAAATGAAACAGACCCACTAGGTCATCCAGCCCTCAAACAAGATGTAGAGGATTATTTCTTTTATTATAGCTGTGTATTTTTTAGAAAATATTTTAGAGATTAATATTTTAGAGATCATGATTCATAAGGTTACACCTCAACTCCAGAGCTCTTTCTGAAAGTTCAAGGTTTGTCTCATTTTATATTGCATGAAAAGCTTTGTAAAGGTTCCTAGAAAGTGGAAGTACATCAATATACCTATTTTCAAATGGAAGCCTCTGCCTTTTGCTTCAGATGAAGAGGAAAAAACATCTTCAGATGAGACTATTTTTCAGGGATATGAAATGTGATGGCCCAAAACCTTAATCTGCCCGCAAAATAAACAAAATCTCATCCCAGATTCTTCCAAATCAAGATGGCTGGGGATTTGAGAACAGATATTCAAGACAGTGTCTTCATCTACTTGGCTAATCAGAGCAAGAATAACAATATTTTTTTTCCAGATTAAGACTTTCCTGAAACTGATATTTACTTATGTTTACTTGAGTTTCAATTAATTTTAAAATGCACTTCCTGTTTCTAACAAAGCAAATATTATTAATTTTTTTTTATTATTATTAATGAGGTATTTGGTAAGATACTATGATGGATGGTATACCTAAGGAAAAAAGCTTCAGTGAAACCATCCCAGGAATTTAATTCTGGTTTGACACCTGTCTGAAAATGGAATAGAGATCTTATTAGGAAGTATTTGATATTCCTGGACCCTTACGTTGAAGACATTCCCATTTCATTATGCAGTGTCAAAAGTAGCCTTCAAAAATGGGTAGAGTATGAATGTGAATGTTGCCATTGAACATTACATGTATTTTAAATAAATAAATGATTGGCAATATAAAAAGTGATGTACAAAACTTCTCATAGTGCGGTACGAACTCCACTTTCCTGGTATAACAAACTCCAGAAAATTAATTTGTCAAGTCGAGGAGATTACACTATGTCCATGTGAACTTCTTAATTTGTTCTTTTAATTTTATATATGGCAAATGGAAAAGGAAATATTGTATTTTAACATTATAAACCTCACTGGAGACTCTAAAGCAAGGTTCATCTTTTCTGCAAGAGATACACATAACCTTTCTACCAATCATAAGAAAATACCTGTTCACAAGGAGCTTGCAGGCTCTGAAGTAAAGTTTTTGCCTAAGATATTTAAAAGATACTGTGCTTACAAGAAAGTATCAAGAAAAAGAGAAAACAAATATTTTAAGAGACACTGGAAAGTGAATTTGCAGCTTGTTTTTTTTTATTTCAGTAGTTTGCTCCTTAACTGAACAGAATGTTTTTAGGAATTATTGTAACCTTACAAAATTTATTATACTTTCACTGGAAAAGCAATCAACTTCTCAAGTTGTAATTTAATTTTTCTGCAGGTATGGTCTAATGTTCTCAGATTGTCGGCATGAAGAGAAGACATTTTAATATGGCAATTCTTTCAAAAAAATGTATCTACGACAGATAATTCAAGAAATTTTGCTAAAAGAAATCTATCTAGTGGGGTAAAGATTGGGCTAGAAACCTCAGATGGTTTTCTAGGAACTACAGGTAAGCATGACCTACGGTAACTTAGTACTGGGGAAATCAAAGGTTGATGTGGAATGTCTATGGAACAAAGAATGCTGCAGATCATTAGGTGCTTTTTCAAATGAAGTACCTTTAAATCTTTTTAGAAAATATCTGGTAGCACTTAACAAGAAGAACCTGTAAAGCATATGGATAACAAATGAGACTTAAAATTTACTGCAATTCTAAATTTAGTTCTATCCTTTTTAGAGAAATGGGAAACATTCTATATTAATCAATGGAGAACAATAACCTGACCATAAAATTGCAGATTACTTAATTGCAAATTACTTAAAAATATTTGAGGGGATTTTTTTCATTATGCATTAAATTCGTTAAGACTTTTTCATAAGAGAGCTGTTGTATGACAGAAGATATAGACAATAGATATCAGCACTGTTGAATGAAGCTTGCAGACATCTTTAATGCTTTCCATCCAACTCCATTAATTTAAGAGGTGTTAGGACACATTTAAAGACTGACTTCATCCTCTTTTATTTTCTTGCTAGTGACAAAAGAAAAATAGGTTAATGTCTTATGGAAGGTTTTGTTGAACAGGTTCATAACTTACATGGAAGACATATACCCAAGTTTCAAATGCTAAATTTCACAGCTCACTCTTGGAGGGTGATACCCCGTTTTTCCCAGGGCTCACAGAAATCCCTTTTCTATGGGATAGGTGAAATTTATGCTCTCTTTTTGGCAGCAGAGCACACCAGCTATGAAAGTTCTGTACCTATAAAGAACCAAAAATTCCTTCATATAGATTATTTAGTAGCTATATTCTCCAGCAGATGGAGGTAATAAAGGCCATATTCAGATACAGTGCATCTAGTCTGCCCAGTCTCCAGGGCAGATCTGACTCTCGGGGAGAGTCAGGTAGATTACTCAGTGCACCTTGGTCATTAGAAACAAAGGCAGAAACCTCATTGACTTCTCCCCTTTGAAAATTTAAAATTTTCTGTTAAAATTTTCAAGCATGCACCATTGAGATTCCAAAGATTTTAAGCAGGCGGCTTTCCTGTCTAGATGCTGAACTCCACTGAAATGATGGATTTTAGCCCCGGATCCTTAGATGAGGTTGTATAATACTTCTGTCAGACAGCTGATTATTTGTGAATAGCATAGAGATAAAGAGCAAAAAATAATAATGGAAACAACTTTAAACACAGAGGAAAGTCATGTCTGTCTGGACGAAAGCAGCTAAGAGTCGATATGCAGTGTTAGGCAAGCAGTCAAGTCACAGCATTCCCTAGCTCCTAACAGAGAGGATGTTACAGGAGAGAGTCACTCCTACAGCACGTGTTACAGGAAACCAGTGGCAGGACCTGGAAAATTTAACATATTTTTGCTGTGGAATATGGACCCATGGGACATGGACCCATGATGGGACACTGGCTCTACATACATACCTTCCTATTTGGGCACCTCGGGTTTAGCATGGTGATAACGGGTTGATCTCCACTGAGTAGGCCGCTGAGCAAATGAAGAAGCGGAAAAAGCTGTTCTTGTACATCCTTCCTTCATGGATGCTAGCAAAGGCTATAATCATCTTGGTGCCACCAGCCAAGCAAGTTTCTCTCACTTGAAGAAACTATAAAATCTGGGGAGGCTGATGTTAAAAATGTTGCGGGAAAACACCAAAATACTGTGATTGCACAGCTTGGCGGTGTACGATTTCCTGGCTCCCTTCGGCTGAGCACAAGGCACTGCAGCACTTGGATTTGCCCTGCAGCTGTAGCTGTTTGCTCCAGAGCAGGCAGGACCTGAGCGAGGCTGATGAGACAGCTATTAAGGTTAGCCATACCGGCTATACAGGCTAGGCCAGGAGGCAGTTGTCACTTCTGGTTCCCTGCCCTGCAAAGACTGCCTCCCTTCACTCCCCAGATTGTTCTAACAGAGCATTTTCTCTGCTTCCTACCCTTCTTGTTGTCTGAGAGAAAATTATTTTTTTTTCATTGGTGAGTCTCTAGGTTTTCCCTATCTTCACAGCCTGAGAGTGTGCTGATCCAAGCACCAAGCTTTCCATCATACCTCTGTGTGCCATTTTCAGAATTTTTGGTGGAAAGAATAAAGATTGATGCCAAAATCATCACATCTTTCATCACAGCACTGGAAGCTGGGGTAAATTCTGTACATGGAACTAGCAAAACATAGTCACTTTAACTGAAAGTGAAATTATCACTTGATGGGAAAATGTAGAGCATAATTTAGTTGAAAATCATAACTCTTTGCTATGAGCCATTGCTAATAAATAAACTTGCATGCCCTCACAGATGTTCTACCCAAAAGACCTTTTATTCCCGTGAGCCACAAGCAGTTTTGCAGGTCATGACTGAGGTGCATTGCAAGTATCCTAGGGAAAACTTAAATCAATGTTTCTAAACCTATCTATTATTGAAATTTAACATCCTTTTGTCTAAGATTCCAGCACAGATTTTGGGTGACTGTTTGCCATGCCACATTCACATGAAACACACGCCTACCCACCCGCCCCACTCACCCACCCCACTTTACACATATGATTCAGTCTCCTGAATGGAATATCTGAAATCCTTACTGTTCTTGACTATGTCGTATTGATGCTATTCAATCCCAAATCAAGACAGAGAGAGTTGAGCAAACGGGCAATCACGTTTCCAGTCTCTCTGTAAATATGTCACAGAACTGTGATGTTGTAGCAGTAGCTATTAGGCCAAAAGTGATGTTTTTTTTTTCGCTAAGTACCAACACCCTGACTGGTTTGTTAATTCTAGTTCTGAAATTCTTTACCTACTTTCAGTCTGATAATGTCCTATGTTTGGAGGGTCTCACAGTTCACTGAACCAGTTCAGCCTAGATCTAAATCTAAATAAACATGAGGCTGTCTTGTCTCTCACACAACTCCCAAGCACAAAATTCGCAATAAAAGCCAGTAGGATCTATTTAAGTAACTGCCATCCATAGCAGCAGAAAACATAACCGAGTACTGAGGAAGCTCAAACAATAAACTTACAAAACATACATGCAACAAACCCCCATATCAAACAGGCATTTCCTGAAGAGTTCTGTCTACCTTGGCCACCCATGAGCTCTTTGCCTATTATTTAAGACAGCTGGCCCAAAAAAGGGATCTGGCTTCTGCTTATATTTATTAAATCTGCAGAAAGGGCCCATCAATCACAACAATGGGTTTTAAGTGTTTGCTGGGTGAGAGGAGAGTCCCATAAGCAGTCTTTGAAGTGTCTTTTGCTGAAGGTAAACATCTGAAGAACATAAATAGCTGCTCTTCTTTCCAATGAGTAACCTTGTCAAAGTGGGTAGAATGGAGAGACGGGGGAGGGGTGCCATCATGAAAAGGAAAAGCAATAAAGGATTCCTTATGACAGCAATTTGCACATTTACTGCTCTTTGATATGTTAACTAGATTTTGCAAAATGGAATTCTTTGTCTTTTAGAGGTCCTTGGGCAGTGATAGCTCACAGTCAGAACAATGTTTTGCAATAGGCGTAATGCATCTTCTAATTAATAAGGTAACTTGGGCAACCTCTGTAAATCAGTGACATTATCATTATAACAGGACACAAGTGAATAGGTGTTTATAAGGAAGGAAAGATGCTCATAACAGCAGTATCATTATTTACTGAGCTCATTGACTAAAGTGAATTGGATTGAATACAAGGGGATCAATAGGTTATGGGGACTGTTCACTAAACTTTTACAAGCTATTTATGAACCTTTGATTCTAGAAAACAGCACTTCTCCATTCAGAAAACTGGGAATGTATCACTGCAATTCTCAGTTTTCATACTCAACACAGGATAAGACTATGTGATGCTGCATTGAGAACAAACAGGCAGGTCAATAAGTTCTCTCTCAATAAAGTGTTTCTGAAGAATAATATATACAGGCATGGATGCATATGACCATTATGGCAAAGCAAGTAGCTAATACACTAGCCTACAGAAAGAAAGAAAAAAATAATTATATATTATTTAGAAATACATTACAGTAGGAATGCATGGCGTGGCAACCCCATTAGCAGATAAAACATATTGAACCCTGAGATGTGGGCAGCAAACTCAAGACTCTTTCTTGGAGGTAACCTCACTTGTTGCATTGCAACTAAATACATGAAGGAAGCTGAACTATTTAGTGATGCTATATGCATTTATAAACTATTGTAGTAACTGCACAATATAAAGCAGTAAGAGCACTTAGCTCCTTCAAAACAGAGTCTTGCCCCTTGTTTTAGTGGGTATATCTCCTAATGTTCTGGAGCAGAATAAGTTTTTTCTGCACTTGACAGCAGTATGAGCCGTAGACAAGATCAGGGCTCAAATGGGGGTGTTTTTTGTACTGTTCCTCAACAGCCTCTGCCAAGATTAAGCTTTCTTACTCAATCTCTTTTCAGCCACCTATTTTCCACATCCTGATCTCTCTGCCTTTGATTCTGTCACTTTAAATCCTCTTTCCTTCTTTTGTTACTCTTGAGATATTTACTCCACCTTCTTCAGTTCACATGGATCAACACCATGGGGTGACTTTAAGGTGAGGTGAGAAGCTGGGAGAGAGATATCATTGAGAGGAAAGAAATAAATATTTCAGAACATTATCACTACTGTAAGCCTGTACCAGTCCTGTACCAGTTTACTTCTGGATTTGACTGGGAGCTGGATCTGGTCCATAATTTATTTCCTCTGCCTGTACAGTCCCACGTACCACAAAGCTTGTAGCTCTCTATCGTTGGAAGCAGTTTACCCCCTACATTAGTTCCTGGTAGGGGCACAGCCCTGCCTTGAGGTGTAGAAACACTCCAGGTGCTCCTCTGCCAGAGCTTCTCCTCAAGACTGGTGAATGTGCTGGGCAATGGTGAGGCAGAGTAAGACCAGGTGACAGCAAAGGCCTACCTCTTCCCTCGTTGCTCCTGTGTAGGCTGCTTGTGCTCAAGTAACAAACAGACCTTGTTCTGATGGAAAGAAGAGACTTCAGCTGTAGATGATATTACAGGGAGGGGAAATGTTTTCACCTACTAAGGGCTGGGAACGTAAATGATAGCCTGAGCATTCACAAATGTCTACTCCCACTGAAAGACTGTGGCTGGCCCATTTAGCTACATCACTCACAAATCAGAGATACAGCTGGAGAAGCTCTTGGTTTTCTTAATTCCTCCTCTTCATTTCTTAAGGAGTTATCCCTGTCTTTCTTGAAATTTGGCTGGAGACTTTTTTCGTTCCCATGTTCTAAACATGCATCCATCATGACATGGGCTGGTGTCACCCTCTAGAGAATCACGTTATCGCTCTCTTAATATTATTTCTTTCCATGATCTTCTCCCTGTGAAATATGTAGTGTGGATGTTATTTTGTTCTTCACTCTACCTGTTCCTGTACTAAGTGCCTTTTCTAGGAAAGGAAAAGTCTAAGAAACATATTCCTTGTTCTGGGAGAAAGATGAATTTGTCACTAAAGTAGAGGTGCATATAAGCCAGCAGCCCAGTATCTGTGGCTGGCTGAGTAAAGATGATGGGTCTGAGTACCTTTTCCCGTGAGGTTTCATCTGCCTCTGAATGTTGTGCCTCTGGCCTAATCCATACCATTAAAGGTAAAAAGCTGTAATCCTCCTCATTGTCCATGACCAAACAATATAATCATCAGGTCACTGTCTGCTTTCTAGTTAGAGAGGTACAATTCCACTGAAGTCAGATTTACACCAATATCAGGGAGAGCAAAATTAGGTTTCCCCCTATAGTTGCTGTTAACCTTTATCAGCATCACCCACTGGTACTGAGATGGTACCATTAGCAGATACAACACAAGGCTGATCTTCAGTAGCCATTCTCTCATTTAATTTTTTCTGATTTATCGCTTCACTAATGACACAATAGATTTTCCCATTAGTTTATTATTATTATTTATTATTGGTATTAGTGTTATTCTGAAAGAAAACGAAAATAGAGAGCTGACCTCATCTCAGTACAGCACAATATTTTCAGGAGTTCAGAGATACTGCCCAGAATGGACAGTTTCCATTTCACCAATGTTCAGTCACTAGCATTTGTCTTTTGTAACCCAGAGCAATTGCATAACTCTAATATTGACCTTAACCAGAGCCCTTTGTTTCTCACCCTAACAGCCAAAAGCATTAAAAATGCGTGTTTACTTAATTTGTCCTGGCATGCAGTGTAATTACAAGCAGTTTGTTTTCTCTGTTGTAAAATATGGGCTAGAGAAGGAATAAAGTAATGTGGAAAATTAACATTGTGATGTACTGTATAGTGGAATAACACTAAAAACACTTAGCTGTGTTAGTACTGGAGGTGCTATTTGTGTTGTGTGCAAGAGCAATAAAGAATTAAATGCCTCTTTCTAAACTATATTTGCATGATTTTCAACTGCAGTAAAATTAATCTGAGCTGCCTCCAAGTACAAAAGGAAAAAATCAAAGTGCAAATAGAACTGAGCAGCACTCATGCAGCCTTTAAAGTTGTACTTTTCTATTTTGTGAATTCCAGCACACCATTTACTGACGTCTGTGATTCTTACAGAACTGGACCAGTGAAATGCATTTAAAGATTCCTATGCTGTGTCTAGCACTTACCAAAGCTGTGCCTTTGGTATGGCTATAGCCATGTTGACAGGACATTTCTAATGTGACAGTGGTTCTGAAGGCAGAGTAAGCCAGTGTGGCAAGGCAGTTTGCTGGGATATTTTCATTTGTGTCTCCAGAGAAAATACTGCATCCAGATCTAGCATTAGTTCACACCTCTGCTAATGCCTTCTGTGAAAGATTCACTTAATTCTTTCTCCCTCCTTTATATATCTCCTTTTTATTTTGTGAAGTACTAAGTGCTGTCCTAATTAAACATCAGATAGAGCTGTTAGAGGTAGGGGAATATTACCTGTTTGTACCAAAGTAACCAAGAGCAAAACCCAAGTTTTTCTCTCAATTTTTTGCTGTTTTTTTTTTTTTTTCCACCCACACTGCCTTCCCTTTCATGCTTTCTGTGGAAGAGTTTAGATAATGAAACAATATGAGTTCCATTTCTCACCATTTATGTACATTTGAAATGCCAAAAAATTAAAATAACTGGAGAAAAAAGAATGCCAAATCCCTCCCATATGACTGTCAGAGGATTTTCCCCGTTTTCTTAAATCCAGGTTTTTTCCCCAGAGGTATTTGTTAAAAAATAGACCTCTGGGTGAAAGCAAATATTTGAGTGCCCTTTGTTGTTATTTCAATTTTTTTTTTTTTTAATGGAAACCTGCCCCATGCACAGAAATACATGGCTTTCCTAGCACAAGACAGCTACTCTCTCTGGAGAAACGGATGCTCAGCCTCCTTATTCTGGCCTCTGTGCAAAAGATTTTATCTGCTTTCTCATTTGACTCATTTATATTTTTTAGTAACAAGTTGGGATGAACTTGGAAGACACGGAAGCTTTTAACAGCAGTTGAAAAGAAATCCAGCTTTAGCCTACTACAGACTGGAGCTAGGAAAAGTCATTAGATTAACCTCTCTTGACAGGTCAGGCTCAGCAAATATTCTTAAAAATAACTCTTCCAGTAATTTATGACCTTTGGGGAACATAATCAATAGTGTTAAGAGGAGAGGCAGCCAGACAGCACTTCCTGGTAGGTGAAAGTTTCTTGTCTTTGTAATGTTTGCATTCTGTCTGCTTGTATGCAATAAGACTGACTTGCCAGTGATATCATACCCCTTTTCCTCCATCAGTTTTGGAGACATACATTTTTATTGTCAATTTACCGTCTCCTCTGTTATTTCATACAGTATCTAATTCCAACAAAAACCAATGCACAAATGTGATTACAAAGTAAGGGGAAAATGCACGGTTCATTTTCTTCCACATTCCCTCTAACCTCTCTTGATCATTTGAGGGAGAATGATCCTCTGCCCTAGGATGTCGTAATGCAAAGTCTTAAACATATACTTCATTTTAATGCACGATGAGCTAGTCATAGTGCTTAATTAAGCACATTCTTACATCCCCCTAAGATGAGGGCCTAGGGGAATTTTATGTTCTGTCTCTGCATCTTTTTTTGGTAAGACTGGATAAACTATGCAAGATTTGGACATGCAAGTGACAACAGTATTTCTATATTTGTTATTAATTTTAATGCATTTTATCACCAGTGAGATTTCCTCAAGCTTTTTAAATAACGAAGGACATTGCCTTGGCTATTCAAACATAATGTCATACCTTCAGGGTTCAGTATTGAAGTCCAATTTTCTGAAACTGGAGACCCTCAGGAGGATACATTGATTTCAGTGGAGCCTCGCATTCACTGTCTACATGCACGCACTCTAGCCACATGGACCTGCCTGAGGCAGGACTACTGCCCATCTTTCTCTGTAAGGACTTCTAGGGACATAGGAAAGGATGCAGCGTGTCACACTGCAATACGATACTGCACTTATTTCGACACCACTCAGAGAATTACTGTACATTGGCTTTTCCAGTGTCCTTGGAACGGAGGAACAGTTTGGAAACTCCAAAGTGTAAAAATAACATAGAAAGAAAATAACTTACATTCACAGTCTCCGGCAGAAGTTTTAATGAACTCCACTTCAGGTCAGTTTTGAGCATCTATCTCTAGTATCTAGAGCTCAGAGAAAATACCAGCTTTTCTGCAGAGCTATGGTGAAACTAAAAATGATTTTTATTTCCCCAGCTTTCCACCTTTTTTGCCAAGCTGAAGGGAAAACTGGTGAAACCTGTAGCATATCAAAAGTGACTACAGAGCTCTGGAGAGCAGTAATAAAGGGCATGGGGGCCCAGCTGGTTTTCTCCTCAGTCCTGCTGGTGAGAGGAAAGTGTGTGAGGCCCTTGAGGGAATAAGGACCTAAAAAACCTAGTTAATATTCAGAGATTGTCTCAACAAACCTTGAGTGTCCATCCCAATGAATAGGAAGTTAGACAAAGTGCCAGAAGGCCTGTGTGGAGGAACAAGGAGCTCCTGGCCATACTGAAAAGTGAAGAGGAAACATACAGAGGGTGGAAGTAAACATGGGTAACCCAGGAGGAATGCCGAGACATTGTCTGAACATCCAGGGATGAGGCTGGGAAAGCTATAAACTTAATGGAATTGAGTCTGGCTGGGGATGTCAAGGACAACTGGAAGAGATTCTGTAAATACCTAGGTGACAAACGGAAGACTCGGGATAATGCGGGATATTTTTTCAACAAGATGGGTGGGTGACCTAGTTACACAGGACATGGAAGAAGTTGAGGTACTGGACACCACCTTTGCCTCAGTCTTGACTAGCATGACTGGCCTTCAGGAATCCCAGGTCTTGGCGAGCAGGGGGAAAGGCAGGAAGATGCACCCTTGGTGAAGGAAGATCAGGTCAGGGACGACTTAAACTGGACGTACGTAATTCCATGGGCCTGATGAGTCCATGGCACAATTGGTCTGCACATGCATATAGGATGTTTCCAGGTTTTCAAGACCTGGGCTGTAGCTCAGTCAAAGGAACAGGTCTGTCTAGATGCCAGAAAGTCCTGGAAACATGCAACAATCCTATCAAATATCCACTCATAAAATTTCTGAGGCGGAAAAAACCATGAGATGTTTTGAGAAACCATTTGTCTTTAGTCAGTGACAACTTCTATTTTTTTTTTTTTAATTTTTAAATGATAAGGCAGTATTTTCAATGTATTGCCACTGCTTTATGATGAGAAATAGAATCTTGTAGATACTGTAATGACTAACAAGGATCAACAAAGTAAAGTTAAAAAATAAATATTTTTTTCATTATGATCTTGGAGCTCTCCAAGAGCTTGCTACCTTAATTACTACCATTGTACAGTGCATTAATAGCCAGCAATGCTGAAGATCAATACCCCAAAAATCTGCAGCATGCAGCACAGCTTAAGGTGTCCAGAAATAAAAAGACATGTTTTAAACTGATATAGAACATTGTGTACTTTGGCTGCCTGAATAATAACAAATAAAACACCTCACCCAGTAACGCCTGTATCACATCACTAGAGAACAGTCAATCCATGACTGAAATATCCCGGCCTTGAATAGATTACAGAATGTTTCTGCTCACTTTGAAGAAACAATGAGAAAAAGAGTAAATTAAAAACTATTTTAAAAAGCCAGGAAATTACTTACTATATTATGGTAAAAAAAAAAAAATGATTTTTTTAACTCTCAGATTAATTTTAATTTTGCAGTTGCATTCAATGGGTAAACCCATACAATTTAGCTAAAATTTAACTTGTCGTCTGGGGCACATGTGACTTCTGGAAAGTCTTAAAAAGTTGGTTTATGCTAAGGATACAATGGTTTCTGTCAGTTACTACTGCAGTGTACTTATAAGAACTGGAGGAACCCATAAGCAGCTAGAAATAAACAAACAGGCACAGAAATGCTAACTTGCTCCTTACATAATGATGTAGGGTGCAATAAAATTTTATTATCCTTTGGGCGGGATTGTAGAAGTCAGTTGTGACTCCAGAGTTAGTCATATCATCATCCTAAACATATGGCAACAAAAATAATCAGTGGCATCTACTGTCTTCTGTAGCCCGAGTAACAACATTCTCTCCCTCCTTTTGACAAACTATAGGCCCTATATTTAAGTCGTATTCCATCGCAATATATTTCCACACATGAAACTCTTGTTTTCTTTTGTGGACCATTTGTAATACCAAATCCTAAAAAACAATCACTCATCAGGGCTGAAGTGAGTATCATTAATCTGTGGGCATTTTTTTTATGTTTTTGAAACAAACTTCATCAGACCCCTAGGCCTTCTTTGAAAAAAACCTCATCTTTCACAGTCTGTAGACAACAGAAAGTTATCATCTTTATCTGACCATATGCATCATGTATTCATATTCTTACATAATGTTTGTCAAATATGATACTTACCAATGTAATAAAGATTGTCCACTTTCTTTCAAGTGAAGCTGATTTGTCAGGTCAGCAAGTAATGGTTGAGCTTTAGAAAGTTGAGAAAATAAGGTTATATTCCACTTCTCTGTCTCTTATAAACACCCTTTCTCTTCCACATCTTCGTGCATGAATACATGGATTTGTAAGTTCTTTTCCCACACTATATTTTCTCATGTTAAAATAGCAGAAGATCTTAGAAAATTAGAATGCAATTAATTTGGTTTTCTTTTAATGCCCGCTTTGACATCTCTAGCAACCAAGGTATTATTAACTTCTGAGGAAAAATCTGTATGACTTCTTCCATCAAGGAGATACACTTCTACTCTCATTCAGCGCTGTATTTCCTGTGTTTATTGACAATACATTTCAATGCACCTTTTCAGTGGGAAGATTCTATCTACGCAGTGCAAATCTATGATTCTGAAGTTCAGTGCTGGTAAGTAATTACTGACTGCTGTTGAAACCAAACTTTTCCAAATTAAGCCGAATTATATCTTTTCCCCTTATTGTGCTTTTCCACAAATGGTAAACAAGCTCATCTCTGCAAGACCTGGCACTTCTTATGTCTCTCCACTGACTGATTGACAGGAATTTTTGACATCATTGCTGCTGAGGAACTGCTTCAGTAGTTGCTGGTGTTTTCCTTCCTGCCCAAAGAAATTAAAAACAAACAGATTAGAGGTGGCCTGACTGCAGCGTTTGTGTTTACAAGACGACATACCACTGCCCAATGAAAACCTGCACAGCTGGACATAAATGACCGCAGGTGGGCAGTGTGTGATGTTCTGCTAGAAGTAAATCTGGGCAATGCAATTAACTTGGGACATCATTGTCCCCTTATTTTCTACCTAGATTCTAACTCTAGACAGAATACTGCATTTTGAAAAGAGGCATCAGTTGTTATTGATACTTTTAACTCTTTCTTTTTTCTTTTTTCAGCATACTTCTCCCTTCCCATCATGTTCTTGAACACATGGGGAAATACTTTCATCCTGTGTTGAAAAAAAATTTATTCATGCAAAGATTGGCAATACTGAAACCATTTTATTTGAATGTCTTAATTTAAAAATAACCTGGAGGCACTTAATAGACTTACTTTTCTTGTAAGCTTTTGATTCACAGCTGCTAAAAAAGGTTTCATTGCATATGAAACTTGGGGCATCTGCTTTGTCATGTCAGCATGACAATCGGGTAGTATTCCAGGATGACATGGAATAACAGGAAACAATCCATCCAGCTGCATGGAAGTTGTTTAAGTGTTTCTCTTGTGTGCATAATAGTATCCATTGGAAAGAGAAAAATCTGTGCAGACCATGAAACAGATGTTATCTAATTCCCCTTCTCCTATGAATGCCCATAGGTGCAAAAAGCCTGTGGCTCTTCAGATTCTACAAGCACTTGTATGGCAGCATTTTCAAGGAAAAATAACCCTGTACAATGACCAGCTGGAGTGTCTATTGTTCTTCACTGAGAACAAGTGGAAAATAGGAGCAGAGCTTATAGCTTTTCCTTTCTTCTTACAAGTATATACATTAGTTTAAAATACTCCCTTTGTAGGTACAGTAGTCTCTTCCATTTTTGTGCTCATAAAATAACAGTGCTTTTCATTCCATAAATCAATCTTGAAGAATTTTCAGGTGCTATATCAATATACTGATAGGTTTTGTGCACGAGGGCTTTATTAAATAAGGCTGAAGAAAGGGGGCAAACAGTAAGCTGGAAATGCCCAGATTCCTTAAGATGAATGGCTTTGAAAACTGAAATTCCTTATTCTTTTTCTTCTTTCTTTTACGTGAGGCACCTATTTCATTAAATGGCACAGGCTAGCCTCACAAGAATCAATGGGACCTTACAGAACACCAGCAGGGCAATATGCTTTATAACATATTGAAGAATACTTCCATTTTAGCTAAATTATAAACCTACTTTTAATTGGAGTAATATTGCTTCATAATCTATTACAAAAATATTATGTGCTCTATTTTGCCTTTTACAGTGTCTTGTTAGATGCCCCAGGACTACTTTTGTTCACAGTCTGTGTTTAGTAGATAGCTCCTCTGTTGAACTGTTTTTCGTTCTTATTGCTCAGCTGTAAAAATTCCTCATTTAGGAAAAGAATACACCATTTTGCTGTAAACTATTTTAGATTCTCCATGTTTAGCAGACAACATGGATTTAAATTGAGGATTGCCCAGTGAAGTGGTTGAGTCACTATTTAATGGGAAAAAGTAGGGGCTAATTGTTGTATTACAATAGGGTAATATTTAGGGCAAGAATATTACAGTTTCAATTTTATAGAGAATTTTGGTCAAATCTTATGTAAAATTGACCAAAACAGAAAAAAGGACTAAGTTTTCTTTTGGGTTTTGGTGTTGTGAGTCACATGTTGCAGCTAGCTGCATATACATCCCTACAAGAACTGGCGTAATGCTATGCTGCTGCAAAGCAGCTGGGTGGGCTTTTTTGTGAGTTTTTTGTGTTTTTTCTTAATGTTTTTTAACTTTTTTAGATGGATTCTGATTTTACATTTCAATATATTCAGTATCTCTGGATGTGTGCTATCTTTTCAGGGTATAGTATTCACCTGTGGAAAGGCATAAAAATAATCCAGATTTTGTCTAAAAAATCCTAGTTATTGGACTAGCTGTGTTTCAAAATGCTTTCTCTCCAGGTGATTTGCCAGAGTTAATTCACAGAATCCATGTGTACTAAAGTTCTTGCTTGCCCCAGGACTTTTGAAACACCAGAAGTCCGATCCTCTGATTAGCTGCTTGTTGTAACTTGCTATCAACTCCTAAATTTATAGCACAGGTGACTGAGAGCAGCTGAGAGTTATCTTAACAATATATGGAAAATACTACAAGAGTACCTAGAGCATAATGTTCTCAATCTTTGGGTTGTCTGAAGAGGGAATATAAATAACTGCAAAACACTTTGGGAGTAAATTCTCCCGTCCAGAGCTCGGTTTTACATTTCAAGTTCAACCCAGAGAGATAACTTTTTCTATTTTATGCCACAGATGATAACTTCAGAACAGAGTTACAAGTTGTTTATGCTCCTGTGTTTTTTTTCGTGAACTTCTTAGATTCTTGCAGCTGAAGCGATGAACTGGTGTGTCTATGTGTGTATGTCATAAGCAACTTTAGTTATAGCCAATGAATCTGAATATTAGATGGTTTTCTTCCATGCTTTAGTCCTCAATGGATATAAATAATGTTTAAAAGCAAGATATATCTCATTTGATGGTTCAGCAGTTTCCCAAACTTTGTCATGTAGCAAGCCACTCCTAGCTCTCAAATGTCTTTTGTATTACTATGTTCTCCTGATTAGACTTTTAATTGGTGATGCAATAAAGGCAACATCGATGAAATAAAACTGAAGTCTGAAGTGCAGCTGTGGATCACTTATCATATAGATCAATTAACATGGCTTTGCAATCATAATTTTAAATTAAAAACTGTTTTTAATTTTCTACTGCATTCCTCAAGTCCCTTCTAATGGAATACCCCACTGTTCATTTGTAGATGCCTTCAACTTAATTTTACAGAAAATCACATTGTCTATGTATGAGCAATTCTGAAAATTTTGGACTACAGTGTTTACATACTACTATGGGAAGTCTGTCCAATTACACTAGGACCAAGATTTTATTTAAACCAGATAGAAAATCCAGCAACTATGCAAAACACTAAACATCCAAGTAGTATTCAGAATTGAGTTAAACCTGCTGTTATTTCTTTAATTATTCTACAGAAATAAAAAGTAGGTAATCGAGCTGAAATTCATGTTGAAAGGAAAACTACATGTGATGACCTCAGGCTCTCACTGAGCAAAAATGATTCTTGAAGAAAAAAGTGGGTGTGCTTGAATTTTCTCTACTGCAAAACACTACAGTAAACCAGGAGAGAAGTTACATTTGCAACCAAAAGTTGAGGGAGCATATAACTGACATTTCAACACCCCGAGCACAATTTCCCACTAAACATTTGAAACTAACTATCAGAAGTGAAAAGGCAGATGAAAAGAGTCCTTTGCACTGTTACTTGGTTCTATAGGTCACTGTGTGACTTAGCTGAAAATGGTTATCAGTACTCTTTTCTCTGTGCTAGGTTCATATTTAAAGGAATTTTCAGTGTCAAGAGTTAAAAAGAAAATAATTGTTTTCTGTTCTTGATCAACGACTACAATGCAAACGAAAGGGTTAATACTGTAAATTAAGAGCTATAACAGTTGCTGAAGTATAAGATCAAATTAAAGAAGTAATATCAAATGTAACTCAGTAAGAAAAAACAAAATGCATCCTGTGAATGTAAACAGATATGATCGATCAATCATTTATGGTGCCGCTTGGTCTTCCTGAGGTTGTGGTTCTAGCAAGGTCAACAACTAGATCCAAGGGCCCTGATTATGAATCCTAGGTATCCCTTTTCATTGCAGTACATCCAATGTGGAATGTAAAACATCTTGTTCTAACCATTTGTTTGATTAAGAAATGGGTGGGTCTATATGAAAGGTGGTCCCCACCACTTTGGTTTTTTGGGGGGTTCTCCAATGGGTACTGAGATGAGTAAAATACATATAGATTTCACTCAGTGAGCACCTTGATTTTGCAAATCCTGTTTTCATTATTTAATATTGTAACCTTATTTTTTATACACCCAGTACACCTCAAAGTTTCTGCTTTACATGCAAAGACAATATGACCTTCATTACCCAAGGTAAACTTCCACAGATTGTTTTCAGCAGGACTTTTTTCTGAAAGGAAGATGAATATAACTCAGATTAATACATCTTGAAGAACTGCAAAGAGCACTGTGTTATGTGTCAGCTTTGAATAAATTGTTACCAGTCTCTTTAAATTCGTCTAGCTATGTGATAGTATACATCTGTGGAAACAAGAATGGAACTCTTATATTTAAGCAGTTTTAAAAGTAACTTCCTATTTTTCATGTAGTTTACTTAGTTTTCTTTTTGGTGTGCAACAACATTAATAAAATTAAACTTTTTAGAGGCTGTATATTGAATATGTTATCAAAAACAAACTTGAGAATAAACTTGAATGCACTAAATCAGTGCACTAAATGTGTAAGCTGCATACATTCTTTTAGTAAAATGGGCTTTCTAGAATACGCCTAAGTAAAAACATCCAAACATTAGAGGAAGCATAAAGCTTAGAAAATAAAAAATTCTCAGTTCTCTTTCAGCTTTAGTCCAAGTTTCTCATTAAGAATAACCTTAATTTGAGAAACTGTAGACTGTCATTGTATTGTGACAAAATGGTCCTCCTTGAATACGAAAGCAAAAGTCTTCAAAAAAAAAAAAAAAAAAGGAGAAGAATTTTCAAGTAATAGATGTTGTTTCCTGAAAAAAACCCCAAAAAAACAAAAAACCAAAACAAAAAGAAACAAATCAAAACCGAAACCCACAAAGCACTTGCTGGTATTTTATTTAAGCATGACTTTCTGGTCACAAGAAAGAACCCAGGGTAAGATGATTAAAATTGTCACATAAAATTTCATGAGGAAATGTCCATAACTTATGTCCAACTCTGTTAATCTGTTTTCTATCAAAAGGAGGCAAGTGATCAAGTCGAGGAGATAATGACGTGTTTCTGGTGGTCTCGACAAGTGCGAGTGGTGTGGGAGACGTTGTCCCAAGGACCATGGACAGTTCCAGGCCCTGGTGGGTGACGCAGGAGCCCCAGACCCACAGAGCGGGAGACGCATCCCTGTGAGGACATAGCTCTCATCTTGGACCTTCTAGCTACGCACTCATGTCCACAAAATAACCTACTAAAATATCCATGTGTCTTTTATCGCATTGCTTCATAGTGTAAATTTTCTATTCAACAGTTAACGCAAAAATTGTTTCTGGCTTGTACCTCATTTTGTCAGATTGTAACTTAGTTTTCAGTTATTCATTATCTCTCTCTACTTAAAATACTCAAACCAACAAATGCCCTACCTTTGTAATACCTTGATGTGTATAGTGTTGATTTTCTTTTCAATTCTTTGACAATTTCCTATTCCTAAGTTCCTCTTTTGAAAGTTATTGGATGCTAGGTTCCGACACCCATTAATACTTCAAGGATGGGTGTCAAGAGGAAGGGGCCAGTCTTTTTTCAGAGGTGCCCAGTGAGAGGACAAGAGGAAATGGGTACAAAGTTGAACATAAGAAGTTTCATCTCAACATGAGGAGGAACTTCTTCCCTTTGAGGGTGGCAGAGCCCTGGAAGAGGCTGCCCAAAGAGGTGGTGGAGTCTCCATCTCTAGAGCCATTTCAAACTGCCTGGACATGTTCTGTGCAACCTGCTCTAGGTGGGCCTTTTTTGTCAGGAATATTGGACTAGATGATCTCCAGAGGTCCCTTCCAACCTCATATCATTCTGTGATTCTGTGATTCTCTTTCCTGTCTTGATAATCCTCCCAAGTACTGTGTTCCCCACTTAACTCATCAGCAGGCTGAAAACACTTCACATACTATGTTCACAGAAATTCATACGCTCAATTCAACTTAGCTATAAATATGAATTAACCCCAGCAGTTTCTCCCAACACATATTTGCTTCACACAGTCTTTCACTGCATTCCTTTCAACCACTTTGAAATATCCTGTAAATGTTTATTTTAATTTTGTAACTTGAAATTCAGCTTTTACTGTTACCACCCATTCTCTACCCCAACAAGGGACATAATAGGTAAGAAGTTGACTTACTTATTGGAAGTGGTGAAAAAAGCTTGAATGGATTTCAAAGCACATTGCTGCAGGAAATAAGGAAAAATTGTGTTGGATGTGGAATACCATTTCAAAACAGTTTCAACTATCTTAAACAAGATATTAAAAAAAACTGTACCCAAACTAAAGCCACTTAACGGGCCTCATCTCATGATCTACTGCATGGTCTGATTGTGCACTGAAGGCAGAATAGAAGGTAGGAGGACAACTCAGAGACAAATATGGAACTAAACCATATTTAAAAGAAGGACAATGGAATATTTACTTTCACACAATTGTTAACACAGCATGCTGAAACTCTGTAGAGGTTATCACCTCTTTTTCAGCCAGCCAGATCTTCAGAAAGGCCTGGACAGAAAGTACCTTGGAGGAATGGGAGTTGTATGCCTATAACCTGTGCCATAGGACATATAGTCATAAGAGAGGGTTTTCCTCTATCAGCTCATGTTAGAGACTAGCTCTTGTGGCAGTTCAAGTTCTGAATTCTTCCACACCAAGGAAGATGGAGTAGGGGTTAAGTAAATATTAGTACACAGCCATTAGTACTATCAAGTTCAGCCAAGTATAGAAGCACACACTTAAAAACAGTGTATGTGCCCTGTGGACCCAGGACCTACACAGGATGAAAAATTTTTATATTTACATAGTTATGCTGTTTGAAATACAGTGTTAATCTGAAAAAGTGCAAGCAGCAGAGGATTTAACTGTGCCTTATACCCGTATTCCACAGCTGTTGATGGGTGTGTTCCCCTGGCTAGTAGTGGCAAACTGGAGCATGGGAAACTACAATATGAGTTGTGCTGAGAAGGTCTGTGAATGTAAAAAACAGTGAAAACAATCAACTTCCTTTCCTTGTAACAGATAGGCGTGCTTTTATTTTGGAAATAAACTGTAAAGTGAATAAACTATTTTAAATAGGACATACTTCAGGACAGACTAGTTTGTTTTTCTGTATGGGAAAGATTTACTTTGCAATTGACATTTTAAATTTTTTCCCCCAAGAATTAAATTCAATTTGATTTACTGTGTGAATACATCAGCTTTTGGCTATAAATTCATTATTTCATACAGACATTTATTGAAAATACTAAAGACATTTTTTAGAGGTATGCTACAATGAATATTCACAGAGCAAGTAAATATCAACTAATAAAATCAATTCTTTGTATGTCATGATTAATTATCCCTGACAAAAATTAATGAGATTTTTCACCTTTTTCAACTCTGTACTGAATTTTGCATCACAACTGTGTGTGTCATAAACTGTAATTGTTTTAGGATTAGTGTTGTAAATCAACTTTAATGTACGAAGTGTCATAAGCACTAATATACCACCAAAGCTATCCTGTGGCTGGACATAGGGACAGTCCTTTCCGAACTGATGCATGGGAAGAACTGAATCTGTTTAGAGAGGTAGAGGAGAGGTTAGGAAAGTTTGAGTTGTAACTGGTGGTGACAAACTGAAGTCAGGATGCCCAGGGAAGTGTTTGAGTCACCATCCCTGGAGGTATTTAAAAGATAGTCAGACACAGGTTGATGTGTTGGACTAGATGATCTGAAAGGTCCCTTCCAACATAAGTGATTCCATGATTCTATGTTTCTATATTTGGTTTCATAGCATGGCTATGGAGAATCACTGAATTGAGCTACAATGCCAAGTATAGTTATTCTTGCATCCAGGCTCTTGGTAACTGCGTATGGACTTCCTCTTCTATTTTTTTTTTTTCATGGAAAAAACCTGCTTTCCTCATTCTTTCTCTCTATTTCTTTTGTGTAAAAAAAAGAAATAAAATTCAAACCTATTTATTTTAATGACATACTAAGCAAAGATGAAAGGCAGAATGTAATTCTAAAGTAAGGGCTCACTATTAAAAAGGGAAAAAACCCTCTCAAACTATATTAAAATCAAGCATTAATAGCAGAAGCTGTTTTCAGTCCTTTTTTTCCGACTTCTTTATATATGGCAGTGATATTGAGGTATTCTTATGAACAATTTTACCAATCATGGTTTCATAGGCCTGACCTATTCGAACACTAAAACCAAAGCAATCCTTTTTTTGCCTATTTAAGCATCTTTCATATCAGGTTTTCTACATGGAACGTGTGGAGGTTTTGCCTTTAGGCCTCTCCCCAGCCCCCTTTTTTGATAGTCACTAGAAGTAATACTGCTTTGTTTTATGATTATAATTGTTCATACTTTTCTAGAACTAATTTTGATCTTTACAGAAAGCACTAGTTTAAATTAAGTGTCTATGGTAAAGTAGGCAAAGAAAAAAAGAGGTAGGAAAAATAATCTGTACATAAAAAGAAAGAAAAAATAATTCACATGTTCCCTTAATTACATGCCAACTTTGGTGAGACCTTCATGAAAATCATTACAGTTGATAAGGCTGTACTGGAACCCTGAGCAAGTACAGTGAAAAGTAAAGTTTAATAGCTGTTACTGTGCAGTGCGCAGTCACAGGATTTGGTGGTGGGGACTGCCTGTGCAGAGTGACTGGGAACGAAAACGTTCCCTTTCATGGCTGTGGCATTTCGCGGTTCTTGTTTGGATTATCTGTCTCTGTTTTGTCTATGAAATTGTTGAGACTAGTAAATAAAGAGCACTGTATTTTTTGGGGGGCTCAGAACCAGCATATTGGATTGTTTGTAGATACCTTGTATGCAATTATATATAGAAACTATTAAGAACTAAGCACTACACTTCACAGGTAAAGTAAGCAGATTCTGTCCAAATATTCACTGTCAGCCAGGTCAGGAGAATTCTCCTTTTCAACCAATTTGGTCAAGTCCAGCAAGCTGTTGAACAATCTTCAGACAGATTATGTAGCTGATAAAAAAATATATGTATGTGTGTGGCTCTGAGTGAGAAGAAGGTATTTCTCGTAGCCTTCATTGTAGCAAGTCACTGACATGGTGACTTCAGAGAAGGATGCTGGTTCTCTTTTACACATTTGTTGTCATCTCTTCAAAATGGAAAAGAAAACAGCAAAGGAAATGAAGCGAGGTAGCAATCAACAACATCAGCTAGGACATCTGGACCCCAAAATTCCTGCCCTTATGTTAAGGAGGTGGTAAATGCAAATCTTATTTTTAGTATTTAATTGTTATTTTAGCACAGTAGAGAGAGCTGTGTACTGTCTGCATCCCCTGCAGCAGATTCAGTATGTTCTTGCTCCAATCCTATCTCAGCTGAGCTCTGTGGTGCATATGGCCCTCCACCAGAATGTCTCACAACCCTATGCAAGTTTTATCTTTACAAAGAGATTATATTGTAATCACAAAATATGCTTATAGACCATCCTGGCAAAACAAACATACCCCCTGGTGGTATGTAACATTGCCCAGCGTTAGGGGACTCTGATAAAGGAATATACAAACCGCATTTTTTCTTGCTGACCACATCATAACGTTTACCAAGTACATCTGGCTTCTGTCAAATCTTGGAAAACAGCAGCCTAGAAGGTTGCCTGTGATTGCAACAGGGACCATGAAAACCAACTTTGGGGAAAGTTAAGAGAATAACAGCAGGTCAGTTTCCATGTTTTCAGCATGAGACCACTACCTTGTAATCACCCCCATGATCCAGTTAGTTTTGCTAATGCTTTCAAGAATACAAGGATAAGCAAGGACTCTCAATGTGCTGAGGCCTGCCACCACGGGCATGACTTGGGCATCAGTGGCACGTGCCCACCTGCCTACCTTCTCTTCCAGAAACTCCTTATATCTGAAAGGCTAGCAGAGAAAAATGGCTAGGCTAAACAGAAATTGGCTAGCAACACCTAACATTTAATCAGTCTCAGTGATTTCTGTTCAAATTGGAAACTAACTGGCTCCTTGTTGGGAAAGTTTAAAGAAAGCAGGCAAGTAGTTATAAGCTGAAGAGGAAAATCAGTGGGTAATGTTTCAGTGAGCAGCTCTCTGGAGCTCTGCTCTGCACTGACACCTATAATTATCATGGTGTATTTTTCTACTGGAATGTCAGGTGTCATGGGCAGAACCTGAACCCATGAATAGACTGAAGGACTCTCCATGCATTTTGGTTCCTTCCACCTTATCTACTCTGCTGTGTTATTATTTCATGGATTCTTTTCTTCTTCAGTACTTAGAAAAACACATGGAGCAAGTTAAACACTGCAATAGACCTCTAAAAGTTCATAATTTAATCCTTAATTTGAAGCGGTTTGAGAGGTATTTGAGGAGTACTAACGTTTTCAGAGAAAGTTTGTTTAATATACATTATCCAGGTTAAAACAAAAGCATACAGGAGCCAAGGTGAATATCAGCATGTTGGGTGATACGAGAGGAACTTCTTTTAGCTGTTTTCTGATGAGGAGTAACTGTGCTAGGCAACAGAACGGAGCCTGTGATGAAAGTAACTCGAAATTATAATATAATGCAGATCAGAGTAATTTCTGACCTCTTCCTAGAAGTCAAAGTCAATGGAGTTCCTGATTATCAATTCATGGTCAGAAAGAAGATACCATTTAGCTATTCTTTTATTTCCTGTTTTAATTTTATTGTTCTAGGAGAGGCATGCTTGTGGTATTGCTGCTGTATGCACAACAGACGTAGCTAGTAAACTAGCCAGCAATGGATGTATACAGCTGCTCCAGCAGAGTAGAGTGCTGGAGTGGAATTTACACCAAGAACTTAAACTTTTCTAACATGCTGCTTTGAAAGCCTTTCCCTAGTTCTGAAAAAGAACAGAAATATATCGGGACATTTTCAAGTATTCTATCAAAGCATGCAAACCAAAGAATTCCAGGCAACTCTGAGGGCACTGCTTTCTCCATTGAAGTAGGTCTTTGTGATTCCTTTTGCATAGTCTAGGAGAAATCCTGAAAACCAGAGCCAGATGGCATGATCTGCTTGCCCTTTGAACAGTCCCTGCTCAGATCAGTCCCTGCTCATAGATCAGACTGGCAACTGACAAGACCAGTTAACAATAACAAGAAAAACACAACATCCCACTGTGATGCTGGACCATTTCAGAGTGCTTTAAGATCAAAGACTTCAACCTCATTTCCTCTTCCCTACCCCAGCTCTGTCAGACACAGGCAGTCCTCTTCTACCTGGCATCTCTTTGGCTGAGCAAGAAGCAGGTTACAGGAGGTGGTGACTGTTATTTTGGACTGTGAGGATGCCTATATGTCCCTCTAGTTATGTTATTACCTTCTTTCCTTGGACTGCCAGCATGGGTGAGAGTTTGTACCACATGTGAGTCAGGTTCTCAGAGAGCCATGGTGAAACAACACTAGACAAGCTACTTCTCAGTGAGTTTCCACCCCACAGCCGCCCTCAGTGTCCATATAAAAGACTCCAGCTGTCCAAGTCATCACCCTCTTTTACTTCAGCTATTTTCTCAAGTAAAAAATTCCATTTTTCCGCTCTGGATTGATATCTATCCAACAATATGCCATCGTTTCATGTTTTTCAAAGCATTAATGGGGAAGACCAATGAAATAACTCATTTGTATAATAAATGTAACACTTCTTAATGAAAAACTTACAGGGCATACACAATAACCTGTTTCTAAACTGAAATAACTCTGTTCGTTTAAATTCCCTTTCCCAGCCAAGGCATAACAGGGGTTAGTGCACAGTATAGACTAATTGCCTACATAATTTCATTTTATGAAACAAAGCACTTTAAAAAAATTATAGGGTTATATAAAAGCATGTGAAGCCACTAAGTCAGCTTTGTTTTTCAGCCTCATGCAACAGTGGCAGTGGTTTAAACGTGAACTGCAAACATGTTCTTTGGGGAAAAAAAGATGTCATAACTTTCTGTTTGGGAACCTGCCCGTGTGCTGATGATATATTCTCTTGTCCTATTATAATGTTGGCTTTCAATTTTTTTTGCCCCTCTTTCTCTGCAAGAGAAATTGTTTTGTCCTCCCAGTCCCACTCAGTAGGCAAAGTCCCTCTCCTTCCCTGGCCTGGTGTCTCTCATCCTTGAACCTGTGTTGAGCCAATCATTTTTCTGGCAGCAAAGAGATGAAAAAAAAGCTCCTTCAGTGCTTCTTGCAGGTCATGAGCCAGAACAGCCGAGGGACAGCTGTGTGTATTGCTTCACCGGGATCCTCTCTCAAATCCTTGGTGTCAGTAGCAGTAGGCTACAAGGCCAGCCCATAAAAGAAGTTTTACTACTAGCTGAGCAGTAATGTCTTTTTTTTTTTCCTTCCTGTTTTGCTGTCCCTCAAAATAAACAACAGGAGGGGGAAAAGTAGACAGCAGGAGGCAAAAATACAATGAGAGCTGCTGTTGCTGGGCTGTAACCCTACTTGGATTACTTTGCGTCAAAAATACATATCAGCCTCTAAGGTTGAGTGGTGGCAGGTTTAATGTGATGAGACCGCGATGACTCCAGACCCTCTATAAAATGCACAAAACAGGAGTCATGGTGGATATATAACCTTTTCATTGTTAAAAGAGAGCATTTCCTCAGCAAGCAAGACACCTGGTTGCAAAACAGATCACAAAGGCCTAGATTTAGCTTCAAGATCTTAGCTCTTACAATACTCCTCTCCAGATAGTACAGAAATAGATTTATTACGTATATTTGCCCAACAAGTTAGGGTGTTCTCCCTTAATTAAAAGCAGAGCTAACCCCTGATAGCATCATATTGCTAGGACAAAACAAAATGATATTATCCACTCCGGCTCTTATCCCGGCTGCCGGGTACGTAAGGTGGATTAGGAGGGGGAAGGGCAATTTTGAAAAATTGTAGTGCAACAGCAAGCCTGTGATCTCACCTGATTGAATCTTATCAGCTCTTAGCATCACTAGTCCTCTTTCTTTCTTTTTTTTTTTCTTTCTTCCCCCTCTCTCCCTGTTTTTTTAACATATACTAAACCAACAAGAAGAAAAATCTTGCCACAGCATTTATTGTCAGTTTTTTACCCATGGTAACATGCAGATTCCAAAGTTGTGACCTGAGAGGCAGCTGTCACCGGAATCTATAGAAGTTGCTCAGAGTTTCACTTTGTCTAAGATCAAGGGAAAAAAGAAAACACAGAAAATCTGATTACCGTAACACGTTGCACGGTGAGAGGCAGATCTCACGTAATATAAAATCAATCCACCTAAATCTTTTTGTAGCATGAGCTATTTCTGAGAGAGGCAACGAAGCTTTAGCGTGAGATACACTGAACTCGCTCTGTGTGTGTGTGTCTGTGCATGTGACGAATAACCCGCCTGCCTCAGGTGTCACTCTCAGGACGGCTAATTCTCTAATGCACGTATATTTTACCTGAGCCTGGTTTTTAAAAGTTTTTTTTTTTTTTTTGGTTTCCATGTGTATTATTAAAATCGTGGCTTGCAATGCCAGAGCCAATTTCTTGTTCGCCCGGCGAGGCTGCAGCTTGCTGTGCTACAAATGTCACCAGCGAGCCGTTTGTTAGGGCTGCACTGCATGCCGGTTAATCTGTTTACTTATGCAATGGTGGAAATGTGACCTGGCTATTGTGGTGATTAACAGAGTCAAATATCCTCACATTAACTAGTGAGCTGGGCAATCAGGCTGGATTATTGTTACATTCAATTTAAATTACAGTGGCATGACAGGTCCTGAGGTATTTAGTAACGGATTTCACAGCACAGATATGCTTCATGTGTAATGAATAAACTCTGGAGAGCAACAAAAGGAAAAAAAAATAAAATAAGAAGGTATTTTATGATCATTGTGAAAAATTTATGGAGTGTAGCTGGCATGAAATTCTATAAAATGAACTAGCTCCAACCAGTCCAACAACAAAGCATGCACTTTTCTTCCTGCTGCTTATGAATTATTATTACCGAGTCCTCCTATGTTTACTCATTAGCATTGAACCCTTTGCAAAACTGTGATTCAAAATTGAATTCTTCTTAATTGAAAATACCCCCAGTATGCTGGGAGAAAAAATGAAGGGGGAAAATGGCAGCAGCACCACAATAGGCCAGTTAGCTCTGTGATAGTCAGAGGGGGTGGCTGCTCTGAACTTGAATGTTATTCAGAATTCACAGCCGGACTATACGAAGGAAAAAGCAGGTTTCTTTCAAGTTGTTCTGCACACTGACATACATATAATTTAAATATTTAGCCACTGGTGTGCTGCTGCAGTGCGTTAGCCCACTAGCACCATAGTGCATTAATCCTGTTCTGTGTACGACTTGCTGACTTTGACCTGTTTTATGCTCTGTGACTGAATAACACATAGCACTTTGCTTGAGGAAAAAAAAAAAAAAACCAAAACCTAAACAAAACACACTATGATCTCAACACACATTGGTTTCAATTAACTTTTAACCATTTGATTGCACTAATTCTAGGCTGTTAGTTAGCTATTGCAGAGCTGGCTGTATTGATTTTGAATAGAATAAGCTGAAGCACAAAACAAAGCACGTGAAGAATGAATTTTCACAAAATAATCTCCCTTCTTTCCATTTGCTTCATTGCTTCCCAGCAAATATTTTTGCAGAGGTTGCTTTGAAACTCACTTTTATAACAAAAAAACTGTCCTGACGATTTCAAGCATTAAAAACCATTAGGATTTCACTCAGCGTGATTTAGCATTCATTGAAGCTTAAGAGATAGATGCTACAGTACAGATGTATTGAAAAATGGCTTAAATTAAAAGGTAGAGAAAACTGCAAATAACAAGTGTCAGTGCTGTAAGGATGCGAGGGGTTCATGCACTGTTTGGTGCACCCCAACTAAGGAAGAACTAATGGATCATCACGTGGGAACCTTTGTGGTGTTGCACACACCTATCATTTAAAATGTTACATAGGAGAACTGAGCATACAAAGAGGCTTCATTTGACAGCAATCTGATGTAAGGCCTTTAAAATCAGGGCCATTCTCTAAAAAGGAGCGAGAGAAGAGAGTGACATCCATGCTGTGGCTTTCAAAGGAAGCTAACCCTGGTACGAGCACGGTAAACCCTGGTAAAAGAACAATTGCAGGTTTTATGCTTCAACCTCAAGGTGCAGAGTTCAATTCCACCCTGGTCAGGATCATTAACAGTCCCCAAAATCTAGTCCTCTTTGACTACCTCTGCGAGCTCACCTTCGTGCCTCCTGGGTACTTCTCCATTGCAGGGAGTCACTGTGGAAAACCTGGTGCAGGTGTGAGATTTAAAAAACAGAACCATGAGGAGAACAGATGCATACTCAAGCTGGTTTACACTGATGATTAAGAAAACGTTCTTCCTTTCAGTAAACTTATGAGAACTGGTACATTTGGTATTAGTGGGTCTTCATTCTGCAGCACATCCTCAAAGTATTTGTGGTAAAAATGTTCAAGGGAAATACCCTAAACTCTGGAATGTGGAATTACTGGCCACGTGGCCCAAAGATTCCTGCAGTGTTCTGAGCTCCCACTAAACTGTGGAGGATCTGCAAACGCTGCAACCATCCCTTGTGTTGCAATGTGCTTTGTACCTCCGTTTTGAAAAATGCAGCTTTCTCCATTGTCAGTGGAATCTTGATGTCTAAAACGAGAGAAGTATTTCTGAAATCCTCAGACCTGCCAGGTGTTCTCTTTTGCTACGGTCATGTGCAGCTCCCCATCTGGCAAGATGCAGCTGCTGAGCTTTCTGCTACCGAGTCCTGGATAAAACTCAATACCTGTTAAAGGGTTTTCACATGGAGAACCGTGTACCTTAAAAAGATTTATTCAGAAACAGCCAGAGTGCTGTGAAGCACTGAAATTTTACACTTCATCAGTCTTAGTGTTGTAGTTACTGCTGTAAAACACTCCCCTCCCATTATAATTTCCCAGGTGATGACATTTTGCTAAAGGATGTTCATATGCTGCCCACTCCTCCCAAACCACTTTGTCACAACACACTGACTAGTCTGAGGAGAGGGCAGAGCGAATCTTTGCCACTCAAAGCTAAGTCCAGCATTCAGCCCAGCTTGTTTATGGAGACAGCGATAAGAATGGGTCATTTTGCCATTTCACCCTTAGGCAGTCACCATTGCTAGAGAGTTTTAACGTCCTCCCTCCCTATAACTGTCACATGAGATGAAGTGGAATGATACAGGACAATATGGCTTGATGTTCTCCTACCAATCAATAGCCTCAAAAGTATGTGCAAAAGTCATCTGACCAGAGAGTCACTGCTGTGTAGGAGGCACAGATAGAGTGCCAAATAGCAGATGCTTATTGAAGATTCTAATGATTTTAGCTGGAGAATGGATCCCCAGGTCCCTTAATTCTGCAGACTCTTCTTTTAGAAAATAGCAATAAATAAATCTTATGCTTTCCCTCTGTTCAAACTTATCTTTAGGGCTTTTCTGCCTCCCCGTGACATGAAATGATGTGGTTCCACTATGCAAAAGAACATTATGCATTATCTGCCCTCCTGTGTCCAGGACATACTTGCTCAACTCAGAACTATCCTGTCACATTAGTAAAGTTAGTAACCTCAGGTGACCAAAGCATTAATACTTTATCTGTCTGAGCTGGCTGTGTATCACATCTACTGCCTATAGAAGACAATATAAAGAGGTTTGTGTAAGAGGCAGAAAACCTGCAAGAATCATATACTAATACCCTAATCTAAATTCTGAACAAAGCAAGTGTGATGCAGAAATATATCTGTAACTCCTATCGTAGATGACTTCTCTGCAGTAATTGGCAACAATCTTCCAACAGGGAGATACAAAACCAGTCTACAGCAGTCTGCTCATTTAGAGCCCAGTGACTCACTTGGTTGACTGAGATAGTTGCTGAGATTGCATAAAGATAGATGGTTAAAGAAAATGATGGAAGTAAATTTTCAATGAAAACATAACCTTTTCCATCTTGCTATAAATTCTGTCCAAAGCATAAATCAGTATCAGTTACATGCATTAAAACACCAGCTCCCCAGATGGGAACACAATGCCCTCCCCTTTGCACATTTTAAAGGACATGGCACTATGTAGAGAAAGCAATAACTTCCTGAAGATTCATGACCAAGGTAATTTGACATACCTGGTGCTGCCCAAGTTTAAGTTACTATAAATAAAATAGAAAGAGTTTGTCTATGCTGCTGTGTGTGTGGTGCTGAGGCATTTGGAAGAGTCAGATGCTGTGGGCATCTAGTTCATATGCTCTGAAGCATCGCATTTCACCGGGGTGCTTGGCAACAGAAAAGTTTGCAAATATTGTACAGTATTTGGAAAGAGCCTGGAGTCACTGCAAACATTTGAGAAGGTGACAGTAATGTCTTTAAAGGGCTTCTTGTCTTAGCAAGGGTATTTCTTATCATTTATATAGTAAAACCATTCTTTGGATGTCAGCAGAATGGACTGACTGTTGGCTGAAGACTGACTTTGAGGACTGCTTTGGTTTGGATTAGATCCAATCTAGGCCATGGGAGGAGGAATGGGGGTGGGGGAGGGGGAACCAGGTTGCTTAATTAATCCGGATGCTTTGCTCATTATACCTTGAACTTCCTCAGAGGACAGGAACAAACTAGCTTGCTCAGAGTAAAATGAGTATAACATCAACGAAAAGCAAAAGGGAAAAGGTGGGGGGGAAGGAGGAGGAGGGAGGGAGAGGAGGACTGGAATTATTTAGAGTGGTGAGCCTATATCTGAACAAACAAAATATAAGGCAAAATCTTCTTAGGAGAGTGTGTACTACAAAAAAGTTTGCATACAAGCATGTGCAAAAAGCTGTGCATGTATGAATGTAGAGAGACATGTTATGACCCTGCCTAAATGCAGTGAAGGATGAAGCAGAACCCTTTACTGTCCCTTTTTGCCCTCAGGAACAGTCAGATGAGATAATATTCAGTGTATTTCAATGGTACAGGCTCTGTACCTCCATCCCAAGTGGCTATGCAGGTTCTCCTACTGAAAAAGAATGGAGCTACTGAACAGCCAAAGTTATCCCTTTTTCTACTTGTCTGAGAGGGAGAAGCATTGGAGAAGCATGCTGAAAACCACTCAAACATGCCACAGAAGCTAAGAATTGGCTGGCATAAAGACTCTAAGATCAGCAAAGATTTAGGCAATCCATTCATCAGGGCCAAAGGCTTTGTTTGGGGATGATAAGTGATTTTCTCTTTAAAAATCAGGAGAGGGAAGATAGCTGCAAAAAGGAGATTCTTAGAATTCACATTCACCTGCATGAGTAATTCCCATGTACTAAATCATCTGGCCCTCGACAAGCAAGCCCAGGACTCTTCTCTCTGACTTACTGTGTTAGTGAAAGGATAATTCTACTCTGGAATGCCAACATCAGTCTAGCTAGAAATGCAATCTTCCAGGAGCTTGATATCAAGTGTATGAAGTACTATACCCCTTATGCAGCATTAATCTTCCCATCTGCATTTGTATTAGACTCCCAGTGGCAGGAGATAGCAACCCAACATTGGAATAACCTGCAGAAAAAAGAAAAAAAAAGGAAGGTAACCCTCTAGTGCCTCTATCTAATATCAAAACAAATTTTAGAGAGGATTTTTTTTCAAAATACAAGTATTACTCTGTCACCTCTCTTTGTATTCTCACCCTGAAAATGCATACTTTCAGGGGTATTCAAAACTATGCTGCTTCACACAACGCTTTTCCCTTCATGACAGTTATGGATATACCACTAGCAGCTGTAAAATATGCATTGCTATACAGGATCGAAAATATCAGCAGATGTAGTAGGTATTTGAAAATTTTTAGGTTCCATCATTCTTCTCCACAGGCTTCTGCTGAGGACTTAATGAATATGAGTGGAAAATACAGTATGGTGTACAATGGCAGACCAAACACAACTTTCTCTGTTACATGCTTCCTCCTCTGTGCAGTGTGTCTTGTGATTACATGGAAGAATTAAAATAACTAGCATGATGAGATTTCTTGCTCCAAGAAATGGGGACAACAACGGGATTCTGTGCGTGTGATGCTTTCCAGGCGCTTCCTTCTCTGCGGCCACGTGGGTTTCAGGTAGGCAGATGTCAATCCTCAGCGCTGCAACAGCGACGGAAAAGGAACGCTGCCTGCGTATGGATCCTGCCAATTGTCTCTACACTCAGAAACCTTTTTTGCTCTCAGTTACTTTTTGCTAGCTTGCTTTTCATATTCCACATTTTCTCAAGAACACAGCACTAACAACATATTAGTATAATATGTTGGTGTGATGCTGATGGTTTCATCACTGGGGCCAGATTCTGCTTTTTTGGATCTCTTAATTTTCCCTTGGAGCCTGTACCAAAGCCTTCTCACCACTATGGTATTTGAAAAACATAGCCAGTGAAAAACATCACACCTGGAGCAGTAGGAAACTACAAGTCATGACCATTCCTCTTCAAGTCTGGCAATTATTGTCAATCCCCTTAAAATTTGTGAATAAGGTTCTCTGAAAATATTTGTGTAACTGTGAATCTGTGAATTCAGTAGGATCAATTTCAATCATACACTGGTGTAAATCCATTGACTTGAGTGAAGTTGGTCCTGATTTACAGTGAGGAAAGCCAGGACAAGCATTCCTTTCTTCCTTTTTCTTTCCTTTNGAATTTTCCTCTCTCTGCCCCAGGCTTGGTTGATTTTACTATTTTCACTACAAAGTAGCTTTTAGAGTTATGAATAGTGTCTCTTCCTGCAGTAACCCGCCTTTCATTTGCACTATGAGCAACATGTAATTTGATAGACACCCACAAGGTGGGCTTGGTAGTGGGAGACTCTTTCCCCTTCCTCCCCAGCTGTAGACGTAACCCTGCACTCCAGGTACACCTGAAGCCCGAAGCACTTCTTCATTAACAAAGCTCACACGCTGATGGCTGCTGTGGGGCACATTCAGTTCAGATGCTTAATTGCGACAGATAAACAGGGACAGTTTTCTGTATGAAACCCACAAAATTTCCTGCCTATAAATGTTTTCAAAATCAAAATCATGCACATGGAATTAAGTTCTTCTAATATGTTTAGAAATAGTGTGTGGGGGGAAGAGCTGCGCTGTTGGGATTTATAAAACTTGTATATGACTATTGAATACCTTTTTTCTGTCTTTCAGTTTTCTGCTTTTCCATGGTTGAAATTTTATACACTTTTACTCAAACCTCTGCTCTACAGTATTGTTTTTATGTTTATTTATCTAGCTACAGTGAGTTTCATCATAGTATCTGACACAGCAGAAGACAAAATTTCTTCTTCCTCAAAGCCTAGGATATTTCATCTTCTCTGATCTTATTCAAATAAATAAGATTTTTATCCTTAGGGTTTTTTTTTCATCTCTCCTTCATCTCTAGCTCTTTTCCCCTGCATTGCTCGCCTGCCATCAGTGTGGTGCTAAACTGAGAGCTTAGTAGGAAGCCTGGAAAAGTTTTGAGATTAGTCAAAATGAATTTGACCAGCCTCAGTTCCAGTATTAATTAAATGTATGGAAATGAACAATGTCTTTTGCTGGTAATAGGTGAATGATCACCTTAGGAAACTCCTCTGTTACAAACAGAGAAGAACACGTTCCCTGAGGTTGCTTTGTCATTTTTAAGAAGTGACATTTAACATTGCTACAAGCAATTTGTTGTTTAAAAGAACTGATTAGCACAGTTGTTGTCCATCACAGTACGCTACTCTCCCAGTGTTAAAACATTAGCCAAGTGCTATCCTATAACCATTAAACTACCTTCAGTTTCAATCAGTTTTCTAACACAGCCTGATTAACAAAGTTCTGTTTACCCATATGGGATAAGGTGACTGACCAGATGTTCTGATTTTAAAAGATCTGTTGGTGTCCCAGTGATTTCCGCTGGGACATTGAGTTGTCCCAGATTTTCCTGCTGAGAGCTTGAGCAGCACAAAAGTTGCTTGCAAGGTAAAGCCCCTTTAGCCACTAAGGAGTTGGGAAAGAAGGATTAAGGGAGGATCCCCCTCCGAGAGTTGAAGATTCATCCAACATGGCTCAGATTAATACATGAGTTATTATAAATATCTGTGCTGGTGTCCTTAGCTAGAGAGAAGCTACAAGAAAAAAAAGATAAAAAAAAAAAAAAAGAAAAAAAAAGGGAAAATACTGCAACTCTGCAGCCTAGAGCATTCAAGGAAAACAGGCTGCTTTCTCCTGCTGTAGATCTGTTGCTCATACTGCACGCAGAATGCTGGGGAATTCTTAATATACTTTGCTCTGAGGTGGTGGTTTCTCTGTCTGTGTGTGTACAAGGGGTAAGGGAGGAGGGCAAGGGGGAAGGAAAAAGAGAGAGAGGGAGAAAAAGAAAGAGAGAGGAAATCCTCTTTGTCCTGTGAAGTGCATCACACAGACCTCCTGTGTTGTAATGTAAAACCGCCAGGGTGGCTAGAATGACCATATGCTGTGAATGTGAGTGCTGTGCCTGTTTAAATGTAAATTTCCTCTGTATCAGAATAAAAGAATATCTGTTTAATATGGAATGAAGGCAGTTTGGCAGGATATGCACTACTTCAGGTAAGCCAGAATAAACAATAACATTGATTAAAAGGAGCCCCCTATTCTGCACCTGTCATGTTCACCTCCTTTGCCACAAAGGCCTCACTGGTTTATTTACCTGTAGAGCTGTTATAATATTTTGCTTTCTAAAGAGATTTGGAAGCCACCTGCCATACCTTTGGCATTTCTTTAGCAACAAAGCACTTCAGGCTCAAGTGCAGGAGCCCATTGTTCTGCTCCACAGCATGGAAAAGAAGATGAATCCAGAAGCACAGGATCCAAACAGAAATTATTATTGATTTAATCACATAATCAGCAGCAAACACTTCAGGCTAAGATAGCAAATCCATAACAGCCTGCCCACATAACCACCCTTACAAATTTACCAGCAAACCACTGCGCACACTTAGCAAACAAGAAGAGCAAGGGTCACCTTCACTTGGCGGCAAAATATTGACATTCCTAAAGCTTAAATATGTTTTGAGTTAAGTGTTATCAATCAGTGATAAGAGTTGAATGTCTGTTAAACATAACTACATTGGCAGAAGGATTATAGAATGCTTTCTTGCCATAATCTAGAAGCATCTTTCAGACAAAACTCTGCTTGAAATCAATTGTGCACAAGGAGCTGCCTGCTGAGACCCATTCAGTGTCATACAAAAGAAGAGAGAGTCTCCCTGTGATCTTTAACCATAACCGGTTATCTAATGAGACCAGGGCTTTAATTTCTTTTCACATCAAACATAGAATCAATGCTCTGGATTCAACAATGTGTGTAAACAGGCCGTGAAGCCATCCCTTCAGATGGCAGCCAATTCAGCCTTCCAAGCCCCCTGGCATATTTATTTCAGTGAATCTCCCTTTAGTTCCAGGTAACTGCTCCCATCATGGTGCTGCTGGCTCCCTCCCCGCGGATGGCAGGGCGAGCTCACTCTTGTCAGACACCTTCTGCTGGCAGCGGAAAACTTGCGGAGCTGACTCTCATAGGAACGCTGGAAAAAGTATTTTCAGGCTTTTTTTCTAATCAGTTTAGCAGTCCTCTCTTGGCTTTCACAATTCCTACAGGCAAATGGTGATACAGCGCATCTCCCCTTGATACCTCGCCATCAAATGGGTGGATGCTGCTTTCCCTCAGACAAATACAAAACTGTGGTAACATCGCTGTAGTTTGCTTTAGCATTACACTGGCATAACAGGTGACAACCTGGTGCGAAGAGTATAGAGCAAATGTCGGCTGGGAAAGCCTAGTGACATTCCAGAGAGGATTAAAATGAGGTTCAGCAAACTGATTCATTCAGCCCTTGTCCTGCTCCAGGATATTTACAAAGTGTGCTTTTTGTTTGTGAAGAGTGCTGTTTATAGCATCAGTGTCTATTCTTAAAGATTTTGAAATTTTATTCTGCAAATAGCAGGGCAAATAGTATGAAGACAGCTCCTCTGGCAGCCTGACCTAAATAATGAAAAGGACTTCCCCTAAACGTTACGCTGCTGCTACCCTGTGCCCTAACTGTCAGAAACGTAGATGATGCTGTTGTGTGGATCTGATGAGTGGAGATCCAGTGTGTCTGCCTCTCTATTGCTCCCAGCTGTGCCATCCTGCTGCCCACAAGCTGTACCTGCCCGCCTACCCAGGCTTGCTGTTGCAGGAGATGTCGGTGTGTCTGTGCTGTAGCGTGGCACAGAAACTGAGACACCATGAGGTTCAGCCATCAGTGGTCCACTGGGATTCGAACTGGCTCATCTATGACTCAGGGAGCTGCAGCCACTTAGGATCACAGAAAAACTCACCTGCCTTTGTATTTTTGTGTCATAAGTTGCCAGTAGCATGTGACTGAAAAAAAAAAAAGAGAATACAGTGACAAAACATTTGATTGAATACCCAGGAGCCTGCCTGGGAAGTCAGAGACTAAAAGTATCTGTACATAGAAAAGTATATTGGGATAAATCATGTTTTAGCCATCTTATCAAAACCTGCCTTGCAAGATACAAAGTGGGCCACGTTTATGGACCGTTTAGCACTTAAACACTGCTACTGGGTTGAGCTGCTCCGAACACCACTGGGCTCTGATGGCTGAAACTGATTTGAGGGTTCAGAATTTTTAGCTGGAAACCACCAGCCAGTCAGTAGATATTAAAGGAGAGGTGAAATCAGAGTTTCCTCCCTGCAATTTCTCCCAAGCCCCCAAGGCTTTTGTCCCCACTCCAAGCTGCTTCAACTGCACCGATGCTCCAGAGCAGGATAGGAGAGAAAGCGAAGCTGTTCAACACTGAACTGCTTCCGGTAAAGAGTAGCTGAGAAGCAGCAGCACTAGCAGTATTGTTGTCTCTCTTTGTTGTGAGTGATGCCATGAGCAGAGAGGTGGCAGCTGCTAGACCCAGATCCCAGGGAGAAGGTACACTGGAGGCAGCTGTGGAAAGCAAAGAGGCAAATGAGGGATTTACATGGATGGAGAAGGAGTTTGTGTGATCGAAGGTGGCCCAAAAGACTAAACTCAGAAGGGATTGGGATCTTTGCCTCTTTTGCTAGTGCAGCTCCTAGTGCTGTGGTGGTGAGCAAGCTTTTTCACGATATGATTATACAAATAGATTAGTATCAGTTTATGATGTAGCGGAGAGGTGAGCGAATGGTGGGGAGAAAACTGAACTGACTGATCCCCTGCCTTTAGCAAATGTCTTTAGAATGGCTGTGGAGACACAGCCAACAAGAAGCAGAAATAATTGCAGCTGGGTTGTAACAAAAAGAACCCCAAACAAACAAAAAACCACAAACCCAAAACAAAAACAATTAAAAAAAACCTAACTAGAAACAAATAGTCTGTATCTTCTTAAGCTTTCATCTCTTTTTTGGGGGGGGAAGGCATACAGATTTTAATATGATGACCTCCTGCATTTTTAGCAAGCTGGCCACAAATGATCTGGGATTTGTCTCAGATCTCTCCCATCACCAAATTTATTTTAAAACTGCATTGGACAAGGCCCAAAGCAACATGGTTTAACTTTAAATTTACATCTGCTTTAGGTAAGAGACTAGAGACATTCTAGAGTTCCCTCCTAACTCCAATTATTTTAGGATTCTATGATTTTTCCCAGCAAAAATGTTGACTCAAAAAGGGAGGATTCTGCTGCCTGGGAGGATGATGCAGTATCAGCTACAGGGAAACACAGATGCAGAGTTTTAAGGGCATAATTCAGAAAAAATGTTGACTAGTTAGTATGTGCTGAACTCTGAGTGTATCAATGAAAGAATAGGATTAAGCATATAAATCAAAAGAAGGTCTCACAGCGCTTGGGTAAAATGGTGACCAAACGCATAAATGTTACGGAGTTGCAGAATAGGGACATTGTTACTATCAGGTGACCTTAGGAGATGCTTCATGGTGCTTGAATCCCAATGGATGAATTGAGTATGAGGGAGGGAAAAAGAAGAATCAAGAATCTGGAAAAAAATTAAGAGCAGATCAACAGGTTCATTTCCATGGAGTCGTAGTTTGGTAACAAATAATGATTATGTTGGAAAACTTAAAGATAAGTTACTTTACAAAAGAAGTAAAAGTCTCCTTTGTGTATCTCTGAAATATTTTCCAGTAGATTTTCACAGTAAGACTGTGAAAAGGAAGCGATACAGGATATTGATACTGGGTTATAGAAATAACACTGCATATTATAATGAAGTGCTTTTCTATATATTCGTTTCATTAAAAAATCTTTTTTATTGATTCTCTAATTAACGCTAACAACCATAAAGACAATCACAAACAAATATAGACATAAATCAAATAGATACTGTATAAACAACTGAACCCAATTTAGCTTGCCCATAGGAATCATTATGCGAGGATACCTGACATGGCACATACCCAAGTAATGGAGAATCTGAAAGATAACAATTGGGAGAGAATAATGATACTGAAAAAGAAAATTTAATCCAAACACAAATATACCAAATACCTGTAAACTGACATAATGTGGTGAAAGCCAGTGTCGATTACCTAAATATATAGCTCTAAATCCATACTTAGGCATATTAATAAGAGTTTCATTTTTCAGATATGCTAATCATTTATAACTCCCTTGATAAGGGGGGATCAAGCCTTCAAGCCTTAACTGCACAAATACAGCATCAAAAATAGCACTACATTCTCAAATAAATCTATTAATGGGATAAATTAACATGTTCATTGAAAATCGTACATAAAATGATATGAGCAATTTGTCTTCCATTAGTGGTTCTTTCTATGGTTTAGAAAACTGCTGTAATCTGATTTCCAATGCTTAACTATGTGCTTATGAGTGGACTGGTGGGTGAGGAACTGGTTGGATGATTGCATCCAGAAGGTAGTAGTCAACAGCTCAATGTTCAGATGGAGATTGGTGACAAGTGGTGTCCCTCAGAGTTCTGTTCTATATCTTCATCAATGACATAGTGGGATTGAGTGCACCCTCAGCAAGTTTATGGACGAGAGGATGAGCACCGCCAAGCTCACTGGTGCTGTTGGCACACCTGAGGGAAGGAATGCTACCCAGAGGAACCTGGATAGGCTTGAGAAGTGGGCCTGTGTGCACATCATGAGCTTCACCAAGGCCAAGTGCAGGATCCTGCACCTGGGTCAGGGCAACTACCAGTATGTGCACTTTCAGCCCAGAAAGCCAGCTGCATACCGGGCTGCATGAAAAGACGTGTGGCTAGCAGGTTGAGGAAGGTGATTCTGCCCCTCTACTCCACTTTAGAGAGACCTCACCTGAAGTGTTGCATCCAGCACAGGAAGGACATGGACTTGTTGGAACAGGTCCAGAGGAGGGCCATGGGGATGATCAGAGGGCTGGAGCACCTCTCCTATGAAGACAGGCTGAGAAAGTTGGGCTTGGTCAGCTGTGAAAAGAGAAGGCTCTGGGGATACCTTATAGCAGCCTTCCAGTATTTAAGGAGGCCTGTGGGAAAGGGGATAAACATTTTAGCAGAGTCTGTTGCAACAGGACAAGGGGTAATGGCTTTAAACTAAAAGAGGGAAGATTTAGAATAGATATGAGGAAGAAATTTTTTTATGAGGGCAATGAAACACTGGGACTCAGAGCAACCCGATCTAGCTGAAGATGTTCCTGCTCATTACAGGGGAGTTGGACTAGATGACCTTTAATAGTCCCTTCCAATGCAAACTAGTCTATGATTCTATGATTGTATGATTTTAGGATTCTATAATTCTAACTATGTTATGTAAGAAATGACTCTGTGGAAGTCAACATTAACATTTCCACTCTCAGTTCAGAAGATCTGGACTGTGCATTCCCTTAGCTGAAGTAGATGAAGTAAATAGTAGTAAATATAATAATATGGCCTTCATACTTAACATAATGCTTAATAAAAATAAATTTACTCTTACATTGGTGGTAAAAAACGTCATTCATTCACGGAATAATCTGACAAGGTATTTTACCCAGACTTCTTACCTTTAAAGCTATATTATTATAATATATCATTAAATTGTATGCCTGTTTTTTTTTTTACTTATTTTTTTAAAAAATCATTATTCTAGCTTTCTCAAATGTTGTAGTATTTATTCTGAGAAAGAATACCAGTTGTTGCAAAATCAAGAATACTATACAGCAGGTTCTAATGTCAAGTCAATTGTAAGGGTAAAGCCTATAGGACATCGAACAAATCTATAGGTCCTTTTGAAATCAGTTCACTTGTAGATGCTCCACATTTTGCATATTATTTACTGAGAGTATATTCATGATGCAGCCTAAATTTCCTCAATTTTTCCAGCTTTACCATTTCCTACTGAAAAAAATGGCAGCCTGGACTGAGCTTGTTGGGAACTTTTTTTACAGTTAGCCTAAGTTCTGTCTGAAAATGGCTTTTAATGTTTGTTTCAGTGTTCACTGCTGTAAAATGAAGGGTTCACAATGCTTACTTATTTACATAGGGTGGTGTGAGAACTTTCAAATGTAATGTGCACAAGAGCTCCACTTGTGTAAACTAATGCGACTTGGATGGGATGTTTTGTTAAGATGTGAAATGTTTTGAAATGGGAGCTGTGAGCAGCGAATGATGGCTGCAGTAGACGTTACCAGAATACAGTGCAAACTAAATATTAGAAATTCCTTCATCCGGGTCATCACTCCAGTATGTTTTGGGAGAATGGGAGTTTCCTGGGCCCTGACTTCTGAGCAGCATGACAGCAAGCAGAAAGGCTGGTGAAGTATGAAAGCAGCCACATTAGCCATGGCTCTGTAAATCTGCCAGCACATAACTACAGGTGTAAGCCTATTGCCTGTCATGCACTTACACTTTTAATGGTAAGTATGCCAGCAGAATACATGCAAACAAATGATCAGTGTTTGAAACCAAAGCCATTATAAGTTAGCAAACACTCACCTAACATGCAAATCGGGATCTAAATGAAAAAAAAAAAAAAGAAAAAAAGACAGAACCAGGGAGTTTACTCACTATCTTAAAAAGGCTACAAGAACCATCTAGATGTGTTATCTATGTCTCACTTGTTTACATGTCTGCACGTGATTATCAAACATAAAGCCATTGCAGAAATAGATATGCTTTTTTCCCTAATGCACACAGCAAATTAGTAAGATTTTCATTTTAATCAATTTGTCAGTGAATCAGTCCATGCTTAGGAATGTGTTAGGGAAAGATTTATATTTTTTGTCTTACATTTGCCAAAATTGATCAAAAAAGGTCTCCAAAAGCTTTCAGATTTGGCAATTTGCTGACTCAAGATACAACATTTTTTGAGAATATAGAAAATAAAGGTGTCAAAGCCACAGTACTGACAGAGGTGGTGACACCATCACCCACCAGGGCAGTTAGGTTTCCTGTCTGTGTTAAACTGGGACAAGCTGAAACTTTTCTCTTTATGCTTCAAAATTAATGCCTACATATTCCTTTTCTTCTCCTCATGGTGCATGTTTAGTTCTCTGCAAATTCTTAGAATTGCTGATTTTGATCAATCCTTTCCTAAATATATGATAAAAAGAAACAAATTAAACCAAACCTTATAAAGATGGCTTATCATGCAAAACCAACAAAAGCAATAACATTTGGTGTTAACAGTTCAAAGTAGTGTTAACTACTTTAAAGTGATAAATCAAAGAAAGTGGCAAGAACGATAAAAAAAACATCAGAAAACACTGGAACACTTCTGGTAACATGGTTCTTCTTACTGAAGACACTAACAAATACCCCACATGACTTCGTTTTTTACTTAGTCCCCTTAAAGCTTTACATTCTCATGCTTCTCTGTGAAAGAAAAAAACTCTAACTCATAAACAAAACCCTAAACCTAGTATTTGTCATTTTGTGGGGACTAGTTTCCTTTATCCTGGAAAATGTTATTTACATGATTAATAATGAAAAAGTAAGCTAAAAACTGTTTCCTTGACATTATGCTGCTGCATTAACAAGCCTTGGATAACTTATGCTACTATTTTTAAAAAAAGCAGCATCAAGGAAATTGAAAATCAAGTCAAAATGTTAGTGAGAAAAGACCAAAAAATCAATGATACTATATAAGGGTTCAGTACATACTATAATTCCTTAAAATGTAAAACAGGACTGGGGAAATTAAAAGCTATTGCAGGTTACCATGAAAGGGTCAGAATTTGACTTTTGATCTATATTATGTCCACGGATTTTAGTAAGGTGTATTAAAATTTATTAAAAGTGATCTGTAGCATTTTCTTTTAAAAGGCTGATGAGACCTCTGGGATTCAAAGGTACCATCATTATCAATTTTATCAGTAATGGTCCAACAGACTTTGTGCAACAACCTTTGACAGTACATAAATAAAGAGAAATGAATACAATTATCTCTGCTTCAGTTTTGCACAGTGAGTAGAAGTAGTTAGTGCTAGTGAATCTATTTATAGTAAATAGTTTGATTAATTTACCCTTCTAGGCTGCTCATACATTGTTCTCAGATGGACTCATATTTACAGAATTGTTTCTTCTTCAAAATTGTTCTCTGATGTTCCCACCTTTGGTTTGTTTGTGAACTACATGCATCAACTCTGTCTTGGTTCCTACTTACCAGTGGCTACTTTTGAATGTAAAGTGGTCACATGGATTTCAGAAAGATTCCTCACACATTTGCACAACCTTTACTCACGTACTCTCCAGATTTTTCATACTCAGGAGAAATTCTTTGAAAAGATATGTACAAGTGTTCAACAGGAACAAAATTAAAGAGGTGATGAATAACGATAGCAAGAAATCTAGTTATTTTATTCCAACAATCGACTGCAATTTTAATTTTACTTCAAAATATTCATTCAGCTGCAGTAGACAGGTATATGGCACTCTGTTTGTGTTGGCAAGACTGTGAGAATTGATGGAAAGGAGCTTATCCGTTTCTAAAACATATTAGGACACTCAGCTAGTTTAAAGCTCAATCCAGGCAAATGCAGAAGGTTTCCTATGGAATGCTGAGCACAACACTGTCACCGGCTTTCCTTTGAGGCTATGGGTACTCAGTACTTTCCAGGAGATGCTTCATGTTTTGTATTAACATTCACAAACACATCTTTGGTTGCAAGAATGCTGTCAGAACGTGAATGGCTTGTAAATACTTGTTGAAAGATGTATGCTAACATGAAGGTTTCCAGGCCCATGGGAGTAGTGGCTTCTTAGCAATACACGGGATTAGACCTTAGCACCACTTATTTTCAGCCAAGGTTTGCAAACACAGATACTGTGAATAAGTCTTCCATGAAGTGGATCAGAGAATTCCTTCATGGCTTTAATCCACAAGCAATGCTTCCAGAGGCATTTGTAGGTGGGACACTAAGATATGTACAGGAATGCTTCCCAAAATCAAAGTGACTTGGTTTATGAGGAAGGAGGGTATGCTACAGTCTCTGTTTTCTTATTATCAGTGTTTCCTATGGTGGTTTAATATGTTTGAGAGGAGCCTATCATCACTTTGTTTGGGATGAGGAAAGAAAAAATGATCCATGCATATTAGACATCTCATTGCTGACAGACAGAGATGGAAAAAAAGTAGTCTAGAAACTACTAGATGGTATATAAAGGTAATTCTGTTTTTAATATTTTTGCATTAATAGAGCACATTCTTCCTTAAATATACCTATTGAACTAATTTAATTTCATTTGTAAAAATGTAGCTCTCCCAGAAATTGTCAGTGATATGATAAAGCTAATTAAGACATGCATGGTGTTAACAGTTTCATTAGAGGAGATAATATTGCACAAGAAAAATAAGAAATCATTATGATGAATGCCTCAACATTACATTACATGTTAATGAAGTGTAAATGATCTAATTATTTTTGAAAGAATACAGATTCGATTAAACTGTCGGAATTAAATTGGAAAGGACAGCCTATTGTACTTTTTATGTACAGACAAGTTAGCGTTAATTAGGCACAATCTACAGGAACAAATGAGGCACAACCCTCGGTGAACAATCATGTATCCGTTGCTCAAGGCAGGTTTCATAAAGAAATATATTAGGGGAAAAATTGTAAGTCAATTAAATACAGTGCTTTAGCAGTGGGAGGGAAAATGAGCAAAATCTCTGTTCCCTCCCCCTATATTTTCAGTGTTTATAATGCAATCACTCTGCCAGTTCTGCTCCATCACTAATTTCATAAATACTAATTTTGCTGATGAGACATTTTGATTGGTTTGCCATCTTCTTCCCACAAATTACTTTCTGGAGGCGGCATGGATTTTGGATGGAATTTTTCTTTGGATTCTGCTCTCTGTTATGACCTAAGGTAAGATAAGAAAAAAATGAAGCTAGTAGGCCACATAGATGAGGAAGACATAATGAAGACATTATTCAACCACCATTTGACCTCACCTGACTACTTGTAAGGGAAGGATAGTTATCATGGGAAATTTAGCAATCTGAATACATTGGTTTTGGGTTTTTTCCTCATATGATTAACTGGCATTGACAAAAAATTAAGGAAACTGTTGACCTCAGCTGTCACTCAGTGTCCAAATCAAACCTGAATTTAGTTTCTTTAAGCTACTTGTCATTTACTCCTCATTTCAAGAGCCCTCTGTAGACTCTCATGCTGGTGCAAATATGAAATTAAAATGATTTGAAGTAAAAAAATCTACTGAGCTAGTTCAAGTTTACTCAAGAGTACCAGAGAATTCAAACACAGCAGTACAGTTCCTGTATATCTGGGCGTTTCACTCCAATGACATTGAGTTTCAAGGTTTTCTAGCCTTGCACAACTGAGAAGTGGAGGCACACCAATTACTCACTCTTCATCTGGTTAAGAGAGACCTGGGGGAAAGAAAAAATAATTATCTCCTGATATTGCTGTGAGTCAACAGCATCCCAAAATCCAGCTGACTCCCATAAAGCCTAAGTCTGTCAGGCAGAGCTGAATAAGTCCTTAGTGCATATAAACTACTGTTACTTTTAGGTATTGTTACTATTACAACTTGTTTGTAGACATTTGTAGCTTATCTACTGAGGCTTCCTCAGTGAGCAGGACATAAATCATAACCCTTCTCATTCTTTCCCCCACACGTGCCCTCTCCTCCCCCTCCTGTTTTTTTTATAATGAACCCCACTTTTTTCCCCACTGTCATACAAGTGGATGTTGGTGCCAGAGAAAGAAATGTATGTAATTACAATCTGTTGTTTTCACTATACAGTCATTTAGTTAGATATAAAACTTTTAATCCTTTAATGGATGGGTCCCTAGTCAAATACCCTGTCATGCTTAGGTCTGAACTTACTTCACTAACTTTTGCACTCACCTTGGTGAGGAAGAATGTAGTGGTGAGGCTAGTATGTGTGGTACTCATCCATTTCTCTGTCACACATTTCCTAGTCTGCCCTCCCAAATTTGAAGGTTTGAGGTGTGTTAAATACCAGAAACTTCTGCTGGTTTGGAAATTTTTGGTAGATTTCTTTTCCATTCCACCCTGTTTGCTCTGTTGTTGAACATCTTCATGCAGCATAGACACTATCCTGTGACAAGAATACAAATGTTACAAATGCCATTTTTTATACTGCACTTAACACATGTACTGTACACTAGCAATTTGTTTGGGTCAAAATTTATTAAAAAAAATTTTACGCTCCACAATTTGTATAACACAAATTATATGATATGATTAATTACAAAATTATTCATGATTTTTACATATATATATATTTAAAAGGAAAAGAAGTTATTATTCTTGTTCCTCATTTTTCAGTTGGAACTCACCGCCGAGTGCTTCTCCTTTTTGACCATTTACCAGCTCAGGCTACCAGGAGAGCATTGGAGAGCTGCTGAACAGCTAGAGCACATCCACCTATTTTACCATACCTGAGAAAACAGGTTGTATGAAAGCAGAGTATCCTGCAGACCCAGATGGACCATTCACTGGCAGTTGCGTGGATGAGTGACAAAGCACACAGGTGCTGAGAAGTCTTTCTGAACATCCCATAGCTCTGATGCATCTCATAGCTCTGACTCTGCTTGCTATGTCGAGGCTAAGCTCAACCTGACTGTGTAGAGTTGAGACTAACCTTTCTGCAAACTTAAAATACCATAGCATTATTGATTTTTTCTATCTGTATTTAGTTATTCCATAAAATACTACAGCACCTAAAAGCAAAATCAAGGAAAGAAACTACAAGACTGGGTAGCAGAAATCTTTATTAGAAACCTCAGCACTAATATATATTATCTGTGCCATAAAATATAAAATACGGTGTTTTGCCAGCAGCTTATAAAGGCATTGACAATTATTCTCTTGTTACCCCAAGTAGATTCATAGGATGATCAATTTCAGGTAATTTTTATTAATCTTGAGTGCTATATATTCACAGTTCAGCTTTTTCAAATTTCTTTTCCCCATAATTATTTCTTCTCTCTGCTGTATATAACAAAACAAAAAGCTATTCACATGTCATAAAACTTGATATGTAATAGTTAAGAACAATTTTTTTCCTCACAACTCCTACTGAGTCCACCCAAATGCTGAGTGACACACTTTTGCTAATAGCGGAATGCAATAGCACAGCACAATTCAGATCAGGGGTTCGCTTCCAGAATGCAATACCTCAGGAAGGGACTAACAGCAACAGTGCAATTAGTGAGAATGAAGCCACAAAACACGGGTCAAATCTTGGGTTCAGTGTAAACACCAGGCAAATCAGCCTTCCTCACACCAGTCCTGGGACAACAAAAGGGTCACAGCAGTAGAGTGGACTCAGTGGAGTCAGATGAATTTATCTAGTGCTGGAGCAAGTGCACAGGAGGGCAACAAAGCTGGTGAAGGGCCTGGTGAATAAATCTTATGGAAAGCGATGGAAGGAGCTGGGACTGTTTAGTTTGAGGAAAGGGAGGCTGAGGGGAGACCTCATTGCTCTCTACAACTACTTGAAAGGACATTGCAGAGATGTTAGTGCTGGTCTCTTCTCATAGGTAATTAGTGANATCCTTTAATGGATGGGTCCCTAGTCAAATACCCTGTCATGCTTAGGTCTGAACTTACTTCACTAACTTTTGCACTCACCTTGGTGAGGAAGAATGTAGTGGTGAGGCTAGTATGTGTGGTACTCATCCATTTCTCTGTCACACATTTCCTAGTCTGCCCTCCCAAATTTGAAGGTTTGAGGTGTGTTAAATACCAGAAACTTCTGCTGGTTTGGAAATTTTTGGTAGATTTCTTTTCCATTCCACCCTGTTTGCTCTGTTGTTGAACATCTTCATGCAGCATAGACACTATCCTGTGACAAGAATACAAATGTTACAAATGCCATTTTTTATACTGCACTTAACACATGTACTGTACACTAGCAATTTGTTTGGGTCAAAATTTATTAAAAAAAATTTTACGCTCCACAATTTGTATAACACAAATTATATGATATGATTAATTACAAAATTATTCATGATTTTTACATATATATATATTTAAAAGGAAAAGAAGTTATTATTCTTGTTCCTCATTTTTCAGTTGGAACTCACCGCCGAGTGCTTCTCCTTTTTGACCATTTACCAGCTCAGGCTACCAGGAGAGCATTGGAGAGCTGCTGAACAGCTAGAGCACATCCACCTATTTTACCATACCTGAGAAAACAGGTTGTATGAAAGCAGAGTATCCTGCAGACCCAGATGGACCATTCACTGGCAGTTGCGTGGATGAGTGACAAAGCACACAGGTGCTGAGAAGTCTTTCTGAACATCCCATAGCTCTGATGCATCTCATAGCTCTGACTCTGCTTGCTATGTCGAGGCTAAGCTCAACCTGACTGTGTAGAGTTGAGACTAACCTTTCTGCAAACTTAAAATACCATAGCATTATTGATTTTTTCTATCTGTATTTAGTTATTCCATAAAATACTACAGCACCTAAAAGCAAAATCAAGGAAAGAAACTACAAGACTGGGTAGCAGAAATCTTTATTAGAAACCTCAGCACTAATATATATTATCTGTGCCATAAAATATAAAATACGGTGTTTTGCCAGCAGCTTATAAAGGCATTGACAATTATTCTCTTGTTACCCCAAGTAGATTCATAGGATGATCAATTTCAGGTAATTTTTATTAATCTTGAGTGCTATATATTCACAGTTCAGCTTTTTCAAATTTCTTTTCCCCATAATTATTTCTTCTCTCTGCTGTATATAACAAAACAAAAAGCTATTCACATGTCATAAAACTTGATATGTAATAGTTAAGAACAATTTTTTTCCTCACAACTCCTACTGAGTCCACCCAAATGCTGAGTGACACACTTTTGCTAATAGCGGAATGCAATAGCACAGCACAATTCAGATCAGGGGTTCGCTTCCAGAATGCAATACCTCAGGAAGGGACTAACAGCAACAGTGCAATTAGTGAGAATGAAGCCACAAAACACGGGTCAAATCTTGGGTTCAGTGTAAACACCAGGCAAATCAGCCTTCCTCACACCAGTCCTGGGACAACAAAAGGGTCACAGCAGTAGAGTGGACTCAGTGGAGTCAGATGAATTTATCTAGTGCTGGAGCAAGTGCACAGGAGGGCAACAAAGCTGGTGAAGGGCCTGGTGAATAAATCTTATGGAAAGCGATGGAAGGAGCTGGGACTGTTTAGTTTGAGGAAAGGGAGGCTGAGGGGAGACCTCATTGCTCTCTACAACTACTTGAAAGGACATTGCAGAGATGTTAGTGCTGGTCTCTTCTCATAGGTAATTAGTGACAGAACGAGAGGGAATGGCTTCAAGCTGCAACAGGGTAGGTTTAGGCTGAACATTAGGACACTGGAATAGGCTGCCCAAGGAGATGGTGGAGTCCCCATCCCTGAATGCGTTTTAGAGTTGTTTAGATGTGGTGTTGGGGGATGTGGTGTAGGGGAGAACTTTTTAAAGTAGGGCTGATGGTTGGACTCGATGATTCCAAGGGTCTCTTCCAACCTGAATGATTCTATGATTCTATGATTCTTTCTAGAAGCTATCATTCAGGATTGCATAGAGCTCAGGAAATGTATGGCACTTCATGTGATTACCTGCAGCACCTGCCTTTCAGGCAATAGCATCCTCCAGTCTTACATGTTGCCATGCAACCATGAAGGTTGATACCAAAAAAGTTTGTGACCCTTTGTACCCATTACTCTGGTGGAAATCCATTTCACAGCCTCGCTCTTCTGATGGCTATCCACCTGCTAGTTTCTGTTGTAAATGTATTCATAGGCGGGATATGCCCACTGGTTCTGTGTCAACATTGTCCTTAAGCTTAAAGAACTGTTTCCCTGTGAGTGTTTACCTTTCTGATCCATTTACAGAGACAATCATTTCCCTGCTCAGCTTTGTTTTGCCTGGTTAAACATAGTTGGCTCTTTTCGTTGCTTTCCGTAAGTGGGAATCTCCCTTCTCCCAGAGACGTGATGATCCTTCCCTGCAAATCTTCTAGGCTGAGCTCATTTGTTTCAGACAAGGATAACCACAACTGGCCATAGCATTTTTGGCAAAATCTTGCTGATACGATAATAAAAACTTTTAATAATGTTTCTGGAAACACTTTTATTAACTTTGATTTTTCACTAATCTTTCTCACAATCATTTTGGGACTTCTGTCTTGTCAATGGCTAGATGTTTCTCAAAATGCTTGGAAAAAAAGCTTGAAATTCAAAGATGTAAGGATTGAGCTACAAAGGCACCTGAAATGCATATTGTGTGGATGTCAGAATCTTAGAATCAACTGCTCCTACTGTGCTTTATTAGACATAGCCTAAGGCATCCAAACTTTAGCAAAGGCTGGTATCTGAGATAATGTTTCCCTTTTGATTACTAGTTTCTAGTGTGGTTTCTAATGTGCTAGTTTCTGTAAAGCCCATCAAATGTTTACCCAATTTCTATCTCATTCATCCTCAGATTCTGCCATGAAGGTCTAGATGCTGTAAAGAGCATCACCCCTTCTGATATCTTAGGCTGAGTGATCACTGAGTGCCACTGAGTGCCACTGAGTGGAAAGAAAACAGAAAATCTGAGCAGAAGAATAGGATAGTTTATAGCCCAGAGGTTTTGGAATAAGGAAGATAAATTAAATCCAGTATTACTTTATCTCTTCCTTAATTTTTAATTATCCTAACCATTGCCTGTGGATCCTATGTGAAAGGTATTTTCTTCTCTGCAAAATACTAGGCAGGGGTACATTTGTTATCATAAAAATAGGGTTGCAAACAATTTAGAGTGGTTTGAAGATAACTTGAAAACAGCCATGGAGAACTTCAACATGGAGGTCTCAAAAACATTAAAAAGTTTGACCAAATGCTTCAAGGTGCTGGAAAACATTAGTTTCTAAAACAATGCACTTCACTAGTGAGTAGTGAGAAAGAATGCTTCTCAGGTAAAGAAATATGTTTAAGTGCAAATTTGACAGAGGACAGTGTAGAGTTTTCTTTGTATGTACCTGATATCAGCTTCGGGTAGGATGAAGGATGAGATAGAGAAATTTTCTGTTTTTCTTTACAAAGATTCAAGTACAGGTTCTGTAATTTCAACATTGTACTAACATTGTCAATTCCACAATTTCAATTTGGTAAATTTTTTTAAACTGTCACTCTAAATATTTAAATTAACTCTTATTTTGTATCATGCTGGCAATGGTAATCAAATTTATTATCATATTAATTTGAACTATAACATGGGCTAAACCAAAAAAGTAAGTTAAATTTTTCAGATTGATTTTATCAATGCAATACATTCATTCATTCCCTGAATACCCTAACTAAGCATTTATTATATAAATATTGTGCTATATTAACAAATAAAACACCACAGAAATCAAATCTACTCATGATATTAGGATTCACCCAATGCCTTTTAACAGAATGTTAAGACTTGATACAAATAATTAGCATTCTTTGATATACATGCAGGCAACTCTACTAAATTTTGAATGAATAATTTGAATCTACTAAATGTAACAGACCATATTATTTTTACATGTTCTAGATACAAATTGTCATCATGCAGTACAACAATTTTGAAGGGGCTGAAACAGTCTAATCTCTCCATACATTTAGGCTTATTGCTGAATTTGGCTTGTTTAATAGCAATAAAAATTGCAGGACCAGATATACAAGTTTTCACACCTGTTTAAGCAATAACTCATTGTATGAAATCAGGTCCTTCCAGGAAGCCTCGTCTCCTTCTATTTTTAAGACAGTATAATAAGTTTAACAGGAGTACTCTAATTACTAAGGTGATTTGAGGTTTCTCCACTAAGTGTTTTGTGGGAAGATTGTACATAGCCCAGCCAAAAACCATGTTTCCTTGGAAAAGCATGAGCTACCTTTAAAGCAGACTTAAAGAACCTACAGAGTATAATTTGAAGGGAACTGCAATAAATACGTATCTTTTCCTTACAAAGATTTATACAAGCATTATGTTTCTTCATCCAGAGTAACTTTTTCCTGCTTATTTTTTTTATTCTAACACTTCCCATTAATGAAACATGGCATCCATAAGCACCACTGAATGTGATATAGAAGCATCAGCCGCTTAATGCATTGTAACGTATTTGATTAAACCATTGAGTAATTTGCATGTAGTAGGAAGTAATGACCATCCCATTTGATGCGCATTAGTGTTCCAGTTTCTCCTCCCTCACTGTCTCTATTTTCTCTGCAGTAACATCCCAGCCACATTTTGCAGGAAGCCAACCTGCTTTCCTCCCACATTTTTCAAAAGATCCAAAGTCCTGCGGGCCCTTAGCTAAAATGGACAATTTCAGGAGCTATAGTGACAATGAATAAAGAGGTCAAAGTACTTGACTGGATTTATGGTACATTAAGAGACTGGTGCAGCCATGGTGGTGGAATTAGGACAGCCATTTAACTCAGCTACAGGGACCAAGATCCCAAGGTGAACATTTTGTGGTGAGTTGCAAAGCGTCTACAAAATATCTCTACAATCCACATGCTGTAATCTTTCTCAGCTTGGAGACTTCTAACAGGGTTAGTAGTAAAACTCTAATAAGATGATGGCCCTATATGGTATGTACCTTGAATCCCTTGAGAGCTTTTTACTTATCTGTAAGACATTCCTGCAAGTTTAATTTTGAAAACCTCCATTGTAGTAATGATTCGCCATGAACTATTATATATACTCTGTAAGCATTTAATATAGCAGTCTCCACCTAAATAGATTTGCTCAATGGAAAACAGATTTATTTTTAACTTTATGACTTCTTATACTGTAATTTGATAACTATAATGCCAATAGGTTAATCATATTGATGAAGTACCCAGAGAGACTGTATTTAACACTGCTTACCCTGTGGAAAAGTAACCTGATTTACTAGAAACCTTTTCACCTTTAGTGGCAAGGGAATAACTGCTAGTTTGGCCCTGTGTTCAAACATATAATTCCATAGGCTGGCATGTAACCCAAAGGCAATATTACCACTGAAGGATTGATCTGAATTAACAAGCTTTAAAAAGGGGGAGGGGAGAGAGAAGATGGAGAGGGAGAGACAAAGAGGGAGTGCTATCACAGGCTAGCACATACTTGGTATCTTTAGATATAAAGTTCACTTTCAGAGTGGTGTTTGAACAAATTATTTATTTTATGGAATCAAGATATTTGTTAACTCCGTAAGTTTTCTGAAGTCACATGTTGGATATTAGCAAAGATTTTTTTAAAGACCTACATAAAATAAATGAAATCTTACTCAGCGCATACATGGAGACTAGCAAACAATTTCCTTAAAGAAAATAAAGGATCACTAGTAAACTTCTTTCTTGTGAAACACACAGCTGTAAGCAATGCATTCTGCACTTTTGCTGTGCATCTGGAGATCTTGCAATGGTCAAACAGAATGCAAAGGTAGCCTTCATTGCATCAGTCCACAGTCTGTCTATGAATGCACTGTCTTGCAGCAGAAGATGTCTTGAAGTCTGTGCTACTCTTCCCATGCTCAACAAAATATGTGATTACAGGAGCTGGAATAGCAGCAACATACCAGTCATAAGATGACTATAGGAGTACCAGTGGCTGAAAAGGTTGGTATGGAGTGTCTACCTTGTGGAAGGCAGTCATACTTCAAAGTTAGTTTTCTCTTCATGACCTAAGATGTGCTTTCTCTGAGAGACAGGTCACACAGAGGCACCTTTGTAATACGTTATAGACCGTTGAATTTTCAGGCACTAGCAAACTACTTGCTCTCTCAATAGTAGATAACCTGAAGTGAAACCCTGACTACAGCTGAGACATAGAAGCAAATCACTTTTCCTAATAAGGCACTTAATTACTCTAAAAATTGTCCTTAAACTGTTTTCATGTCTCATACCTGTCCTTTGCTGAGAAAATGAAAATCAACAGAAACGATCTTATGCGAACAGCACAGAAATTCCTGATCAGAGATGTAGCAGGCATCTCTGGTTTTGGAGGACACATCACCCGGTGATGGTGGGAATGTAGGCAGTACAGAACCTGGAGTGCATTCATGTGGCAAGTGACACTGCTGGTTACTCAGCACTGCAGTGTTGAGGTGTGGTCCAAGACCCTCAGAAGTAATGAATGATATATATGCCTGAACTCTACCTACCACAAATTTAATATTTTAGTCTGAGGTTTACTAAGGACTCAGAGAAGGGGAACATGGACTGGAGAGTGGTAGGAATATAAGCAGTTAACATTTTTAACCAGGTAGGCAAGCAACAGTTTATAGTGCTGACGGATGGCTAAATGCCACGGCACCACTCTTGATTTATTTGCTTCTCTTATGCAGCCTTGAATTTCAGAGGGAGACAAGAGGCTTAATTTAGCTAAAGGAAGAGCACGTTTAGGACTTCTGCAGCTCAGTTGTTTCCTCAATCTGCAGAAAAAGGCAGAGGAGCTGTGGGGGGCAGCATTGCCAAGTGCACCCACCAGTGCTATAAGTGCAGTTTTTATTTCAGCATAATTGAAAGGAGATAATTATAATTCATCCAGTTAAATATAAAATATGGAAAAGGCAACATAAATGCATGGAAAAAGTATTGGTGTTTGGAGTTTCAGGTGAAAAACAAGAGCTGACCTATTCTCAATCCTTATGATCAGAATAATGAATTTTGCAATACTTGATATTCTTTCAGTAGCCTCAGTTACGGAAGCAATGCAAAAAACATGGGAGGAGTTCTATTTTGGTTCTTCTGTGGTGGCTTCACAGATTTATTATGCAAACAGAACTGGAAAATATGAGCATCTAAATGTATAACAAGAACCTAATAGGTTGATGTGACTAAAATGATAGGGAGGAGAAGAAGCACAAAGGAATGCCGAGGTACCCATGGACAGCATAAACAACTGTGGTCCAGCATGACCGTCTGGCCCTTGGTACTTAGGATGTTGGAATTTTATTCTGAGTTGCATGAGCTTTGTTTTTATCACAGTCCCTGTTTCCTAGCTCCTCTCACATAATTCAATGAAAAACTACAATACTAGCTGTACTTCAGGGGAAACAAGCATAGGTATAAGTAAAATACATTTAGGAATGGCTTTTCATACCTCTAGCTTGCACTGAGTTTAAGCCTTCATCAGGGGCTAATTTAGAGAAGCAAGGACTACACGTGTCCAGGGGTGCCCTCAACATGCATCTATACTTAATAATTACTAGTAACAAAGAACAGCATGTTACTTACATTTTCATTTAGGCTTTCTTTTTCTAAGCTAGCTTGAAATCCACATTTTTTTTTTTTTAATGAATCAATTTATAGGGTAAAATTAAATACAGATTTCTGATGAATCTAAACATGATTCGGTTTTCACTTGGTGGCAGACAGGCACTGATTGTTTCATGCCTTTGCTACGATGGACTTTGCTACAGTTGCCCTCTGGAAACTCCTAGTATTGCCTCTATTATTTGCCCATATCAGTTTCCAAATCACATGGAAGTTTAGGGCAAACAGCACACCCCAAGGGCAAGTGAGGACAGCACCAGAGAGGAGATATCACTTTGTTTAGATGCCTTAGGATGAACTTGAATTTGTTTTCCAATACTTGGGTTGAGTGGCATGGTTTGAGACAGCACCCCCTCCCCAGCCCACAAGGCTGCCCTATTCTGCTTCTCAGCAGGAACAGGCATACTCAGCCTTGAAGGCTGAAGATGAATTTCCTTCTCTCCTGAGAGGAGTTTCTGATGAGGAAGCATAGGGTTTTTGGATTCTCCTGAATTTTTATAAAAAGTATTAACATCTGAGAACTAGCTTCAAAAAGGGCCTGTGCTAAATTTCTGGAGTGGTGGTGTTTTCCAAGGTCCTCAGCTGGAAATGGTGGACTGGTGATTGCAAAGCTGTTCCAGGATGGCAGGAGAGAAAATCTCCAGAGTCACTAATTTTCAGAAATGTCTAGAGTCATCATCTATGTCCAGTTCAAAGGAGGCTGAAAAGTGTGAGCTTTTGCTACTATTACAGAATTCATGGCTAGGCAGGTCTGTACTTTACTGTCACTATCTAGAATCTAGATTCTAAATTCTCCAGAATCTCTCCTCTAGAAAGCACGTTTACAATGAAAAAATTGCAGGCAAAAAATGCAGGTTTTTTTGGTCATGTAATTAAAATCTGTTCGTGGAAACATAAAATCCCAGAAACATATGACAGAATTACTGGTAGTACACTTTAAGAAATACTTCAAGAAGTGTTTAATTCAGGGTTTGCCTAGTACTTGTGAAAGTGGATTTTTTTTAAAAAGGAGGAAATGTGCTGTGTTAAAATGGTCCATCCCTGCTGTGCTGATAGATACCTTGTCTCTTCTTATTGATTGTAGTAGCTGTGGCTCTTGAATAGGCCTTGCCAAACTATTTACAGTGAAAGTAAAAATCCTGAAATATGCAAGCAGTTTGGATCCCATTTCAACCTTATGAAAATGTTCTTATTTCACAAATGACGAAATGTCTTTTACATTTTAACCGTCAAAATTAATACCAAAGCCTAAGAGGAAACAAGCTTAGTGACACTCGCAGATCCCAGCACTGTTATAGATGCATACTTTGTAGTGTGAGATACTTGGTGTTCTAAAATGCAAAAGTTTCTTTAAATTCAAAACATTTTAACAGCTAATGCAATGATTTAAAGATCCTAATGCTTTTAAGTACCAACTAATCCAAAATAAGGTCTTTTACATTAAATCTGTGACACAGTGCCATCTATATCCTGTATTAGATGTTATTGTCTTCTGGATAGCAGGTAAGTCTGCCTTTTAAAAATTGCCTGCTATTTATGACATATAGCTTGTTTACTTGCTGTGCAAGTATGAGTTATCTGATTCTGATTGCTTGGGAAAGCCACAAGTTTTGGGAAGATGGGAAACCCTGTGACCTGGGGAGTCAGGGAGTCAGGAGTACTGAAAGTGAAGAAGAGACAGTAGAAAACGTAACCCCACGTCAAAATTTGTTTCTTAACGGTGGTCACTCTTTAGAGGAGCACATTGCTGAGGATTGCTTTGGCAACTTCCAAGTGCTGAGGAGTATCTGCCAGCGGGGGATATAAAAGGAAAAAGGAGCAGGAGGAACTGTTCTCTACAGAGAAGATACAGAGCCACTGCAGAACACCTGATGAAGAGATCTTGATGTAATTAATCTGAAACAAATGTGCTAGTGTAACACAACCCTGAAGTATGAATGAAGGAAGAAGAGGTTGCAAGTGCCTCTGAATAAATTTAATCTCATACTGCTCTCCTATATGCTTCAATTTCGACCAATTCATCTTCCTTTCATAAGATGTGCATAGACACTTATAGACAGTGTCCAGATGGCATCATGGTGAGCACCCATGTGGTTTGCTGGGCCTGAATTAAATTTTCATGCTACGTTTTATATAGGTGAGTAACTGAATTCAGTACAATTAATTTTGGAAAGCATTTCATGTATTATATAGCATAAGATGAGAAGCAGAACGCAGCACGTCCTGGCCTCAATGCGTTTTTAATTTCCTCACTGGCTTATGGAGAGGAAACCCCACTTACTGCCATGGCTGCTGTCCTGTCAGATGGTGTTTCATTACAATCCACACAGGCTGAAGTATACCAGCAATGATGCCGAAATCCTCTTGGCATCTTGGGGTGAAGGGCAGGAGCTGTAGTGTTCTATCATATCACTTTTGTCAACTGGAGGCACTTTATTCCCACCAATAATAAAGGCACAGAAGGCAATAGTAACATTTAGTCAGGCAGCATACTACACTGGTACAATTGCCATCCGTCTTGATGCTTGGCATAGAGAATGCTCATGTGAAAAAGAGACTGACTTAAAAAAAAAGCATATTCATGTTTTAATCTTTGTTCAATAATGGTTTTATTTTACTTATTATGAGTCACAGATGGCTTTTCAAAGGACTGTTGCTATTACCTGTAAACTTCTAGAACACGTTTCTCAGGGAAAATATTTACTGATGGCTCTTTTATCAGAAATGTCACCAGAATAAAATAATTTTCCACCGCATGAGTTGGCTAAAATACAGGCATCGTGACAGAAGCCAATAATTCAATGTAAGATATTGATGGTCACACACGCCGCTTTCCATTCTGAAAAGTAGCATCATTCTGTGAGGTGCATGAACAGCCCATCCATCATTCGTAGCACATTAGGGATCCCTGCTATGTCAGAGAATCTCTTTTTGATGTGCTATCACTGTTGTTGGCTACATGGCAAATTACTATATTTAGTGTACTGCCTAACCAAAGCAGCTGTTGCTGGTGTGAAAATTGGGATGTTATTTCCTCCTCAATCCCTGCTAGGTTACAGCTAAATGTTTGGAGAGCACAAGTGACAGAACAAAACAATTGCCTGGCATAACAGCACAGAACGTGAACGCTGAGTCGTAAAAGGACCCACATGATGTGGTCCACAAGTTAATACACACCTAATTGTTATTTACTCCCCTACTGAGTTTCCAGGTGTATCCAACAGGGCCACTTGCAGCATCTTATGAAGGCTTGTGGACACTCTAGAAGAGACAACTCTGCCCTAGAGAACACCACTTCTATTCTGCTATGGCCTCTATTTCTCTCTTTCTCCTTTTTTGCTAGCCATGGCTCCAGCTGTCTACTGCTGTGTTTGATTTGTGTTCTGGCATCCTCTCTCTGAACTGCAATAATCAATTTTTCTCACTTAAAAGAGGTGGCTTCTTACTAGTTTAATGTACTTAAATGTGCTTATTCTAAAGGGAAGCATCTCTTCTGATTCAGGTACAATGGTTGTGATTTATTGACAGCTGTTCACCTATCCCTACCTTTACATTTTTATAAGCATATACATTAATCCAGTTCTTCATCTCTCTTTGTGCCATTCTCATTCCAGGTGTGCAGCTGGTACAGTTTTAGAGCTCCTGCCCCTCTTCTTGGCCTGGCTTTTCTTCTCATTCACCAAAGAAGCAGTACTTCTTGGCGAAGCACTGCTAGGATGCGCTGCTGCAGGAAAAAGCCAGCTCAGCATGGTGCAAAACTGTGGCCATGGGACATGAACAAGGGAACAGGCCCTAACCTTATTGTTACACATACTTAACATGGATGTGTATAACTAATGAACTGCCACGTGTTCAGATACAGCAGAGCTTCCTCCTTTTCCCTGTCTCAATGTGATTCCTATATTTACCTTTAGTAGAACCAGTTGATATGTTTTGCAGTGGCCCATTTCCATTTCAGAATGAGAGTTTCATGAAAGACTTGGTTTTGGTTAGGTTACATAATTCTCTTCCTGAAGGTGCTATGGGTAGCTTCGTGGAAGAACTGAATCAAAGATGGATTTAATTAAAAAATCTCCTACAAAAAATTTCAGTAAATGTCTTGCATTAAGGTATTTGAGCGAAAACATTTCTTCATTCATCCCTAATACAAACATCTTGGTTTTTATCTGTTATCCGTCTGTTCTTTTCTGCTGGTGGTAAAGGAAAAAAATTTATAGTGACTTTAAAATGTAGATTTCTCTTTATCTGCTGCTTACTTCATCTCATTAAATTCTCAGAGGGATAAAGTTAGACACATATTTTCATTTTAATGTTTCTCTTCTTTACCCTTTCTGTAATCGTTTTGCTTTGAAAAACTGTGGCAGCCTATGGTATTCAAACCAAGGCAAGAGATGAAAAAACTCAAATATTACTTGTTCAAATACTTGTATTTCTTCCTTTCTTGGTGTATCTCCCTCTCCCCAGATAGCACTATGACCCAGTGTGACAAAGCAGGGTGGGGAAAAGGAGGGAAAGGGCAGAAGATACATGAAAGTATCTGATCCCCCACAGACTGTAAATGTGGGTTTTTTTGTTGGGTTTTTGTTTTGGTTTGGTTTTTTCCCAAAAGGGAGACAGGAAAACATAAAAAAATTATGCCAAATTCTGACACAAGGGACACCAGCTGTTTGGAAGAAGACATGAAAAAAAAAATAAAGGAGAAAGATACAAAAAGTGCTTTGTTTCTCTCTCAAGCACTTCTCAGGGTGCAACAGTTCTGCTTTTCTTCCCTCTTTTGTCCTTCTTGTGAAAAGCAGAGATGGCACTGTACTACCTGACTGTTGGGTTGTTCTTTTTGTGGGGATAAGACATCTAAGGTTGTAGGATACCTATATTCTTCAGCCAACCAGCATTGGTTGAAGTGCAGTAAAATTATAATTTACACTATTCCATTTGCATGGATTCAACAACATTCAATCANACAACGTTCAATCACAGATTTGTTGTTGCACAACAGTGAAAAAGCCAGTTGTTTACACTGCTAGTCATCCTCTTGAAAACAAGATGCAATGGGCAGAAAAGGGTTTCCACAGCTGTGACTGTGGAAGCACAGCCCTGTCCAGGTCATAATATTGCCAACACTCACATTCCCTTAAAATGCAGCGGTTTCTACATTGGGCTTTTTTACCAATTCTGTTTCTACCTCCTTTATATCTTCCTAAGTTTTAATTATCCCATGAGTGAAGTGATTTGACTTGAACCAAGTGAACACAAAAACTTCCAACACATGAATTCATTCCTCTTTCCAAAATGACAACATTGCCGAGCAACCAGGCTTCTTGTATGCAAGCCGTACCTAAGTAACACTGATATTCTGACTTCCATCGATGAACTTGGCAACTTTTGCTCTAAGATTTCTTTGGGAAAGGAAGGAGGTTCCCTGTTCCCATGAAAGCAATACATCCCCACATGAAAGTTACTCAAGTTTTTAGTTTTGTTACGGTACGTGTATGGCAAAGCCATTTGCGTGATAATATCATGCAACATGATATGAGATGATAATAATAACAGTTTTGAAAATCTTCAGATACACACGGCATGCTGACAGGACTGTTGCTACTGGTGTGTGGGACACTGTCAAAAATTTTCTAGTTCCTGAATCTGCAACACAAAGACTCAAAGCATCATTTCAGGGAGTTCTCCGAAGAGTAATTGGAGGAGCAGTAAAAGAGGTATAGAACTGTGCTGAAGCTGTGTGTGATGCACAGCACTACAGGAATGTATTGGTTACGCTGTAATGGCACCAGTCCTGCTCTGAGGTCATGTGATAAAAGAATTTCACTGCCAGAAAGTCACTGTGAGGCTGACGAAACATTTAGTCAAGGTTCAAGCTGCTCTCCCATATCACTTCTAGTGGGGAATTTTAAAAGATTTATTGGCTTGTCTTTCTTCTATCTCTTTTCTCAAATTGCTTTGTTCCACTTGCTCTCTCTTATCCAGAAATTATCATTTTAAAAAAGTGAAAGAACGATGTTTTCAAGCAAGCGCTAAAGAAAACCTCCCACTTTTGCAAAGGTTAAAGGTAGATCTTCAACTGGCAGTAGTAAAGTGATGCTAACAAGACGTGGGAAATCCTTAAAACCAGCTCTAATGCAGACAAAGCTGCTCTGCTGGGTTCAACGCTGTGCATTGTTTATTTTGGCTCCTTAAATGCTTATCCTTTTATCAAATAAACAGATTAGACAGAATTTTCTTAAGAAATGCTTTGTATGTTTTTCAGATGATTTCCAGCAGTTACCACAACAATGTCCAATGATAGCCTTCCATAGTAGCCCCAAAGCATTTCTTTTCACTCTGAGAAGATCTCACAGGTATGAAGCTATAAAGCATTATTTAAGAGAGCACCATTTCCTCTGGACCTGTCCAGTTTTAGCCAACTGAAGACCGTGTTTTGATCTAGAGTTGAAAGCTTTTGCTTTCCAGTTGTTTGGTTTTCACGCAAGATGGCAGATTTCTTGACAGAAAATGTTAGTTTTCGGTGACAAGTTATCCAGGGGCAAAACAATTTCTCAACCTCAAAATAAAACACGCATAGCAAATTTCTAATAAAACCCTTATCAACAGCAAAGTGTCTTTGGCATCAGGATGGCCTTGGTCTAGCCTAAAGGATATTTTAGTACAGAGGTAAACTCCTCCTAGCTCAGACACCTGAGGAAGCTATAGGACAGGGGCTTGTCCTCTCCCTGCTTCCTTCCTCTGTCTCTCTAAAGACAGACTGGGAATGCAGGAAATGCAATTGTCTGCATCTTGTGATTTTGCTGAACGGTGGCAGAACAGCTTCAGCTCTCCTAACAAAAGAGATGTAATAGGACCAGAGGGCAGAGCTGGGACTTTATGACCGCTTTTCTGTTCTGATAGCTCTTGTGAAACTGGCCGTTGCCACAGTACATTGCTTGCTAAGGTGAAATTCTGGCTCTGTGAAAGTAAATGGCAAAAATCCAGTAACTTCATTTCAGCCAGGACTTCATCCTGTGCATATAGCCCACAAGCTAGGAGAGAGCAAGTTTACCCATGCCAGTGCCCGCCCCCCCCTCCACCCCAGTCAGGTGTTTAACATGGAATANTTCTCTTCTTTACCCTTTCTGTAATCGTTTTGCTTTGAAAAACTGTGGCAGCCTATGGTATTCAAACCAAGGCAAGAGATGAAAAAACTCAAATATTACTTGTTCAAATACTTGTATTTCTTCCTTTCTTGGTGTATCTCCCTCTCCCCAGATAGCACTATGACCCAGTGTGACAAAGCAGGGTGGGGAAAAGGAGGGAAAGGGCAGAAGATACATGAAAGTATCTGATCCCCCACAGACTGTAAATGTGGGTTTTTTTGTTGGGTTTTTGTTTTGGTTTGGTTTTTTCCCAAAAGGGAGACAGGAAAACATAAAAAAATTATGCCAAATTCTGACACAAGGGACACCAGCTGTTTGGAAGAAGACATGAAAAAAAAAATAAAGGAGAAAGATACAAAAAGTGCTTTGTTTCTCTCTCAAGCACTTCTCAGGGTGCAACAGTTCTGCTTTTCTTCCCTCTTTTGTCCTTCTTGTGAAAAGCAGAGATGGCACTGTACTACCTGACTGTTGGGTTGTTCTTTTTGTGGGGATAAGACATCTAAGGTTGTAGGATACCTATATTCTTCAGCCAACCAGCATTGGTTGAAGTGCAGTAAAATTATAATTTACACTATTCCATTTGCATGGATTCAACAACATTCAATCACAGATTTGTTGTTGCACAACAGTGAAAAAGCCAGTTGTTTACACTGCTAGTCATCCTCTTGAAAACAAGATGCAATGGGCAGAAAAGGGTTTCCACAGCTGTGACTGTGGAAGCACAGCCCTGTCCAGGTCATAATATTGCCAACACTCACATTCCCTTAAAATGCAGCGGTTTCTACATTGGGCTTTTTTACCAATTCTGTTTCTACCTCCTTTATATCTTCCTAAGTTTTAATTATCCCATGAGTGAAGTGATTTGACTTGAACCAAGTGAACACAAAAACTTCCAACACATGAATTCATTCCTCTTTCCAAAATGACAACATTGCCGAGCAACCAGGCTTCTTGTATGCAAGCCGTACCTAAGTAACACTGATATTCTGACTTCCATCGATGAACTTGGCAACTTTTGCTCTAAGATTTCTTTGGGAAAGGAAGGAGGTTCCCTGTTCCCATGAAAGCAATACATCCCCACATGAAAGTTACTCAAGTTTTTAGTTTTGTTACGGTACGTGTATGGCAAAGCCATTTGCGTGATAATATCATGCAACATGATATGAGATGATAATAATAACAGTTTTGAAAATCTTCAGATACACACGGCATGCTGACAGGACTGTTGCTACTGGTGTGTGGGACACTGTCAAAAATTTTCTAGTTCCTGAATCTGCAACACAAAGACTCAAAGCATCATTTCAGGGAGTTCTCCGAAGAGTAATTGGAGGAGCAGTAAAAGAGGTATAGAACTGTGCTGAAGCTGTGTGTGATGCACAGCACTACAGGAATGTATTGGTTACGCTGTAATGGCACCAGTCCTGCTCTGAGGTCATGTGATAAAAGAATTTCACTGCCAGAAAGTCACTGTGAGGCTGACGAAACATTTAGTCAAGGTTCAAGCTGCTCTCCCATATCACTTCTAGTGGGGAATTTTAAAAGATTTATTGGCTTGTCTTTCTTCTATCTCTTTTCTCAAATTGCTTTGTTCCACTTGCTCTCTCTTATCCAGAAATTATCATTTTAAAAAAGTGAAAGAACGATGTTTTCAAGCAAGCGCTAAAGAAAACCTCCCACTTTTGCAAAGGTTAAAGGTAGATCTTCAACTGGCAGTAGTAAAGTGATGCTAACAAGACGTGGGAAATCCTTAAAACCAGCTCTAATGCAGACAAAGCTGCTCTGCTGGGTTCAACGCTGTGCATTGTTTATTTTGGCTCCTTAAATGCTTATCCTTTTATCAAATAAACAGATTAGACAGAATTTTCTTAAGAAATGCTTTGTATGTTTTTCAGATGATTTCCAGCAGTTACCACAACAATGTCCAATGATAGCCTTCCATAGTAGCCCCAAAGCATTTCTTTTCACTCTGAGAAGATCTCACAGGTATGAAGCTAT
>VXBJ01003627.1:922166-1074287 GCA_013400055.1 Nycticryphes semicollaris
AGGGGCGTGATTTGAATTACCCTTACTAATGAAATGAATGCTGAAAGGTAAACTCCTTAATCAAGCACATATGAAGCCTGTGCCTATTGCTTTGTGAAACGAACCCTTAAAAAGGAGAAGTTAACCACCTGGCAGACACAGGAGAAAGGTTTCCCACCCACAGGCTTTCCTTCACCGTGAAAAAACATACCTTCTGTGAAAACAAACAGAGAAATTAACAGCAGTTGAGGCTAATGGCACGATGGAGCAGAGGACAAATTTCAGCATTTTACTTATCCTTTTGGGAAGTGCGAAAAACCACTAGAAGCTCCTTTCAAACCATCCCTGGCAAGAGGTTACTTCAAGAAAGAAACACGCTTAAATAAACCTCAATCACCTGCTAGTTTCATGGTGGTGGCCTCATTTGGATGCTATCTTATCAGTCCTGGAGGATTTTGCCGAAACATTAAGAAATTTACCAGATGTAAGAAAAAAACCTCTTCTAACAGACAAAAACACACAAATATTTCCAATTTTTAGTGCTACACCATGATGTTCTATCAGGAATAGAGAAGAAAGCGTGGGCAATCTGCACAGGCAAGCAGCCAAACACAGGACCACCATTTTCAAAGCCAGATAAAATGCATGTTGTGCTTCTAGCTTGCAATTTAAAAAGGACCAAGCCCTGTTCTTTTCACATACACGGACTTAGTATTCTTGTAAAAGAGGTAAGCAGGTCTGTGCTCTAGTGAAAGTCCAAAAAAAATGTATGCCAAAATTCTACATCGGTGGCCTAAATCGTGGCCTTTAACATTCAAATAGTGTGAACAGCAGAGCCTGAAACGCGGGGTGTGTAAGTGCATATTAATTTACTTATTTAATGTTGTTGTTGCAGCCGGGCATGAAATAGACCCCTCATTTCTAGTAAGGCATGGTGCTTTCAAGGATAAGCAGAATGTAGACTCACCTTGGAGGGACACACCTAGATTTTGGGTTCCCTGCCAGACCTTGCAATAAAATAAGTCATACTTTAGTAAAGAAGAAACTACTGTTGTTTTCTCATGCTGAATTCAAGCCTGCCGTACTGGCTTGCTGAGGAAAACTGTTCTTTGCTGTCAGTGTGTCATTTTCTACTGGAGATGTTATTTTGTGGCCATCTCATCCCTTGCCCATCGAGTGTCTTGCAATTTTGTGTGGGCAGTTCCCTTAAAATTGTTGGTTATTCAACTGTTTAAACTGTGTTGAGACTTTGGACATAAAAGCTTAGGAATGTGACACACTGGTTTCTTTTGGAAACCAGGGACCATGGCAACATTGGATATGTGTATGTTAGAGGGCAGGGGGGAAGAAGAGAGAAAAGAAGGAGGAGGGAGGCCCAGAGCAGCAAGCTTTGCAACATACTTATATTTTTAGTTATATTTAATTACTATTAATATATAAAGAAATCGGTGCCGAGCTGAACTAGCAATGCTGCTCCTTTAATTCAGCCAGTGCATTTGTACATATTAAAAACATTACACAGCAGGGGCTATAATTTCACATGCTGCCATCTCTGGACCACTACAGCAAAACACAAAAGAGGCAGCATGTCTGCTGTACCCCTGCACATCATGTAAAGCAAGGGGATTGCCTGTAGCATGTGTGTGTGCAGTAAGAGAGATCCAAATGCAGCTCCTCTGAAATTTTAGTGCTGTCATAAAAACAAACAAACTTCAGCTACATACAACATGATTCCAATTAGTAGCTTGATCAGAATAACTTGGCATTGTCTATTGGCTTTATACCAGGCAGCCAGCGAGATGTCAGACGAAGGAGTCCATTCTCCTCTCTGTGTGTGATCAACTCCCATTACTGGTAATGGAAGCCACATACACATAAGGGAATAATATACCCCTTCATGAGAAAAGCTCTCCTTGGTGAATTGAAGGTGTATAATGTTGTAGGTGTTTTTCATTCCCTGTCTCTACTATTGTGTTTCTCCTCAGCCCATTCAAATTATTTCATATGGACAAGTGGCACACAGGGTTTGGTCCGGTTTTCATTAAATCAATAGCAGAACTCCGTTTTGCCCCAGTGTAAACTGAGCTGTGTCCAGAAGTATTCTTCTTTTCGTTTTTCAGAATCATTCCTTACTTTCAGAAATAATTATTAGCCTTTTACACTCTTGTTTGCCTTTGCTTTTCAGAGTTAAATATGTTTTAGCTCTCAGCTTAGATTTCTTTCTGCGTAAATGAGACCATTAGTGTTGTTTCAAATTTGAAATGCTACTCAGGGAAGATGTTAGCACTGCTCATGAACTTCCTCTGTAAATACTTTGGGCATTCCTAAATATCTCTAGCTTCCATTTTTTTTCTGTCACAGCTTTCTGATAAGTTTGATAAGCAGGGGATAAGTAGGAGAGACAAGAACATAAAATCCAAGTGACAACATGTATGATGGGACAGGTAGAATCCTCCTGGTTGATAAGCTAGAAAATTAAAGGAGCCAAAGCAAAGGGAATGCTTATTTAAAGAAAGGTAGTTGTAGGTGTCATCAAAGCTACATTGTTCATTACACTTTTCTTCCTTGTGTTCTATGCAATGTAACCTTTCAGTGCATCAAGTACAGCTATAAAAAATCCCATGTTACTTAGAAGTTGTATCAAAGCCTATGTGACACAGAAGTTGACTTTAAAAACTGTGAAATGATCTACTGATGTCCCATGAATTTCTACTATTTCCAGGCTTTGTCTACATTAACAAGGCAGTAGGAGATCTGCAGAGCAATACAGCTGATGTTGAGGGATTCATTGTGTTTGGGGCATTTCCTTCAGTGTAGCTCTACCCTGGTACTCCAGACTAAAAGCCCATTGGCATCTCGCTGTTTCATGTCATCTGAGAGGAATCCAGTTTGAACAGCCACTTTAAAAGCACTCTGCTGATGAGAATTAAATACTAACAGACTTACCCTGAGATGATCCAATAGATAATTATACTGCTCTTGATCAAGTAGGTTAGATATCAAAGTTTTGATACTTGAGCCCAGTAGCATTTTCTACATCTACAGTTCTTTGCTGGATCAATTTCAGTGCTCTTTACATCTTCTCCTTCAGTATGTGCTATTGATGCCTTCAATGTATCTTTTTATCCTTGATTTTCCTTTCCTCAACTTCCAGTTTCCCATAGACCTTAATATCAACTTAGGGAAAGCTGATTCTTTGAGACCTGCTGCTCCCAAAGTGCAGCTCTCAGAACAGAAGGGTAAATTAATTTTTGCACAGTTGTGACAGTAAAACATCTGATAAAAGTCACACTACTGATGTGAAAGTGATCTCAATCGCTTTTCATACTGGGTTTGTCAAAAGCACTAATTTTGCCTACTGCAACAGCAGGATCAAAATCAGGTAAACAAATCCAGCTTCTAGTCTCATGGAATGATGGTATTTAAAATAGCCTTTTTTTAATAACCTCATTCATTAGGACAGAAAGAATTAGCATTTGTTATCCTCTTTTACATCAGTCATATGCACTGAACCTTTTAAAAGTTCTATTTCCTAGCTCTACGACTACTTTGTCAGACCACAACAGCCTAGTTGCAAATGTAGAGCTGAAACTACATAATACCTGATGTGACAAATATGGCATTGTCCTGTCAGTCACTTCTGAATCCCGTGAGCAAGCCTAAGACACGTAAGTCTAGCTTCAGAAGACCGAAGTTCCCATGGCACATAGAGCAAAAGAACAATCCAGAATCATGCTGAATGCTGCAAAACAAAGTATGTGTATTTTTGAGATAGAATGAAGCATCTTTTGAGTTACATTTATATGAGTACAACCAGAATCTGTCAAACAAATGGGGTTTTGGTAACACAGACGATGTCTGTTTTCCTGGTACTAACAGATACCACAGACTGAAGGAAAATAAATAGATGCCTGGAAGATTTTGAACATACTTCATATTTTTTGAATTATCCCCGTGGGAGTTTGCCATTTGACTTGATATGTATTCAGAAAAAAATATTTCAACATTCATTTTTCTGTCCAGAAAACTGAAATACTGAATGAGTGCACTAAAGATGATTTTCAAAGCCTTTTCACAAGTAGCACATTCCTGTTCCTGTGGTTTCCCTACATACGTGTCTAAACCCCACATATTTCCTGATTAAGATTCTCCAAAGCTTAAAATGGATGTAGGTCATCTTGAGACAACCCTTAGCCAAGGATGAGTCAAATCAATGAGAACGAGAATAGCTACTACAAGCACTTTACTTGTTCACCGGACATTAGGCAGATGTGGGGATAAAACTGTCAAGTGTGAAAACACAAAGAGAAATATTGCTATTTTCTATTATTCACATTCTTCCCATGGGCTGTTTGCTCAGTTGCCATGGCATAGGCGGTGAGATTTTATAATTTTTCCCCTGCCTGCCATGTGCTCATGCAACAATGTGAATTTAATCAGTCCAGACAGTTGGTTGTGTTTTGTCCATGTGAGTGGAATAAAACTTTTCTCACCAGCTAAACCCACAAAGTATCTAAAAGCCATAAATAATCAGTAACTCCTATGACTTGCACCTGCTTGCTTTATTTGACCAGGGATACAGAAAGGCTCATATAATGAACAGCGTTCCCAAGCATTAATCTCTTCTGATTGCTTATAAAAATCAAAGTAGATGTTATGTTTAAAATGCCAGATAAATTATTTTGTTTCTTTTCTGCATTTAGATCTTAGTTGTGTCACTGTTGCAGCCTTACCTCCCTCAGTAAAATTACCCTTGTTTCAAAAATATTTGATGGGGAAAAGGACATCTTCTGGGTAGCAAATAAATTTCTAGTTACCTATTAATTTAATAGATGTATTCTTATAGTACATCTTAACTGGCAAAAGGAGGTGGGAAAGATGCAAAAAAAATGGCTTGGGAGAAACTAGAAAGCCCTGTAAGAGAGATCTCTGCCAAGCTTATGTGGAACCAAGTATGTGCTAGCTTGCACAAAACAATACAACTTTATTCTGTATCGCGTCTCTTTCATCCAAAGTGTATCCCAAAACCACTTTACAGGAGTTAAACAATACAGTTACAGAGATAAATAATAGCAGAGGGAGAGGAAAATTAACAGATATGTGCAAGTCAGAAAAGATATATTTTCAGCTGAGATTTGCAACGAGAGCTTTATAGGAACATTGGAGTGTTTTAGTTTTAGCATTTTTCTAAACAGCTCTTAGCAATGTTTATAGAGATACAAATCAGAGTGAAAGTGGTAAACACCAGGAAATTCAAAGGTATGGTTTCATTAAGTCCACAGGTTCAAAATCAAATTAAAACAAAAATCAAAAGCCAACAGAGTGGTTTAAAAATTAAGGCAGCCTCTCAATCTTTACACTTCTGGCTTTATGCCATTCATTCAGCTCTAGAATATGTGTAGTTGGTTTCTTTAAATGGAAGAAAAAAAGGGAAAAAACATAATGGGGCCAGCATTGAGTATTCTATGAAGTAAATATCGTGCAGCTTCATGGATAATAAAAAGTGTACATTGGAGAGCAAAATTTAACCCAAAGTATCTCTCATGGAACCTGGAAAGCAAATGATGTTGTCTGTTTGGTAACCAGGGCTCTAATCCTCTGGGGAAGCCCTGGCGAGTACCGAAGTTGCCTATTTAGTTCTCCTTGGTTACCCACCAGTTCTGATGTTATATGCTTAATAACAGCAGGATAAGCGTATTGTGAGGAAGACAGAGTGCATGGACCTCAAGTAGGGTCTGTACGAGCACAGCAGTGTATGGGTGCTGTTCTTTGGTGGGACTGGTTCTCATATGGCAATTCCCTTTGCGGCTAGCTGGAAAGCCCTTAAAGGAATGGGAAATATTGAAATATAAGATCAGAAAAAAAAATCAATTACCTCTTGAGTAGAGCAAACCAACATCAATCTGTTACAGGGCCTGAAAAATATCACGGCCTCAGTTGCTGGCTTAGAAACCTTAGATTAATTTTTCTGCCTAAACTGAAATAAACTTTCTATGACTTATCTGAAAACATAGATGTTTGTAAAGGTAACTGATTTCACAAAGCCCTGGAAGAACTCTCAATGTAATCAATGTTTTAAATAATAGGGCTCAATTCAACAGCAGTGTAAGGGATGAATGCAAGTGAGCTGGAGAAGCAAGCATGTGCCTCAAAGTGCATCAACTTCCACTGAAGGCACGTGCAATGAGCATGCAGATGTTGTTTACAGCACATGTATGAAAAACTGACCTGCAGCTGTAAAAGAAAAGACATAGCAAGTTCAGAGGGTATCAGCAGAAGAAAAAAACCCACAAAGCAATGTGCTTTATTTATTGATTGTTGGCTAACTGAATACCAATTTCAACTGGCATTGCCAAATTTGCTAGTGTCGCGCTATCTGGAAGTCTTTGTTTACACGTTAGTACTCACACCTGATCTCTAGACTCTGGAGAACAGGTCATTCGGCACTATTATTTTTGCCAGCAGTAAATATTTCACAAAAAGTGAGTACTTATTTCTTGAGACAATATACCAGAAGCACTTTACCTGATCCTGTAGTTGAGGCTGAATATCTGTTCATATTCTAACCCCCGACTTTCTCTGAGAGCCCTTTCTTCAATCCATATGCTTCTTGTAGGTGTTCAGTGAATGATGACTTTGTGTATAAATCAGTGTGCTGCTTCACATGGAAGACTCTATTTGCTGAGCTCATGACATTTTCTGCGTGTACCAGTGGGAGCCAGCTGCCGTTGAGAACTGTATACAAAGGGCACCTAAATTGCTGGGTGTCATGGAAAAATTTATGCACAGGCTACATGGTTTTCCATGCAAGTTTCTATGTGTTTTGTATGGATGCTGGAAACAAGCAAGTGTCTGTACAAATCTCCACCACAGTCATTGCTCATTCTGAAGCAGCAACACAGATGAAGACCTGGGCTTTGTACAGCTCCCTAGTTTTACAGGATGGGTTTATAACATGCTTGGGAAAAAATATGTCTGGTCTGTCTCTTGAGTTTTACATCTTCAACGTCATTTTAAATTGTATTCTCTGAAAATTAACATAAACTCAAATTAAAATAATCTTATTTAAAAAACCAAAAAAACAAAAAAACAAACCCAAGTGTCACACTGTGGGAAACAAGAAATTTCCACCATGACATTGTATAAACCAATGCAGGGTACAAAATATAGCTGAAGCTCCATAAGCCCCAGTAACTCTGCCTCCTCTGGCAACCTTTTCTGCAGATTTTCCATATGTGTCCAGACTACCCTTTCTTGCAAAGTTGCCATTTGTGCAACCTTTATTTTTGAACCCTTGCTACTCATTGTAATAAATGGTCTTACTCTCTTTAGGCTTTGCTCCTGCTTGTAACTTCTCCTGTAACTCCTTTCTCTTTGGGCATCAACCAGGAAAAAATGGCCTTTTGATGAAACAAAAGGAGAACCAATGCCTTATTTATGCTAGGTTCTTATGTACTAGTGTTTTGCTGTGTGGATCCAAAGAGCCAATGTGATTATGGGGAACCAGGGTGCAAACGCCACAGTAAATGCTGCAGCTCTGTGACTGACTCAGTCCCTCTGTCTAGGAAAAGGCCGGATGCTGTGTTCTTGGGGTAGGTGAAGAGTTCATACTAGGAGCAAGAGCTTTGCCCTTCTAAGTAATGCAGCTGTATCAACGCAGAGGGTTTGAAAAAATGAAATTATATTATTATAACAAGTACAGTAATGGAAGCACAAAATACCAACTTAATTGAGGAGGTTTTATTATGAGTGAGAATAGCCAAGTTACATATAAAACTCTCCAAACGTGGATTATGAATCTTAATTCTGTCATAATTCTAGAACTTTTCTCTTGAAGTAACCTTACCGTTTAATTAGAAAAGCTAATAAATAAAAAAGTTATTAATTTTTATCTCTTTCTCTCTAGGCATGCATTCATGTATCTGTGTATATACTTACACAAAGAGTATTGTATAAAAGTTAGCCTCGCAGTATTTGTCAGTACAGGATGTGAGTAAAGATAATGCTGTCACTTCAAAGGTTCCTTGAAATGATCAAGTCAAGATTAGAAAAACCACCACCAGCTTTAACCTTCATCATGATTTGGTCTTGCTTTTGAAAGTACCTAATATTTTCTGGCCATTCCCCTTATGTTATTTAAATGCCAGTAATCTTGTTCATGGCAATTTCAATAAGCCACAGCAGACATATAATGCTTCCTCTTTTAATAGGTGCAAAGTGAGTTATTGTCACAAAGCATATATATGAAAAAAGGATGTGAAAAGAGAATCCTGCCTAATCTCTGTAATAAGGGCTTGTGAGGGTGCTAACATGGTCACCTGAATTATGCATGTCTATTGTGTTCAAATATCATAAATCGATGCATGAATACCCTCCAAATCATTTTCAGTTCATGAACATTTATATACAGAGCTCTTGAGCACTGCAAAGACAATTAGTCATATTTGTATGCCGGAATTAATTGAGAGTGAGATGCGGGAGGCAGAAAGAGAGAACAAAGAATGCTTTTTGTCAGTTCTTCCAACTGACAGGGATAATTAGATATATGAAATTGAAATTCCTCAGCAGGGGGTTTCTGTTGACAATGAATTTTCTTTTGATTCCATTCTGTTATTCTTTTATGCTGTCATCTGTGGCAATTTGTTATTCAGCTTGAAGCTTAAAAAAGCAAAGCATTCCGCTTTTATGAGTAGATGATGTCAGTTTGTACACTGCTGGGAAATAGATATTAAATGTAATCTTTAAACTAAAAAAAAAAGAGAGAGAGAGGAAAATAAAATCAGTTAAAGAGACAGTGCTCTGTTTACACAGCCCTGAGAGTAAAACTTCTATGAGAGACGGAACTTGCTTTGATGATTTTTAAAGTTGCTCAGGCTGCACCGAAGTTTTGGTTGCAGTGCAAGGCTAAGCCATGCTGCATGACGGAGTAAGGACTCATTGCTGTGAATGCCCGCTTAATACTATTTTCAAAATGCTGGACTTTCTGCTGGCAGACATCCCTGTAATATATTAACGTTGTACTTTTGTCTGGGTACAGACGGTGTTTGTTCAGATTCCCAAATCCAACTCCTGACCCAAAGGAAAAGAAAAATGTGATTTTTTTTTTCCTCACCAGCACATTGAAACCTTCTTAATGCTTCTGGTCCTGATTTGGCATGTGGGGGCTGATTTTTGCACAGTAACTTCATCAGGCTTTTGAAAACTAGGTCAGATGCTGAACCTGGCCCTTGGCTGAAAAAAAAATCATAAAGAAACCCCAAACAAAAAAGGCATCACTTTTTTCCTGCTTCAGGCAGTATCCCATCCACTCACCTCCTTCAGCAAGGCTCATTCAGTGCACTATCAGCATGAGCATCATGAAAGCTTTAAAAAAAGGTTAAAAGTAACTGCAAACTATCTTTACGGTAAGAAATTTACATGTTTACTTATTTTTTCCTCGGTGTGATTTTGACAGCATGTACTCATGTAAAAAACATACTGCCTGGGCACACATCTGTGATATAAGCCTATGCATACATATACTCCTAATAAGCAGAAACACGTAGAAAACCTTACTAAGGTTTTTTTGGCAGGGGTTTCTATATGCATTGCGTGGTATCTAGAGTATGAAAAACCCATACTGTTCTGCCTTCACCCTCCCCTTTTCTCTGGAGCCGATCCATTGAGCTCTCCTGGCTTCCTTTTGCCTCTTTCCCTCCTCCAAAACCCCATGTTATTTGGCATTTCTTATTCTTCAGACTGCAATTTCTCCTTCAACAGGCATCTTGATGACTGTGGCTTTATTATATTTTATTCCATTTTTTTTGTTGTTACTAAAGCAAAAAACCACACACAGTGTTATGATGCAGTATATATTCCAGTGAAACACTGTGAGTCTAACTATACCATACGGCATATCATTAAACATAGCCATATTTAACCCATATGTATTATCACCTCTGCACCCTCAGAGCATTCTTTGCAGAAGCAGTTTTATCTCACACTTTATTGAAGAAGGCCCTGCTTGACAAGATGCGCGATCTCAGAAGTTAAAATAGCTGAGAATATGGTTGGAGGGACTTCTCGCACTGGTGAAAGGCATGAGTGTCCCCTCAGTGTGCGACCTTGAAGGGGAACCTCATACAAAAATGTTAGGCTCTATTCAGTCTGTCTTCCTCTCTGTTGAGACTCATTAAGGATGCTGCTTGTGACAGTAGTTTCTGTAACCTGGCACATGTCCACTGGGAAACACATTGATGCCATCAAGTCACTTCATGAAGATAAATTTATTTGGTCACTACTGACCTTTGATGAATTTGAACCGGTGACTCAGATTTTAAAGACTCTACTTTTTTGCTGCCTTCCTACCACCCAGCCAGTAGCACAAACTCTGTATTTGGAAGTTTTTTACCCTGCCCTTCGTCTCCGCTTCAGTTAAGTTGGGCATATCATCCAATGTCATACACATTTAAAAAAAGAGAAATAGAAGAGTCTATAAGAGATTTTATAGAGAACTTTATGTTCAGTTCAGCTACCCAGATGGAAGCAATTGTCTACCACGTATAGGACACCCAGTACCTCAACCTTGTTGTTTAGGTTTGTTCAGTTAAGGCCATACGTATTATGCAGTCAGCTGATTGATTTGTCCCCCTTTGTGTGCCCCTGAGACATGCCAGCCCAGGATCTTTTGGGATTCAGCAGGATTCTGTGAAGGTGGGTTGCTGGGATCAGGAGGCATACCAGTGGAGGCTCTCAGAACTAGGCAAAAAAAAAAGATTATCCTTCTTTCTAGGTGTGAGGTGTAATATGCTCTGCCATGTTGTGAAAAAATTCTGTATGTTGATATTCATCCTCAAAAGGAGGAAAAAGTGTCTTTAGAATGTAAGCAGTAAGTGAATGACCCTTTTCAAAACTGCAACTCTGAAAAAGGGCACCAAATTGTTGCTTTGAACTTCTACATTCTTTACTGGTCCAAGCTCAGAATGTTTGGGTTTGGTTTTTTTTGTTGGGTTTTGTTTTTTAATAGAGTAAGCAATTGAAGCAGAGCACCAACTCAGGCCTCAAATGCACCTTTTAGCATTGACAGAAGACTGATTTTCACAATGTGCATTTCTTAAAGTCAAACATGTTGATTGGGGATGACCGAGATCCAGATGTACTAATATTTGTTAGCATTCAATGACCATCAAAGCATCAAACCTCTACTCCTCTCTGAGGAGAAAACCTGCAGCTAAATATAAAAATTGTTTATTTTATAACCATTAATTTTTTCCCTTTATTTATATTTTTTATAAACAATGTATGCAATAGTATGGAAATTTTAGAAGATGCTCAAGACATAAAGAAGCTAATACTACTGCAAAAATAGTATATATGGCTTATTCTGAAAAGCATCCATAAGTCACCTACTCTGCGAGGCTAGAAATTTGTAGAACACATCCTATAGCTTTGGTGAAACTTGATTTCAGATTTTTTTCAGGTTTCAAGTTTCAGAAACTAGACTTCACAATTTTTCATGGTGTGTAGAATTATAATCTGTTTTCCAAAAATATTGTATATACTATGTGGGATAAAAATTTGCAAGGCCACTGAAAAGGTCTAATTTCCTACTGCCTTTTAAGTGGTTTCCCTCAGCCAAGCTGACTGAAGGGAGTCAACATGATGCAAAAGAATGGCCTAGATTTTGGGTATTAACATGTTTTTGATTAAACATAGACAGCCATTTCTTTTACCTATATAAAACGTAGTTCTCTCCACAACTTGTTTGCTAACTGTGATCAGTGTTTCATCTGTGTTTTGCTTTGCAAAATGAACTACATGGGCAGAACAGATCTTCAGATGATCTTTCTCAAGAGCAAATGAAATTACTATTGCATGGCTGCTCTGCCACAAAAGAAGGCAAGTTATTATTTGAGGCCATCGTTCTCGCAACCAAATATCACTTTGTAAGTCAATTGGTAAGTACGCAGCATTATATGATACTCTGGCTTATCACAAGGAAAGGGTCACCCAGATTTCCCTTTTACATTTTCTAAAAGCTACACATCTATGACAAAATAAACCCATGATGCTTAATCTTACAGTTATTTTATCGAAGAACTATATGCTAAGTTAAATGAGTGTCTCCCCTTCTTACTGTTGCTGTGGATGTGGTGAGATATCCTGCTCGCAGCTGCAAATACTGAATTACTTTAAGTTCTGGCAAGTGATTGGCTCTACATCTTTTGCCAGATAAATAATCCCATCTCTTTTAGACCACCAGCTTCATTCCAGAACTGCTTTCCTCTCTCATTCTCTTTCTCATTCCCCCTGCAGCACGTGCTCCTCTGACCATGGAGAGGAACAATGCTTGGCTGGGCACTGGCGAGGGCACAAGAGCTGAGGCTCATCCCCTTCACAGAGTTTCTCACACTGTATTGGCCCAAAATCACAGCAAGTGGTTGGGGGTGCAAAATCAAGGGGAAACTCCTGACTCTTCAGGCTTGCAGCAGGTGCTGTGGTGATTGTTTTGGTAAAGATTAAGGGATGCTTTTCTGACCTGCTGCTTGGCAGCCTGAACCTACGCACTGTGGTAAGGATGTCCACGTCACTACCAGTGCTCCTCCTTTGGTGCTGCCATGCTTCTTTGGGGTGGAGGACGTTAACTCCTTCAGCTGTCCTCTGCGTGTGCTGTGTCCAGCTTGCCTCCAGCGTGAGCTGATTCTGGCCCCTAAATGATTCGCATCCTCCTCACAGAGAAGCTGAGGTGACTTTGGAGGAAAGAACACTGGCTCTTAGTGATGCTGTAGGATAACACCAATATGTGTTGACCATTTAGGAGGAATTAGAGTACCATTGTACCTAGATGACCTGATTGTGAGAGAAAGGTTTCATTTACCACTATATCAATCCCTTCAGCATTAACTAAGAATACACTTATTGCAACTAATTCTGGGATTATTTAAATGGTTTTGCCTTAAAGTTTGTGATTCCATTTGTGAGTGCTAGGAGAGGTAATATTCATCTGAATTCTCTGTTTAGAGACAATAATAATCTCTGTAACTGCAACCATTTTCATTTTAGTCACTACACTGGTAGATAAATACAGGTTCGTCCCCTTTCTCCCCTACATCGTGTTTCTTTCATTAAATTCTAACCACTAGCCCTTTCTCTATAAAATATAGCAGTCCAGTCAGGGCAATTCCTCCCTTTCAGTATGACCTGTGAAAGACAGCAAACTTTTTTTTTTTAATGTGGGGTGGGGGGAGAAGGTGCGAGGGACTTATTTTTCCGCACCTCCACTTCATCCTGATGAGATTTGTGCCAGATGCTATGTTTCATAAAATAAACGCCCAACCACGTCTTCTAACTTCATAATTACGTGCATATATTCTCCACATAATAAAACTAGAATAAAATCACTCCTCACTCACAAGTAGTAAATCAAGCAAATGGTGAATTAAGTTTGTCTGATGAATGTGGCTCTTTATAAAATTAAGCTGTTTACAACTTGCGGTTCATCTTCTTTTACATGTTTAATGATTTTATTGCTTAGTATTTATTCTATTATTCCATTATTGTTCTATTATTGTGCAAGGAAGAAAGAATAGAGATTTCTTTGCTGTGGTTGTTAAAATCATTCTTCCTTCAATTTCTTTGAAACATAGGGCATTTGCTGTTTTCCCGCTGATTACATGTACAAAATTAATGAAACGTTACTCTTATACGTCCATCGGACTGTTTTTTTTTTCTCTAACACAGATGTAAATGGATGGGTTCTTATGCACTGCTTTTTTTATCTCCAAAGTAAACACTGTGTTATGGAAAATATAGTGTTTCACACAAAACAGGAAGTTTTCCTTTGTTTTCAGTTTTAAACTTTTTTCAATAGCATCATAAATATTTCCAGCTGGAGCATTTGCAGTCAAGTACTTGCTATTTTTCCATTTCAAATTTTTCTCTGTTGAAACACCTGAATGACACCTTCAGCATCCTATTTACCAAAGAAATTAGGTCAACTTCAGGCAAAATATTTGCCTCAAAGTGAAAACAGATTTAACTCCCAAAATTTCCAATTATATTTTTCCCACTTGTCAAATTATTCTTGACAATTTCAATTATACTTTTCCCTCTACTCCTTGGGCTGGAGATATGCCCAGGTGGTGGCCTGTGCTCATACAGGGGAGCGTGCATGCAGCACCATCCACTTACTAGGACTGCCTGGAATCAGCAGACTGAAAGGAGAGATTTTTTACCTTGCAGGGTGAGCAAAATTTCAGGTGGATGAGGAACCAGCACTCTAAATCAGAGGAAAGAAAAGCAAATGACAGAGGCCAACAAAAACCGTGGTGACCCCTGCTTGTAGAAGGAGGAGTGGGAACCTCCCCTAAGAGCTGAGATGAACACACTGTTGGATCTGGCTCTGAGAACCCCAAGAGGGATAGCGAAGACCTAGCTGGGCAGTGAGGTTGTCTGAAGTTGGGAGAAGGCAGGATGGCAGCCCAGGCAAGACAGCAACCCCACAGATTGCTAGGAGGTACCCCTGCACCTCAAAAGCTTCTGCCACTTTGGTAAACCATAGGATGACACATGTGTCAGAAGGATCTTTGAGATCTCCTCTTGGAGCTTTATAGGCAGCCCTCTTGCTACCACTCCTCCTTTTGTCCTTGTCCCCTCTGCATGTCAAGTCTGCCTGTAGTGGGGTGGCGGTGGCTTTAGAGATAAATGAAAGCAAGGTTGTACCAGCTGGCAATTTTTTGCATTTCAGTTTGGCGTCTCTGAATAATTTGGCCTTAGGCCTCTTTTTTATTTTTTCACTGTAACCAGTAGAATACAGCATTAAATGCAGTCCTCTGCAAAGGATGGAGTGGTGCACCAGTTCCTAATCTTTGGAAGCTGCCAGTGGTACACTGCCATCTACATATTGTGGTATCTCACCCCATCAGTGAGAAGAAGCATGAAAAGTTAAGGAGGAGAATCAGAGCTGAAATCTATTGGAGAAGTTCCTAAGTTTCATCTGTGACCAAAACCTATTGTGCTTCCTATAACAGCATAGCTTTTATATATTAGCAAGCAATTATGCTGCTTTTAAAAAAGCCTGGAAAGATTCGTAGAAACAGAAAATATGCAAGTTATTATAGCCTACGGCTGGCATTAACTTGCACAATGATAATTTATATTTTATGCGGATTTTATTTTTGTACACCTGCTTTTCTTTGTAATTCATAAAAAAAGCATATTGATATCAAAGGAATTGCTCTGTCACAAAATTTATAATCCTGAGAGGTTCACATCAGTGCCTTATAATCTTTTAATCTTTTCTGATATCAAAGGTAATTTCAGGAGGAAGGAAATATATAAGTTGCAAAAAAAAAAGAATATAGTCTTATTTTCTAATTATCTTTAAGATATTTTTTTCTTAACTGATTTTCTACTCTGAACCATTACCTGTCAGACATTTACCCTATGCTTTTTCTTTTCTTTTTTTATGTCCCACTTTTATTAAGGCTTATAAAAGAAGGTTTTAGGGTAAGATAGCAGTAGGCATGCAAACCTGGACACAGCTGACTGACGGCCAAGAGATGGCAGTGATTGGGGTTCCCCTCGCTTTGGTTCCTTGCTTGCGCCCTTTGAAGAGCCTGTAAGGAGCTCTCACTCGGGTGAACCACTGCTTCCCCCAGCATCCTCACCAGAGGCTGGCATCTGCTGCGGTCTCTGTCCCTCTGGGCTGGGAGGCACGATTGATTTTTTCCATGGAGTGATCCCACATACCCCTTGGAGGTCCCATTTTAAGGAAGCTGGGTGCGCCAGACCTATTTGCAGCTCTTCTTGTATCCCTCACTGGCAGTCAGCATTGCACGAGGGGGGTGCAGGAAGACAGGGGTCTCTGCAGCAAGCCAAGGGTCAAAAGTCAAGCATCCTGCTTGTGAAAAAGACCCAGGTGTGGCAGGGGCACCTCCAAATTACTTAATTTCAGTGAGGCAACAGCCAAGCTTCTTCCTCGTTTACACAGCAGGCTTTATGCCACATCCAAGTGCCAGCGTCACACACGCTTTGGCGACTGGCCCCCTTGGGTCCCTGCTCCATTGCCCAGCCGCCCTTGGGGCTGCTGGCTAGCGGCGAGGTCAGTACCACAGAGCTGGGTTGGTGGGACAAATGTGCTCCCAGCCACAGCTCCAGGGTTATCTCGCGGGGCAGGTGACGGCAGATGTCAGTTTTCAGATGACCTCCCATCGCTGCATGGCCCCCGCTCCCCAAGCCAGCAGCGTTAGGCTTTCAATTCCCTCATGTGTGACCCAGCAGCCCCGATCATCTTACAGGGAGTGAATAGGAGAGTGAAGGGCAGGCTGTGTGGTCACTGTTTTCAATATCCCTCCCGCTAGCCATTACATCATCCAGCTACTCTCTAAGAGGATTTTCAGCAGGCTTGGCTTCGTTATTAAAATAGTAATTAATTTTTTCCTCTTCACAAAACCCGAGGACCTTCAAATGGAGGCCTCAGGAGCGAGGGCAGCTTCCTTTTGAAAGTGGCCTTTCTAGAAGCCATAATCGGCTCTCCAACTTTACAGTACACATGTTCCCCAGTAAATGTGATTAAAGAGCCACACAAAAAACCCCTTGCAGAAAATTAATTCAGTTTCCAGAATAAAAAGTTTGATAAAGTTGTGCAATGCTCCAATGACAACACATAATAGAAGTGCAGAGTTTTATCCTCTTGAAGGATAAATGAGCGGCCAGAAAGGTCTGGTAGTTCCCAGAGTAAAAACATCTGCTACAGCTAATTCACTTTAGCTTTTGATTGTAAAATTCATTAGCCATATCAGGCAGCTGTAGTTTCAAACATGTTGCTAGGAAGTACAGTTTTACAGGCTGGGATGCCGTTTGTTCTCTCCAGCAGTGGCGAGGTAGCATGAGTGCCTGATGAAACGTAACCTCCAGCAACCCCAAAATAAGGGAGGGGAGGGGAATCAAAGGGAGGGTGGGCTGGAAACATAGGGCTGAACGAAAAGAAGTGCCAAACGCCATCAGGGCCATGGTGGCTGGTCCTTTCCTTCCCCAGATCAGCACCAGCTGAAGGCTCCAGCCTTCCTCTGCAGGCTTGCCAAGGAACTGGCTTGGTGGATTCGAAAGTAAACAATGTACCCACAGGTAGCATGGCAGTGCATTCCACTGCTCTTCACTAGGGTACTTTTTCACATCTTGTATTAAGCATACAGTCTGAAGCACATTTTATGGAAAATTGTTTCCATGTGTCCTTTAGATAAAGAGATGAACCACAAGTGGATTTAAAAATAGACACACAATATATATATGTCCATATATGTCTGTGTATTTTTTAATTATAAAATAGATATTTATTCTTATTCCTATTGCTTTATATGATTTCTACTTACTAATATTTATCTTGTATAAGCACAGAAAAAACAAGATAAAACTGCATTTCCTAAGTGTTTTGCTCTTCCCAATTAATCCTAATATAAGATTGTTTTCATCAGATCTCTGAACATGAAAATGAAATTACAATAGCAAGTATGTCACCCCAGGCTTCTGACCAGTATCCTGTCAGCCTTCTAGATGCACACTGATCCCAGTCCTCCTAACTCACCTGGAATACTCCTTGTTACTTGGGTTCAATGTAAAGAAGCAGCTAATGACAAGTGGCCGTCAGGGATAGAGAAATTGTGCCAGTTAAACAGTGATTACCCTGTACTGGATGAACTTTCAAATTCCTAGATGGAAGGAAAAAATGGTGTTGTGAGATTATTGTGCCTCATAAGACTAGTGATGGCCAACAAGTGTTGATTTTTGCAGGCCAGAAAGATTGCATAAACACCTGTCAAACCACCACTGAAGTCAACACTGCAAAAATATTGTCTCTCAAGAAAGAGTGACAAACTGACAGACACCTATGTACCCATTGCTCCCTTTTCACAGGTCATAGTGAATTATACAGGACTAGCACCTTAGAGACAAGAGAATGCAGGGACAGTCAGCTTGTGATGATAAACTCATTTTGACTAAATCTGATTCCAGAAAAAACAATTTTTGTGTTGTTAACTGAGTAGCATAGAAGTTGATATTTTTCTCCATCGCAAAATAAATACAGGGGAACAATTCTAAATCTGATAAATTCGCTACCTTTTCCCTCTCACAGTCATGGTATTTTGTCATTATTGGGAGTGTTCAAAGCGTCGGTAACGAGAGTCCAGTGAGAACCAATCTTTCCAGACAGTACTGGTGTAAAAATGCCATCCTTTGGAATTTTTTCTATCCCTTTCACCTGACTCATAACTGATGTGTGCTCTGCAGACTGTTTTTGCTCCTTTTGCAGACCATCTTTGCTCCTCTAAATAGAGGGAAGCACCAGAAAGCTGCTTAACTCAACCTGTGTGTAGAGCATACGCCTTTCTTGGAGAGGGGAAGGTGATGGGTCTAAAACCCTATTTTGGTCTTGATAAAGAGTCACATTGATCAGCCTTTCCAGCTGCATGCAAACCTCCTTTTCTGGTACACCCTTTCTTGAACAATGATTCAGAAAAATGTCTATCTTCTGACCTTTTTGTTTCTTATACTTATTTCTTTTTCAGCTCTGTAAAGTCCCTTGAACTCTGATTAACTTCAGAACCATACTCATAGCAAACACATGCTGTGGATGATCTCTGCTGGATAATTCATGTCTGGAATGGGTAAGGTAATTTTGACATTTATGCAGAGATGGTCAACTTCATACAGAATCTATGGATGTGTATTGCCATTAAAAATATTGAAACATTGCCAGTTATGAGGTTTTTTTCCCAAATGAAGAATATACTTTTATATTCATTATCCTCATTTTTCACCTAGCTTCTCTTGATGTACTTGTATTTTGTGGCAGTGAGTTTTTTTGACTGAGCATTGTATTATATTTGCTTACAGTTCTTCCATTTCTAGAACTAGACTACTTAGAAGTACAATAAGTAGTCTAGACTACTTATTGTGGGGACGTTTGCTGTCCAGATCCTCACTTCATTGCCCTTCTCTAGGACTCCCCAGTGACTCTAATGAGCTGTTCAGATTACCCCCAATGCTGTCCCCAGCTGTGGACAGATGTGGGTTTGCAGGCAGAAGTTGGTTTTCTCCTGCAGACCTCTCCTTTTCCTTTACTCATGGTGCTCAGGGCATCGTTCACAATCCATTCACTTACTCAAAACTTTAATTCAGCATCCCTGCATTCTATTTATTCTGTGTCTCAATCTATTTTATTCCATTTTAATTTCAGTCTCAGGTACCATTCAGTGGGTGCTGCATCAAAATAAGTAATCAATTTATGAAATAAGTAATAAAACAAAGATTTGGTCACACCTCCAAAACCACTGCCTTCTTACATGGACTATTCTCAGCCCTGGTGGCTGCCATTTCATTTTGCTTTTGACACTAAAAAAGTCTACACAGTACCTGAGGTGTGAGGTGACAATTAAATAAGACTCCTTTGTTCCACATACAGAGATTTCTGTACTTCTCTCTTTCCCCAAAGGTCTGCTGGATACTGCATCATTTGGAATAATTAAATCTTTGGGATAAAGAAACAAGTACATACAAAAACCTGCTTTTTTGAGTACTGAAGCTAGTCTTAATCTACAATTTTCCTGAGCTGAAAAAGCCCACAGTATCTGCTGCAGAAGAGCAGAGGCTGCATTTCCCTGGTTGGTGTGGCCCAACACCCTGTATTTATATCACCGCTCATGTGCTGCAATATTCTACAAACTCAACTCCCTTCCTCAATGCAAAATAAGATGGAAACATGATAGATTTGAATTGACCAAGCTTCACTGTCTATATTTCTCTACCATTTCACATGTGTGCAAATTGTGACTTTCCACTCTACATAGGTAGGATGGATACGTGTTTTAATTTTTGAGCTCTAACCAATGCTAAACAATCAAGTTACATACTCATGCAGTCTATGGAGAAAAAGCTCTGCCTGGTGGCCCTGCTACCCTTCCTGCTGCACACACTTATGCTGCAGCCTAACTCCATGCTGGGAAGCAATGGACCCATGTATTGTGTGGCCCCTCATGAGTCGTAGTTGTCTTCCAAAGGAAACCCAAAGACACAAGGGGAAGGGCTGAGTGCTTTGGTGTGCTCCAATAGGCTCATGATGAGTGCGGTCAGGACCAGGACTCTGGCAGTCCCCATAAAGCATACCACCCCCACAGGTTCATTGCAGAGTGGATTCCCACTGCAAAGTAACATCAGTCAACACAGTTTCTCTAAAGTAAAAAAAATTCTACTAATAAAATAAGGAACTTTTCTTTCCCCTGTAAATATTTTCCCCTCTCTAATTTTTCTGCTAGTTGTACATGATTCCAAATACTATGGTATTCTCTCTGTAACATTGATTTTCAATTGGTTTTAGAACAATTACAGGCTCTTAGCTATGGAACTTAACAGTAAAAAGCAAAACGGAATATTTAGTTTCTTTGGTGGACATACTGACACAGAGGGTTGGATGCCCATTTCCCCAGCTGATTTAAATGTGTAGAGGTTATGGCAAGTGCTTGATGCTGCAGCTGCAACCCTTACAGTGAAGTCTAAAACTTGCCTTTTTCTTCCTGCTTTATTACATCTACATTTGATTTCTGTAATACTACAGAAAATCTTCAGAGATGTTGAAAAGGTGGATAACTGCTACCTCTAAACCTTTTTTATTCATATGATTGGTAATGTGCATTCAAATGAAGTGACAACTTCATCCTCTCTCTCATAAGCTACGGGATGAACTAAAACTGAGCCAGGGAAGCACATTTATAGCTAATCTACACTGACATTGCTTCACTGCTATCAGTGAAGCCATAGCAATTAATACCTACTGAGTATCTGCCCTCAGGTTTACAAAATGCCTTTTTATCTGTTAATTTTGAAGCAAGTAATTAAGCATGCAGGATTATTTTACTTACGGTCTTCTACTAAAATTTTAACTCTAAAGAAGGACATTGGTGGCTTTCATATAAATACAGGCTTCTCAAAATTTTCTTTCTTTGCTCCTTCCATCCCCTGAAGGAACCTTCAACCGCACCTAGTCCTCCAAGGCAAAGAAAGCAGAGCAATGCATGTATGTCAATAGATCAGTGTGACATACGTTTTAATTATACTCCATGTTCTCAAACCTGCCCCATGCACCGCCCAAGCCATTTGTGACTCTTTCTTTACAATCAGGTGGCATGAGCACCCACAGAAGCTCTGTGGTCACATGGGAACCACAGCATGAAAATGAACAGATGTTGTGAGGCACTTCTTACAACTTATTATTCATATTACAGCAATTCCAAGAGATCATATTCCGATGGGGCTGGATGTAGTACATCCAGTCACTAAATACTTCCCTAGAGAGCAACAGAAGAGTAGTGTCTTTGCAAAATGAAATCTGCTGTATTCAGCCCACCTTGAATGCATTTATGTATTCTGGACCACATCTCTACCTTTGGAAGACTCAGTAAGACAGACACCAACTCTAGTCCTATTTTCTGTTAACCATTCTTTCAAAAAGTAACACTGGAAAGTGTTCTTGTGATCAGCCTACTAAAGCTGATTTTTTTTCCCCCAGGCAAGTGGCAGCCCCTTCCCATGTACAGCTGCATCTTTTCTGGCTGGGGCAGAGGTCTGCACTCCACTTATTCCTCCAGAATTGCGTGGGCTTTGAATCCTGATCTCATGTCTCTGGAAATCCACTGGACACCAAAGTAAGAAGAGGTTCTTCTAGGAATGGCACTAGAAGAAAAGCAAATAAATAAGCCTGATCCTTTCACAAGGTTGTGAATTTAAAGGATTGACAGAAACACTTTCTCTTAATTTGCCAACTGAGCAAGTTTGGAAAAGGTTCTTTTTGGCACAAAGTTTATCCAATTTACAGAAAAAAAAAGAAAAAACCTTTAAATAACCTTCAGGATTTTGACTGGAATTCATTTATTTTGCTCTGGTTTTCTCTCTTTTTCTTTTACAGGAAACAAATACATAGAATGGGACAAGGTCGTATTCTCAAAACTGAGCTTCAGCATAATAAAAGTGAGGCAGTGAGATTGTGCTCATGACAAAGAGTTTATTGCCAAATTTATTTAAACTACTAGGTCCCTCAAAATAACGCATATGCCTGCTCACTGCAATTAACTGCATGCTATTATTGAAGACAATTCTTTTTTTTTTTCCCTTGACAATTCAAGAAAATATACACAATGATGCGTATGACAAAGATGTCAAATGGAACAATAACCTGCACGGAGCAAAAACAGACTTGCAGAGCAAGAGGATCACAAACCATATAACCATTCCAATGCTTATGATATTTTTATCTCACAATACTCAGGCACTAGGAAGGAGAAGCAGAATAAGATTGTGGTATTTATAACTGAAAACAGTGGAAACTGTGACTCAAAGGTTATTTGCACTAATTTTGATTATTTATTGAAAATTAAAAGCCCAAAATTGAATGATTTACCAGGATACAAATAAAATTTTCAATTTTAGATTTATGTAGGTTTAAGAGTAAGAAGATTGTAGCTTTGAAGATTTTACAAATAAATTGCAGAAAACCAAAAGTATGTTACAAGATGCTTAAAATTTTAGTTAGAAATAACTCTTATTTGGGCTCCCAAGAGAGTTGAGGGGGTGACACCATCAAAGACCCACTACAGAATTCTCTGTAACAAATGTTCACAGGCTCTCACTATTTCTTTGGAAAGCATATTGCAACATGCCTAAGATAAAACCCCTCTTGCTAAGTAAAAACAACCCTACCTTTGAAAACACATACTTTGGTGTTATATGTGTGTGTGTGTGTGTGTGTGAAAATAGCATTACACAAGAGCATAATTGTTGCAAATATATAATTTTTCCCCTTTGGTATCTAACTGAACATGGGAACTTTTTTTTTTCTCTAAACTTCTTCCATAGGGTACAACAACATTACAACCAAAACCCCATAGCTTAATTTTACTTGCTGAGAGCAAACAGAAAATCTTTCCCAGCCTGACTGGTTTTTGTCCCTGGTGACTTTAAAGAACACACTTTTTCTTCTTAAATACAACATAAAGTCTGTATTATTTACTGTGGAAGTTTCCACTATTGAAATAATGATTGCTAATATAATTGAGTGAGAACATTCTGTTTCCTAGTAGACAGAGGTCCTGTGCAACCTTGCACATTTAAACAAAATGATTACCAGCAATCACCTACTTGAAATTCCTCCAAGGGTTTTTGTGTAGAGTGTATGAATACACCGGAACAAAGACAAAATACACATTTTGTTCTATTTTAGTAGTTCTGCTTAGATTTGAACTGGGAAGCTGCAGAACCGGGAACCATCATTTTGTTCAATTTTTCTGAGTTTAACTAAATAAGTTAATTGCCCTGAGATGGAGATCTTGAGATTTACTCGCATGAACTGTGGCAACACAGTACGTGAGTTGCAAACAGAAGTAACGACAGAATCTGTTGCGAGACACACGGACAAAAATGAAACAACAGTTGGGAATAATTATGCAGGAATATCTAAGCCTTTTAAAAGTCTCTTTTTATCTAGGAGACTAATACATGCCCAGGTGGCTAGAATAGGCCCAATTCAGATACTCCAGGACTTCAAAATTGCTGCCTGGGTGGGGACTGCAGAACTTGCCCCTGTGCATCTTGGTGGTCAGCAATGAAATGAAGAATGATGGCACTGGCAGAGTACGCTGAAAACAGGGGCGTGATCATTTGATAAGACTCCTTCCCAGTGCTCATATCGGAAGGAGTAAGGACAGTTTAGGAAGGCTTTCAAAAGCACACATGCCAGCTGGAAGTCAAACCTTGAGGAATAGTAGCGTTCTGTCTTTAGTTAGCATTATTGCATCAGTTCTTTTCTTCCATCCATCAGCAATACATTTAAGCAAAGATTTAGTTTTTATTAAAGTCACTGGGATCTGAGCATGTGCTTAAGCTTTAAACACACTTTACATCAAGTTAAATTCTTCCTTACCTACAGGGCTGCTGAATTCTGCCCTTTCTGCATATCCCCTCCCAACAGCTGATAGTACCCCTATTCCCTGCTATTTTAGTCTGAGAAAGAAATTTACAGAGCTGAAAGTTTTACCTACATTGAGCATTTTGAAGTATGCTATTAGCATTTGCCTTTTTTGTTTTGTTTTTAAATTATTGGTGAATACATTTTATCTTCCACGTCTGGGAAATGTACCCCCAGTTGCAGTATATCCTTTGTGCCTGCATGTGCTTATGCCTTTGGTTCTCCCATAAGGAGGTAGCATTCAGCCTGTCACAGGTACATGAGGCTAATAGTTCAATCACTCAGGAGAAGGGAGGGGAAGGAAGATGAAAGGGCAGGAAATGGCTGTCATGGCCCCAAAGGAAATATTTGTAGGAAAAGGAGCACAACAGCAAATAAAGTGCTAATTAATGTCCAATTCCAACACTGATATACGGACCACAGCAGTAGGCAAAACCCAGCCTTCTGTTCCACTGGCTGCACAAGAGCTTTTGTGTTGTAGCACTATGCAAGCATGCATCTGGAAGTCTTGAATTTATAAAATTATTCAATCCACTTCTCAATATATGTTTGTGTTTAAATGAGTTTTCATCCTTTTTTTCCCCTGGATTTTTCTTTTTTTAAATTATTTTGCCAAATTTTAAATTTGTTTGTGCTGATGCTGATTTGTTCAGTTCATCCTGAATTTATAGTAGCAAACACTTAACTGGGAACATTCTGGGAGGCATAGTGGGACAATGGCATATCTGATAAACTGAGTAACAAAAAAAAAAAAAAGCAAGTTCAAAGCTTAGACTCTCCCAGGCCTAAAGGGGCATTTGCGGGAAATACTGGAACTCACTGTGAAATCTGGGGGACCTGAAAAATACAGTGGCACTTATGATACTAATTTACTGGCTTTGTCCAGCAGAAGGCATTGAGAGAGACCCTTCTCCTTGGGAACATAATAGCAACAGCAGCACTGTTTTAATGAAACACAGCAAGCCGTATAAGGAACTGACTAAATCTGTTGTTAAAAGGACAAAAATGAAAGTTGAAATTCACAAAGGAATGTCATGATGATCAATTATTTCTGGTGTTTAGTATCTGAGAATCACATCTTAAGGTAAAATGTTATTTGCAGATGACTGAATGCCAGAAATAATAATCTGACATTAAGCTTTTGTGAATATGACCAAATGAAAGCCTAAAGAGGGATTTTGTAGAGCAGAATGCATTTCAGTAATGCACAGCTTTTAGAATATAAATGACTGAAATATTACTCATTACTCCATAATCATAAAGGGAACACAATAGTTACTAAATAGAATAAAAAACCATCAGGCATTGAAATACAGTTTCAGATTTTGCATCCACCAAGAGAGGACAGGAAACTTCAGCATCAGAGTGAAAAGTCCAATTTTCTTTACAGTGTTGCCTGTGGTAACTTTGTATGGACAGAGTGGGACATTATTTACAGTACAGCACATACTGTAACTCTTAAGTCCAAAGAGAGGGACAAGGGAGATGGTCTCCATGCAAGGTGCTTTCTGTGGAGGAGATACTTCCAGTGATAAACGTGGCAGCAACCAAAATACAACTATAGAAATAATTTTGGAGGCTTTATGCATTTCTGACCCACAGTTTCTGATACAGGCAGACTGGTCTGAGATTAAATTGTTTGATGTAAGCCACAAATCCTTGCATTGCTCTGGCCCACCATGCCATTATCCCACCACAAGCAACCACCCCATCTCTCCTTTCGATCACTGGCCTGATCAAGTGCTGTGTTTGCATGGATGCAGGCCCCTGCTCTCTTTGGGGCAACCCCTCTGCTCCCAGCCCCTGCACTCGTGGTCAACCACAGTCCTGCTGGAAGGTGCCTGCCTGGGAGATGGCTACGAACCGTGGCTCTTGCAGGTATTGCATTGGTTTAAAACAAAGCAGCTGCAGGATGCAGCAGCCTCAATCTTAATGGAGTCCCCGGATGAGGCTTTGCCACGTCTCAAGAAAGTGTCTACTTTAAATAAATATGTTTTAAATACACACCAGTGAAAATATAGCTCTCCTACGGTTACATACTTATGCAGATGTTATGTTCACTTAGCACTACACTTTCATAATCTGTCAGTCAACAGTTTAAAATGATCTTGCAGTCCCAGCCTTTCATGGTCATATATATTAAGTCATGATTTGCTCCTGTGCATGGAGGTGTGTGTGAAACAGCATCCAAGCAGCAATTATTCTGCTCACATGTCTGAGGGTTTTAACGCTTTCTTGCTCAGATGTGAAGGACTGCACAACTACAAATTGCCTCAGGACCACTTGTGTTACACTAAGTCATTGCCCATCCACAAATCATGTTATCAGATTCTGGCCTTTGACTAACGTTTACCAGGCTGCTTTCTGTAAGCACCTTCCAACATCCTACAGCTTTGGAAAAAAATTTTTGTTTATTCTCTTACTTTATTAAGTCAAAATTCACTTTCTTCAAGAAAGTGGGGTTTAAAATGAATGTTACTGATGAGAAAAAAATGGGTTTTTGTCTTTATAGCAACTTAAAAAAAACTGTAAACTTGAGGGCAAAACCTTCTTCACTTCCCCTACCACAGAATAACAGTACTGTCTGTAATGTCAGGGGTATAATCAAGAACATTTAATCCTGTTCCTTCTCTGAAAAGACTTGTTACTTTCTTTTCTTTTTATTTTAATCTTGCAGATTAAAAAAAGGAAGATAAAAGATCTGCTGAGCACTCCAGTAAAGTAGATTAGCATTTTTCACCTTTCAAAAACAATTGCAATTCTGGTGAGGGATCTTATGAAATTGTCTCCATTTGAGTTATTGCTTTGACACTGGGAGGGGCTTTTCAGAGAATGAATACAGAGGTTCAATAAACTTCATTTCCCAGTGTCAAATGTATTGATGAAATTGAAGTGAAAAGCATGTAAGAGATGAAATGTCTTTCCCAGGCTATGGATGTGCCTCCATTATGATGGCTCCTCCCTGGCCAGGAATTCCCACAAGCTGGACAAACAACACACACTCAGTTTAGCCAGGCTGACAAATACACTTGCTGGTGTGTATGTTGTCGCAATGCATATGACATTGGCAAAGTATCTGGGCAAACACATCGCTAGACAAGATAGCTGTGATGGAGAAGAGTGCCTTTTCTTTTAGGACAGCAAGCCAAGTTTACAGGCTTCAAAGGATTTAAACCAATTATGAAACAATGATCGCTTGTTTCTGGAAGCCGAATATGCTCAATTGTACATGAAGTGTTTGTTACTTGAATGGATTCAGGAGAAGTAGGACGATACACACATTTGATGGAACATATCACTGAAACTGTTTTTCCAGAGCCTGACTAGACTTTGGCAAGTCACATTTCTGTAGTGACTCACAAGTCAAATGGTGTTCAGGACAGGCATAGGAAACAAGAGACTTCCTATCTACCCAGTGAGCTTAAAAATGTTTCTTTACTTGTGCTGAATTCACTTCTTTGGAAATTTTTTTTTTTTTTTTTTTACACAGTAGCTGAAATCCATTTATTTTCACAAGAATTTTGACAAGGTTGAGCTTGATTAGTCCCCATTGTAAACACGGAAGTATTTGGCAGAAAAAGATGGCAATGTGACAGTTTAGAATAATCCAGCCAAATAAAATTTTGCACACAAACAGTTTTTCTGTGTACAAAATCAAAATACAAAATGTCTTCCTATTTAAGAAACTATATAAAAAGATGTTTTCTCCCTACAGGTATGATTTTTTTTTTTTTCATCAGCCACCCTATTATGAAATTATTTCTACTTACTGAATTATGATATTTAATCTTCACATTATTATTCATCACAGCACTGAGGCTTCAATTAGGTTCAGGGTACCATGTGGCTTAATGGCTCAGCAAGCTTTTAGGCTCCCAGTGTTGGACCTTTTACAACACTGACAATAAAAGGTAATTTGAAGAACAGGGGCTACAAAAGCCTTTTCAAGTACAGAGAGAAAGCAAGAGATATCAAATCTCAATATTTAGTCTGCAGTTGCATTATGTGTGACTCAGCAACCTTGCAACACCAACAAAAATTATGTTATAGTAAGGGATAAATATCTGCCCTGAGATCAGAAGAGCATTGCTCTAGCATTTGAAAGCAAACACAAAAAAAATCCCAGAACGAGACACTATCTCCTCCCAAAAAAGTTTACAGATGGCTGTGGAAAGAGGGACAGAAAGAGAGAGAAACAAGGAGCAATGGCAGATAAGTAGATATGAAGAGCTGGGCTGAATCCACTAGTCCCAGGTCCTACCCATTTTGCTCCTGCTATCTCTCCTCACTGCACAAGGAGAAAACATGACAGGAGCAGTCGTTAGCGTGAGATGTAATCAAACAGGTCATTGTGGGAGGAAGAAAATATTCTGCCTCTTTCAGTATGGAAGCACCATGTAAATGATTATGTTTTACATGGCAAGAAGATAGGAGGTAGTGTCATACAATAGAATATTTCTGATGCTTTAAACAAACAAAACCTTTCACATCTACATTTTTCTCCTTTATCACCCTTATAAAGGTGTAAATTACCCATTGATATTCATGCTATTGTCAGAATATAAATTCACCATGGAAAGGAATGCTTTTATACAGCTACACTTCTTTGAGATGAGGCTTCATCAGCATAATTGGATGGCATTTTTATGTGCTATATCTGAACTGTACTGTGCCATGTAGTCTTTTGAAGGAACAGACTCATTTACCTGGTTGTATTTCCTGGGGGGGGATAACATTTTTGAAAATATATGTAAATCTCAACACATGCATCCTCACCAGAGGTGGAGGCATTTATATGGGACCTAAACTGATGTGGACTTTCCATGTGATCATGCTCCATCACCCATCTACAAACTTCTCCAGCAGTGCCAAAGCCAGGGTTTGATTCCAGCAGGGCAGGCTGTCCCCTTGGGCCAATGCTAAGTTGCAGGCTCTCAGCGAGGATCACAGTGCAGCTCCTATTGCTTCAGGAGTAACCCATGCACTTGATCTCTTAATACCTCTCAGGTGATAAAGTAGTATCAATGTCACAAAAGGGAAAATAAGGCTCAGGATACACAACCTTAGTTCCATGGCAATTTAAACATTTGTAATTCTCTCCTTTTGTGGTTGGGACACCATTGCATCAGGAAATTTATATAAACAGACTTGTGTGGATCTGTATAGTCTAATAGTTCCTGCGCCAACATTTCTCAAGGTACTGCCTAATCTTTCTTATGCCTTTGTATAACTGTAAATAGTAGTAAAATTATCTTCCCAACAGATGTATATCTTCCATAGGACAACAAGTTTTTCAAATACTACTAGAATTACTGGAAAGGCTTTTTAAATGTTAGAGAGTAGCTCAGATGTCTTAGCTGGTATAAATAGATGAATCCTCAATGACTTCATACCTACAAGAAAGCTGGCCCAATGGTTAAATCCATTTTTCCATTAAGTTCAACAACAAGGACCTGTTTCTTCTTCCATTGAATGCTCTCTCTCAATTCTTCACGAATGCAACAGCGTGGTGCAGGATAAATAATTTAAGTGACCAATATGAAATGAATGCTCAGTTACTTGATTCTGAGAATATGGAAGAAAGCTGAGTTTCTTAATTTACAAATTGAAATGGACTATACTACGCATTATCTACATTTTAATATTTGCTTCTTGCGATACTAAAATTTGGAATAAGGTTTTTCCACATTGTGTAAAACTTTAGAATATTGTGGCATTTATTGCATTTTTTAATTCTGCAGAGGTGGCATAAAGTCACATTATGATGTCTGTAAAGTCAAGCACTGCAAAGTTAAAAGTGCTAAAAAAACCCGTGGACTATTTTATGTTAGCCCCTTTACATGAAGTAGTCCTTAATTACCCAAATGAACCTCACACTGCCATACATCCCCCACCTCACTCAGAGCAACAGAGTCCTGAATGATTCAGGCGGGGTGGCAAAAGGGGCACTAACAGATAGATCCCTGCCACACTTACTGTCAAACTTTGAAGTTTTCCATGCATTAGATGATTTTCAGGTGAGCCTATCTTTAAGTGTGTTTAAGGTTAGAAATTAAGTGCCTTATTTATGGTGTTGAGGAAGGGAACTGGAAGGAAGAGGTACCTGAACACTGGAGGGAGATCTAAGAGTCTAGATCTGGAGATCTAGACTTCCTTGCAGAGTTTCTAAGGTCTCAAGACATTTACATGGTCACTAAGGATAAGTTTTTCCTGTATGATGTGAGGCTTAGAATCCTAGGGGGTATCATATTGTGCCTTACCTAGAAATGCCGAGTTGCACACCCACAGCTGAAATCACTGGGATTACTAGCCCATGAAAAGCTAATATATGCTTTTAAAATGCAACATCCCATAAAGCTAAGTCTTACCTTGTTTGAACTAAGCATGGAAAATTAGTGGCTATTTTTTTCTCCATTTTGTTAATGCTTTTCTAACACATTATCCTGGTAAAACCCTTTGGAGCCCACTCACTCATTTGCCTATGCGGTTTTAACCTTTGAGCTCAGGCAGGTAAGTTGTGCAAGGAGCCCTGCCAGAAGAGCTGGAGGTCTTCCAGGGCCCCACAGGACTCCCTGGTGTGCCCCCACCCGCCCCCTAACCTGCCATATTGTTGGCAACAGTGCTGTGAGGTTAAGGAAGCTGACAAACAATTTACCAAAGAGACCAATCCTTCACCAGATCTTTCTTGCAATGCTTTCTAATCCATCTATTGTTACATGAAAGACTCACCACAACTTTTGACTACTACATTTTTACAACACATCTTAATCACTATCTAATGAAACTGTGTGGCATTCCAGAGGAAAATTATTCACAACAGATTTCTAAATGAATATAACTCATCTAAAACAGGAAAGCCTCCTGAATAGCAACCAGGAACTTGAAAGCATTCTGGAAAGATCTCTATCTCTTTATAAGAAAATGGAAAGCTACTACAGGGAAATAAAACGAACAGAAAACAGCTTCTTAGTAGGACCATAAGATTGGTTTAAGAGAAAATATTTTGTGGGAAGAACAAACAAGTCCTCAAATAAAGCAATTAAATGTTTATTATTTGCACACTTATTACACTACCATGTTAGCTAAACAAAACGTTTGAACAACATCAATTGCATTGGAGAAATTCCTAAACTATGTACAAAAATATTTTAGACTGGTAAGTCAGATGCAGCTTTAGGATATCAAGGACCCAGCACAGAGAACATAGCTAAAAGACCCTGACTTGAACTTCATTAAGTACACTGGAATTTGCAATGACAAGCATAACAGAGGAGGTTTGATGTTTTGAACAGGAAGACAGGCAGGTTGAGGCCAGCAAACCATAGGAACAAACACAAAGAAACTTGCAGAAAGTTTCTAACTAAAGAACTGCAAGCATAGCGTAGATGATAGCTATGGCCCTCAGGAGCACCTTACTTTTAGATACATCACTCACTGTGTGTGACAAAATCATTCTGCAAATATTTTTAGAAAAGAAAACATTGCTGAAAAGAAACAAGATATTTAGCTGCATACTGAACAAAAGTCACATAAACCCTTTGAAGGCAGTATGCAATGACTATAACTTTTGGAGAGCTAGTGGCAGCTGAAGTTCATAGAACCATAGAATATTCTGGATTAGAAAGCAATTTTAAATTTCATGTAGTCCAACCTCCCTGCAATGAGCTGGGACATCTTCAACTAGACCAGGTTCCTCAGAGCCCTGTCCAAACTGACCTTGAACATTACCAGAGATGAGCATCTACCACTTCTCTGGGCAACCTGCTTCATCATCACTGTAAAAATTTTCTTCCTTACATCTAGACTAGACCTACCCTCTTAAAGCCATTACCTGTTGTCCTATCACAACAGGCCCTGCTAAAAAGCTTCTTCCTATACTTCCTGTAGGCCCCCTTTAAGTACTGAAAAGCCATTATAAGATCTCCCTGGAGCCTTCTCTTCTGCAGGATGAAGCCGCCCAACTCTCTCAGCCTATCCTCATAGGAGAGGTGCTCATCTCAGTTGAAGCAAAAGGTTTTGAAAAGAAACCTTAATACCAGCAATTAAAACTCAAAACACACTGGGGAACTAATGTCCATTCTTGGATAAGTGCTATATAGGTGTAAAAGACTTTTTTCTTCAAATGTAAAACTTGTAAATTCTGGTCTGGTTTATGGATCAAAGTACATCAGAGAATAAGTCTCAATGAGAGAGTGTACACTGCAATAGAGCAGAATAATCAATGAAGATATGAAGTAAGATATAGGTAGAGAAAATAAGGAAATGTATATAGAACAATAAAAGATGTATCTTATTTCCAGCCAGAAAATACATGACAAAGTATTCTTCATTAAGCAATGTAACAAAAAGAAATGAGAACAAAAGCTGGAGTAAGATTTTATGCCTTTAAGTATTTTCAAGAAACACTTCAGAGCTATATTCCTCTGGAAAACATTCAAGTAAAGATTCCCTTTCACATGGCCAAGCTACATCACTAAAACATTTCATCTGCTCAGGTGTTAATAAGTATCTGGAACTAGAGTTTATAGATACAATAACAACAAAACAAGTTATTATTCAAATTATAAGAAATAAAACCAGAAAAGCTGTGTTATATGATTCATTTGAACTCAGTTGGCCAATGACAAGACAACAAGTGATCTCCCACACTTTTCTCCAAGGAGAGAAAGAACAGTTATAAAGACACTGATGAGTTTAGAAAAAGCTAGTCAACTTTAAAAAAGTTGAAAACAAGATAAAAAGGAAATAAAGAAAGAGATACACTACCATACCAAGCTCCCAGGAAGATGTCACCAGCAGATACTGGGAAAGCTCCACACTGGACTTGACAACAAATGGAAGCCAGATTCTGGATCTGCCTTCAAAAATGCACAGATCAGAATCAAAGGTAGACAAACAAACACCAAAACAGAGATCAACCCACTCAAAAAGAACCAACCTTAATTCTTTGCTCGCTCAGCTTTTATACTAATCATGGCAGATGGGATGAGATACCTTATTGGTCAGTTTGGATCACCTGACTATTCCACTCCTCCCCACAGGTGCAAATCCTCCATAGGGTAAACAATAAAGTCAGCTGACCCTGATTGCCACTGTAGTAAGTAAGTGAAGAGCCTCTCTCATTGGACAGAAAGTTGGCTTTTCTCCTTCTCAATTTAGGGTGAGGACTATGGCTGAAAGCCTTTTTACTAAAAGTTAGTATATAATAGTAGAGATAGCTCATGAAGTTCTTCACGCCAACAAAATGGGCATTCAGCAAAGGCAGACCTATAGAAGAACTGACTTATGATTGTAGTTTCCCAAAAAATGGGAGAAAGAGAAGTAAGTGTTGGTCTCTTCTGGCCAGAACAACTGATGATGAAGAAACCAATGCTTTAGCAGTGCTGCTAGCAAAGCCTGAGAAGAATAGCACAAGATTAAACCACATGAGGCTCTTTTGAGACCTACAGGACAATACAGGTGACTTCAGAAGTTACTGTTGGCCCTTCCTTTGTAAGTTGTTTTTCCTTATTTTAGTTAACATAGCTGTTGTTACTCTTAACCTAGAGCTTTCCTTAATCATCACCTAGGACAGTGATAAGGTGGTAGTATCTTTCATTTGGTTAGCTATTGCATGTATGCATTTAGACCTATAATGAATAAGGTTCTTTGTCTCTTGTGTTCTAGTAAAAAGCCACTCTAGGTTCTCATTCCTTTGCTTAGAAACTTCCTTTTAAGTTCCTGCTAATGCTTTTAGTCACTTCAGTGACTTTAGTCTGTATGGTTTTATGCCAACAATGTCTTTTTGTCTATGTTGTTCTTCCACCTACCCCAATCTCTCTCTTTGTGTGGTTTATAAATATGTTTTGATTTATTCATTCATGTTAAATGTTGTAAGCACAACAAGTTAAGAAAGTATTAAATTATGACATGTTACCAGCACAAAGGCCTTTCAAAGAGCCAGGACACAGACCTCCAGCTTCAGTGCTGGAGTTGTGACAGGACTAACTCAATTATAGTGAAATTTTTATGTAACTTAATGTTATTATTTCCAATTTGCTGTAACTGAAGCAACTAAACTTTCTCATATGTGGCCTGTATAGGAATGGAAGGGAATTATGCTCATTCCAGCTAAAAGATCATTCTAGTGTCAAGTCACCCTTCTAGAACATGATCCCCATGTCTCATACATTATCACTGTAATGTTAGCGTACCTAAGCATAAGTGACAATAAGATGCTACGCCTCCAGCACAGCAGACATTTGCCAGAGTTTAGGATTACTTCCATTATATTGTAGCAGGGGATCTGTTACAGAGATTCACCTACTGAGACACAACGTACTTGATTTATGTTGTGGGACTCCCATGAAGTAAGTGCTCTTCATTGTGGCTCTTCCTTATCTGCATGAAAATCAGATTCTTAAATGTAACATTCCTCCAGTCCCCTCTCTAGTATTCTTTTCTTTATGGCAGCTTATTATGATGCTTTCATTAAAGCATTATCATGTGCTGGTTTCTTCTAAAATCCATCCTCTACTCTTGTCCTCCTCTTTCTACCACTCCCCAAGATGAGCTCATCTACAAAAGTGTAGATCTCATTTTAAAAGTTAAATGGGAAGCTGTGGGTGTCCAGGGCAGCCAACTTCATCTGTAGGAATGTGATTAGACTCAGCCAGTGGAAAGTGCAACTACTTTAGTGCTTCCTAACTTATAAAAGGATAAGAAGCTCCTAGGAGACGTCAATCATGTTTAGAGGAGGTTAAAAAAAAATTAAGATTCAAAGGGTTAAAACAAAGTTGACTTCTGAATCCTTCTTTCTTCCTTTTCTTTGGGTTAATGACAAGGAAGACTGTATATGTTATGACTCATGGCATCACTTCAGCTTGTTTTCACAGTCTGCCAGTGGTCAGGAAAGTGTGGAGCAATAATATTGCAGTATTTATTCGAAGACAATAAGCAGTCATTGCTGAGCTAGGGAAGCCAGGCCATGTTTATCTTCATGGATTTAGTCAGCTGGGAGATGAATAAGAGCCAAACTTGAACAAGCAAACATTTGCCTTTTTCTCTACAATGCGGCTATTTCACTTTGCATGGCTGAAGACATAAATCTTTCTTTGGTGGCAAGCAAACAGCTTCAGATACATGGTGCTAGCTAGGCGTCACAGGACACCACCTGAATACTTGTGACCCTGAGTGTTCACAAAAACAACCACAATCCATCTTAAAACAAAAAATGGCAACAATCTTATAACGCTTCAGCAGCAAACAATAAAAAGCTGTAATTCCTCCTGTGAACTGGTCTCTGACTAAATATCAGCTGTAAAAGTGACTTCCTATCTATTGTTCTGCTCACAAAAGGAATTATAGGAAATTATTGATTGTAGCAACCAATTGTTGCAGTGCAAATACAGAAATAAGGGTTCCAAGCAGGTATAAAGCAATTTAACTTCTATTGATGCCTTCATGGGGTGACAGGGAATGTTTCAAAAAACCTCCTATACAGGCTAAAGACATAATGATTTCATTGATATTTTCTTGGTGCAGGAATTAAAAATTCTATACCTTTTCGGATAGACAGGCAGTTGCATGTCATAAAGGATGGGAGTGGGGAGTAGTAGTCTGGGATTTTGATCTTTTAAGTATTGTGCAGTGTGATTCAGGGAGTGTAAAGCTCTTGCCTCTCCATGTGCCATTACATGCTACTGGAGTCATAGTAAGATGTTAGGAGCATTCATCTGTTTTAATCTTAATATTTCCTAAAAGTTTTCCATACAAACCCCTAAGCACAACTGAACAGCAATGCCTCTGCCCACTGCGTGAATCATTTGGAGAGGGCTGAGGTAGACTTTCACCTCTTGCTTGTTAGCTCTGGTCAGTGTGTCCATGGATACTTTGACATCACTTTCCCAGCATAAACTGGGTGCCCACCTCTGTGACTCACTTCCCAAATTCTATAAAAGAAAACTGGGTGTATGAGTCAGAAATAAATCGAAGACCCCAGCAGTGGGTCCCCAGGTGCAGATTACATGTATATCAACCAGTCAGTCCATTTACTCAGGAATTAAAACACTGGGCCATGCAATGCTGCTTGACTGGAACTGCATGTGAGGAGGGAAGGGGAAAAAACCAACCTCTCAATGCTGTTACTGCTCCAAAGCTTTGTGGTTAGCTGCATTTGTATTTAAGCAGGTCCTATGCTCCCCTAGATATTTTTTTTTTCCTTAACAGGTGATGTGAATGGCAGGAGGCAGTTTCTGAGTGATGACAATATGGAGGAGGTCACTGAGTGGTGGCATGAACATAAGGGAGCCTTACATGGGGGTGCCATCTCAAATAGAGATAGGTACTCAGCTTGAGAGTCTCAAAGCAGCCCCGAGGGATATCTCATTAAAATTGACAATCCAGGCATTGTTCTTCTCACTGAATGAACATTTCAAGTCCTTTGCTATTGACTCCTTACTGTCAATGGGAATGGGTGGGAGGTGGGTGTGGGTAGGGGGCTGAAAGGCAGGTGGGAATGAGGATTTGGCTGTGGGCAAGTCTAAATAAATAACACTGTCACTGTGTTTCTTGTGGAACACAAGGCTCTATGCCTTCCTACCTCTCCCAGTTTTAGGAAGAGAAGAGGTGAGGTGGAGTCATAAAACCAGATGCATCAGGAACACGCCAAGAATGACATTTCATCATTTTTTTCTCTTTTTTNGCTGTTTGGTAGCTCCACAGAAGCATTTTAACTAAAACAGGATTGTTTGTTACTTGCTCCTTTTTAACTTTCACTTATTTACAAGACATTCATTGCCAAGGATCTGCCCTAAGCAGCCAGACCCTCTGTTGTTGTAAATAGTCGGTTGCAAATATGTCCAAGAGGAGAAGGCAGATGGTACGTCCAGGAGTATAACGCAATATATACTGTGATCTGCCTACTGTGTCTTCTCAAACTGTAGGTGAGATGTTGTGTGAGCAGCTGTTAGAGATGTGGGAGGGGAGACAGCATGAAATGAAATGGATTAATAAAAACACAGAGGAAAAGTACACAGAAATGTTTTCTAGTAATGAGAGTATAAAAACCTCAGCAGCTCCCCTGTACCAAACATAATGCTCCCCCTCATATGCACAGTACATAAAATAGTTCTCCCCAGCCTGTGGGGCTTCCCACTGCCAAACATCCAAGCTGAAGTGCTGTGCATTCACATCAGGGAAGAATAAGTGGCTCAGAGCCATTACTGGGCTGTTCAATCCAGGCCGACATATATATTAGGTCATATACTTCTCGCCTGCATTTTTGAGGTGTTAGTATTTGGAGTTGTCATTTGCTGGAAAAGGAGGGTGTTCCTAGATAAAGTGAGCTCTTTCCCTCATGCTGTATTTTAAAGGAACTGAAGGGCTGTCTCATTCTTCTGCTTTCTCCTCTGCAGAGAAAAGAAGTGCCCTTCTTTGCAACTTCTTAACTGCTGAAGTACTGTAGGCAGCTTCATCTGGAAATGCTGCTGGCTATGAATTGCAGAAAGCAGCATTCACCTGAAACAGAAAGAGGTTCTGAATTAAAATCTTATCTACCAACCACAGTTGTCTGTTGGGAGTTTGGACCCACAAGAATGATGAAGCTGAAACTATGAGGTCTTGGAAGGTAAAAAAGAAAATTAAGAAACTCCTGGCCTCACTTTCAATATAGAATTACCTCTTACCTTTAAAATGCAACTCACTTGTGGAAAACGAATCTACCACTCTACAGTGGCATTGTAAGATTCCACCTGTAATGATTTTCATTGCCAGCCAGATTGTTTGCACTTTTGTAAGTCCTGTTGTCATTTCTGCAGGTACTTCAGTAGAGCTTGGTCCTAAGAATTCCCTCGGTGTCTGAGTATCCAGAGGCAATGCCTCAGGGTCTCAGAACAGATGTGGGTCTGGCTGCTCTCTGTCTGGCACAGGTCCCTGGTGATGCCCTGTCTCTGCACTGACAGGGACAGGTCTATAGGCTGTAACTGCCACAGGTGCCTTGTGAAACTGAAAGCTTAGGGAAGAGTGCTTGATGGTGTTCAAGAGAGGTTGAGCTGCAGCTTGTTGACCTCTGAAATGTTTGCTCCGCAAGACCAGGAAGACTGAGAAGGTATAATAATACGTGGTGGCTCACAGGATTGGTAGGTGTGCCTCGTAAATGAAGGAAGTGAAGGAAGAAACTTTACACCAGTTATTTTTTGGCATTGAGTTTCCCTTTGAGACAGACTTAAGCAAGCAGATATACCAGGGAAAGATCCAAATTTCAGGAGTGTGTGAAACCTTCACTTGGGCGCTCACAGTCAATGACTTACAGCTCAGACTAGGAGTATGGGATTTCTTGCCATTATTTCCTTTTGCACTCAGTGAAGTCAAGAGAAATAAACCCTAATCACCTGTATTCAAATTGAGAACTGCTTAATCACCATTTTCCTATAAATGTTGAAGAAATGGGACATAATAGCCTTGAAGTTACCAGTCATTATACATGTTACTAAGTTCAGTGGGCAAAATTGGACATAAAGTAGAAAAGATTAGATAACTTATGGTGCATTTGCACATCTAATTTCCATTAATTCCTCACTAATAAAAGTACATGTGAAAATAGCTGCTGCATATTTCAAATCAGTTTTTAGGTCTTGAAACTTTTAGCTGATTTGCTATACATCTGTTATCAAATGACGAGGTCTGTCCATGGACAGAAGGTAACTCAGTTAAGGAAAAAGAAAATAACTTTTAATGTGTAATATGAACTTCAGTGCACAAAGAAACATCCAGCATACTTCAATATGTATTTCATTTTTCCCCATATGTCTTCAAACAGGAAAATCCTAGTTCAAATCTCATTTGTCTTTTCAAAAAAATAAAACTTTGACTCTTCTCGAAGGAATCAGCTTTGAGCAGAGCCAAACACCCATGATATGAACTATTTTTCTTTTACCAGTTAAGCATCCCATTAGCATGGTTATATGCTCAACTATGAGAGCGTGGTCTTCACTGGCTGCAGCTTAAGCCCATGCAATCAAATAAATGCAGTCCTTGACATTAAGAACACTTACCCATTATTCCACCAACCTTTACTGTCTTGTTAGAGTTGGGCTCTCTTCATATTTTCTGCTAAAAGACAGTCTAAAAAGGGAGGAGGTATCTGTGTCTTATTTAAGTTGTTGGTAGGGCAAAATTCAGAGTTTGGTTTGAGGAAGTGGTAGGTCAAAGCTTTGTCAGATTGATTTTTAGGAAAGAAAAAGGCACAGAAGGTTAAAATACCAAGATGACACAGATATTCAAAACACCTATTCAGGAAAAACTTCATTGCTCCTAACAAATGTACCTTTAATTGTGTGATCAAAGAACTCAGATGCTATAAATGCAATATTTTGGTTGCCTAATCTAACCTCTCTCTACTTCTAGCAATGCTATCAGCTTTAGTGCACAAATTCTGTCTGAAAAGGAATTACAACAGATAGATGAGGTTACCTTCTCTCCCCACCTCCTTTCTTAAGTGGATGTTCTCGCGCTGGAAATTGGCCTGTTTCACACAAGCAGTGAGGCTTGGTTATTGGGATGCCTCCTTCTGAGTTTAAACCAGCTCCAAAGCATGTACAAGGAAACCGCATTTTATTATGCATAGGTCATTATTTTTTAACATGCCAACTGACCATAACCATGGTTACACAAACCAGTGCAATCTACTCCACCTCAGCGTGCAGCAGCAAGAGAGCCAGGTACAGTAGGCAGGATGAGATTTGGGAAGAGCAATATAGATTCATTACATGTTGGCATAGATTCACTCACACACCAATTAAGACCCAGTGAAGAGAGCTACTGATTCAATATATTTATTTATTTCATCACTACTATTGAGTAGTTATAGGAGAGAAAATTAATGAAAATGGTTTTTCAAAAACCACCCTTGCTCTGACCAGGTGGCCATTCAATATTTTCCAGGCCATGCAGACTCTGTGGGGAGTGGTGCTGGGCCAATTAATACATGCTAGCTGGCAGTGCTGTGATGGAAATGACAGTAGCACCTGAGGAGAGTTCAGGTGGAAAGCAGTAACCTTCACCCTTAACACTATGTGAGGAATGAGAGAATCTTCATGGTTGGAAAGGACCTCTGAGATCACCAAGTCCAACCATACACACACAAACCATACTCCACAAAACAAATCACCCAACCCAACAGTCTCGGGCACTAGAGCATGCCCTCAAGTGCTATATCTACACATTTCTTAAAGATCTCCAGGGACGGTGACTCAACCACTTCCCTGGCCAGGCTGTTCCAGTGGCTGATCAGCCTCTCAGTCAAGTAATTTTTCCTAGTATCTAATCTAAACCTCCTCTGCCACAACTTCAGACCATTTCCTCTGGTCCTGTCATGATTCCCTTGGGAGAAGAGGCCAACACCTACTTCTCTGCAGTCTCCTTTCAGGGAGTTGTAGAGGGCAATGAGGTCTCCCTTCAGCCTCCTCTTCTCCAAACTAAACATGCCCAGTTCCCTCAGCCTCTCCTCGTAGAAATTGTTCTCTAGAAAAGTGGAGATGAATGAATAGAAGTGGAACTGGATGAGATTTTGGCAGGTCACTTGCTATAAAATGAATTAATGGAACAAGTATGAAGGTAGGATTAGGAGCGAGGAGGAAAAGGGTGGGGATAATGATTGAAAAGCAGCCAGCCACAAAAGTGTCTTAGTAGTAGAACAAATGCATGAAGAGGTACTCCCTCCTAAAAATGGAGGAAGGTGTTGGAGAAAACATGTGTTTGAATGTGATCAAGGGGAGACAACTATTTTGTTGTTGAAATAGTCACACATGGAGAAGGTTAACATCATTAGATATTTTTAGCAGCTAGTCAGCTATCTACACCTCTCTTAGTTTTATCATATTCCAAAACATTTGTCATGGTATTTTGAATAAATTACAAGCAACGTTTTTGAATCATAGGATAAAAGCATGGCAAAATTCCCATTGATATTGTGTTGAGATTGTTTCCCATCCACACTCTCAGTTAAACAGCTATCTCGGTTACCACACATTTGCATGTTAGCTGTGAACACGTTAAAAAGAAGAAAAAAAAAAGTATGGGTAAAGCAGCTTTACAGAACTTGAATTTTGTAAGTGTGCAAGTGTGTCTTGATTTTTCTTCCAGGAGTAGTAGAAACAATTAACTACTGCTATTAGTGAAGATAAGTATATATGTATAAGTGTTTGCATGACTGGGGTGTAATTATGTTATTGCTATACCTGATGCAATATCACTGCATACCTTAAGATCAGGTTACGCATATTTTGTCTGTCTGAATGATCAAAGCTCATGCAATTTACCTTCTAACTTGGGTGCAATTCTCAGCAACAGCAGTTATACAAAGGCCTTTTATCAATTTCCTTGGTTTTCTCTTTTCCCGTGAAGACTTCTGCTGTGCCATAGGAAACATGTAAGGTATTTCACATGTAGGATTTCTGCCAGCTGGTGATTTATTCCATTGATTACATTGTCATGTAACGGGAAGAGGCAAACCATTTTAACTGCTCATATAAACTGCAGTGGTGAGCTGGATTCTTATTTAATACAATAAATTTAGTTGCAGCTTTGTACAAGTTGTCTGATTCATTGCACGCATTACTGTTACAGTACATTATATTCACTTTGGTCCCACATGGTGTGTTGGTACAACAAGGGTGACCACTAACTTGTGTTTGTCTAAATAATTCAAAAGAAGGGAACCACATGCAATTTGCTTCTGAGTGATTTTGTTTATCTATCACAATCCAATGTCAATTAGATACTTTGCATATTTAAAAGTAAGTGTAATTTTTCAGTCTTTTGTTAACAGAAGTTGTGCTTTTTGGTGATTACTCCTTCAGTTCCCCAGTTACTTAGATTTTGGTACATTCTAAAATAAGTCTTTTCTAAGCAATATTATTTAGTAGTTAGCACTATGCTGATCCACATACAGTATTGTGATACGTTATTTTATATTGGTTTCAAAGAACCTGTGCCAAGGTTTCTCTATACGTCTAAATACAGATTTTCAGGAGGACAGTTCTGGGGATCTGAAATTAATAACACAAAATCAGAATATTTAATTTTGTTCTGTAATTTAAGATTTTAAGAAACCAAGATAAGTCATCAAGACCTCTGAACACCATGAGCAGGGAAGTTGCAAGCTATCAAATTACCAACCTGTCAGTACAAGTCTTATGTGAATGCTTTTACCCTGTTGCTTTTTGCAAACTAAAAAGTTTTAACTGAGGAGTAGTCACTCACTAAGTCATAACGAAAACCAGTACCTCCTTCAGGGTGACAGCCCCCAAGTAGGCTAGGAAAACTTGTGACCCAAAACCTAAAAACTGGAGTAGTCTTGAAAGCATGGACTCTCTCTGCTTTATAACAACATCATTTGTTATTACAAAGCAGAGGATCTTGGGGTTCAGTCTGGTCCAGAGCAGGTTTTCTGAGTTATTGTCAACTAGTGCAGCACTGGGAGACCTGTGTGGTCAGTTCTGTAAGTTACACCTGGATTTCCTTAAAATCTAGTTTGTGTTTGCACCCAGAGCTTTAGATCGAAATTTGCTTCCATACATGAGAGGGTCAGGTAAGAAGAACAGAGGAGGAGGCACTGTGCTTTTGCCAGTCTTTTGCAGTTTTCTGTAGACATTCCCTGTCCCATAACTTTTCAGCAATATAGAAAAGGGAACATAGAGAACCTGCAGCATATACTTCTCCTAAAGGAAGAAATTAAAAAGAATAGAAAAAAAGTAAGATGGAGGGAGGGGAGGAAAGAAAAAAAAAAAACCCAACCAACAAACCCCCTAGATTTTCTTCTTATTCCTGGGCACTATTCCTCTGCTAAGTGTTGAACCTACAAAAGGTTAGGTTCAAGTCAGGCACCAGCCAACATTTTTTTTTTTTTTTTTTTTAATCTAAACAAGGCAATTTCCCTCCTCCTCCCCTTTGTCTGATACTTTACTGCACATTACATTATTTAGAAAAATGTCACTGGAGGAACACTCTGTGTGGTCTCATAAAATATTAACGACTCCTGAAAGAAAACTTGAAATCAAGATGCTCTTTCATGCTGGGGTATGTACTCTCTTTTGTTGGCTTTTTTCTTTCTTTTCCCTTCATGGAATCTGAATTGCTTGGCTGTCTTTGCCTTGATATGAGCTGATCCTTACATGTATCATATTCTCCGGGAAGAAGGGACTTCAGGGAGCAAATGGTGTGGTGCTGATGGTTACCAAGAAGTGACCTGTCTCTCCAGGAACAGCTTCTGCAGATACTAAACTAACGTCCTGTGCAGTCATTTATTTTTAGGTTAATGTCTATGCACAAGGAAAGTGAAGGAGGAAAAGGAAATAAAAAGCCAGAACAAGCTGATTTCTCAATCAAATACAGATTTCTGGCAATGACTGATACCCTGTTGTAAAACATATCTGAAGAGACAACAACTGGTTGTAATTCTTCTAAGGAATGGGAAGAAAAGGGAAAAAAAAGTACCCACTGAGAAAACCTCCATGTAAATTGAAAAGCAGTCTGCATGGGGGAAAAATAATCTGACCAAAAACTAAAGGAAAGTAAATCTTGCCATAGTAAAGGCCTATAAATTTAGAGGTGGACAGCAGTCCTGAGTAAAGAATACCGACATTTTAAGTGAAACATTTGCTGGCAAAGTGGCCGTCGAAAGTGGTTATTGAACGTCTTGCAAGAGAGCAAATTGTGGACTAGAGGTCTTTCTTATATTTTGTAGCAAAGCCAACTTCCATTGATACCACCTCGATGTCAGCCCCTTTCCGCAGCCATTTGTAAAAAGGCTTGTGATGCGAGATTGACGACTTAAATACTTCATCAATCAATGCTTTAGCCAATGTGTTGTTCAGTGATTGGTGGAAAATTCAAGTAATCCATCTTACCCCATCACCCTTGTTCTTTATTCTCTTCAGGTATTTTCATTTTTCCCTCCCGCTCTTTATTTGTTCACTTTCACTACAATCTGAAAGAGAAGCTGGGCTGGGAGGGAAGGCCTGCTGCTATCTTTGAAAACCTAATCATTGCAGTAAAACTCTTCAGTGCAAAATGCTGCTGAATTAACTGAACTTTTAATGATCCTAGAGGTGGTCCTGGTGCATGTGGACTAGCAAAGCAGAGGGTGAGGCTGCAATTTGTGCCATTCTGTCAAATTAAATATGTCAAACATCCTGAATCATTTATATAATCAACAATAAGGCGCTTATTTCAGCTGAATTAATCTGCTAAGTAGCTTTAAGGGAAGAAATAGGTATGACACAAAGCTAAACAGTGAGTGTAAAGAAACAAAAAGGGTTTAGGTTATTCATTTTGGCATAATGGAAGGACATCCTTTGCTCAGAGAGAGAATATCCTTTGCTTGCGAGTGAATATTTATGTTGATATCTAGTACTCCTAATTTTAATCTCAATAAGGATTTAAAATCTTAACTGCCTACTTGAAATTTTAGTATAGATTATACAGCCACAGCATAGGCTTTATGACAAATCCAGATGAATGGACTTTATTCATCTAGTTTTGCTTTTGCATCTAACAAAAAATTTTCTAACATAAAGGAACAATTTTTTTTTTTTTTGAGATGTATGTTATGGTTTTCTTAATATATTATTGCTATATAGACAAATGAAAAATTACATATAAACACTGGTCCAGAGGCATATGTTTTTAAAAGCTTGAGGTGGTAAAGTATTTATGTATCCACTTAGTTTCAGGCATATGTGTAGATTATTTGTTTGCTGGCTCTAGTAGAAGTGTTTGCTTTTTGAGTTTGTTTTTGCAGGAGATACAAAATTAAGCTGTCTTTAGGACAGAGCTCTCATAAAATTGTTGACTTGTAGTGAAAAGAGTTTATAGATATTTTATAAAATATGTGTTTTCAAGTATGTGGAACAGTAACAGACAGCTCCTAACCTGCCGTTTCAGTGAGAAATTTTAGCACACATTTTTAAAGGACTTTTCATCAGATGTCAGTTCAGATACTGGCCAATCTGAAGGCTGAGAGCAATGAGCTTCTAAAGGTGGTGACTTATACATTCTGAGTTTCGTGCATAGTGTTTTGTTGAACATTATCGTAACCGCATCAGTTTGAATTAGGACTATAGTCAAAAGGGAGAGAGCAAGTGAGCAAGAATCTAAGCTACGCTGGCTCCTGCAGGGGTCAAGCAATCCACTCATTCCTCATTATGCCTTTTTTGAAATCAACATAAGAAAGTCTCCAGAGAGTAAAGTGAATTTTATGACACTTTTGTTTCCTTTCTATTAGTTTCTTTATTTTAAAAACTATTTAGCTAGTTTTGCAGAAGACAGGCCAAAGACTACAAAACAATTTCAAGATTGTTCTGCACAGAGTGCATAAAAGAATTAAGAAAAACAAAATAGAGAAAACTAATAAAGAGCTAGGAACTATAAAAGAAAAAGAGCATGAGAACTAAGAGACAAAACTCTTTTTTCCAGATCCACATTAAAATACTATATAGACTCAAGCCAGTATGCAGAAGATCATTGCATTAGTAAGCATCCCCATTTTTTGAAGGTTTTAGTGTTGAAACATCAAATTTGTCTGAAAAATTCAAAGCAAAATGATCAGAATAGGAATTTCCATGACCTGTCTTGACTCATCAGGACAGTAACAAAAATGGGGCCAGAAGTGAAGTGGTTACTCTTCCTTCATACATTTCACCTTTCATGTCAAAGCTCCCAACACAGTGTATTGCTAAGTTGATATGTAAGGGACATTTGATACTCTTTTGCCTGCATACAAGTAGATTTCTTTGTGTGCGTTTGTGTGTTCATAAATGAGCTGCTTGGTGAATCATTTCTGTCATTAGAAGGTAGATAAACTGCAGGGAGGGAACAAAGTCATCATTTCTACCTTCGTGAAAATGATGGGGGTTTTTTAATTATTAAAATGCAATTATTTCCATTATTGATGAGCGTGATACTCAGGACAGCATCAATACAAACTGTCCAGGACACACACTCTCTTGGATCTCAGGCTGGTCTGGCTGCAATAGAGTATTGATGCCAGTGTTTGTTTCACTTCTAATTCACATAATGGATGAGGACTTAAATACAATCCATGGCAAATTAGTACCTAGGAGATTGTGTTTATTTATTTATTTATTTAATGTGTTTATTTTTGTTACATGTGAGCCCTTCCACAATACCAAAGGAGGATGCTTTCTGTATTAAGGCAATTAAAGAGCTCTAGAATTTGAAACATAAAAGCTGATTGATATTTGATGTACGTTATCTAGACTCTAAGAAACCAGCCTCCTCTGCAGGTGTCAAGTTGCTTTCTAGTCCCTGCATTTTGCACATTGCTTTAATTTTTCCCTCTATAAACATATATTTGCATGCATGATTCCATTCATATGCCCGTGCACTTCTGAATATAAGAAAAAACAAAACACCAAAATGATTTCAATTTTCCAAAATTGTCTCCCTCTTCTTTTGCATAGCACTTGCAAATCACACTGAGAGACTGACAGACACTCTTGATATTTTGGCTTGGGAACGGAGGTGTCACTTCATTCCTTTGGACTTGATCCATGAAGATAGGTGGATCTTAAAAGTGCTGGGGCTGGGAAGTCTGTGTGGTTATAGGTGGGAGCAGAAGGGAAGTGAGTGTCCTCTGCTGCCTCTCTCCACTCAGCCAATGTTTTCCCAGACCCTATTCTATCCCTGCCACTCCCTGCTTAAACATTAACAGTGTGAGATGCCATACCCTGTGATGGGCACCACTGGGGGTGAGACCTCAGAGTGCCATGGTTTCCAGCCTCCATTACTTTGTTTTGGTGGGAAACAAACCCTGGGTTTTTAGGGCAGCAAAAAGGATTGATCCAAAGCCACCCTTCCAAAACAAACTGCAAGCCACAGACCCTCTCATTTTGTGGCAAAGCTTAACCTCCCTGCTTATAACTTTTAAAATTGCAACCCCATCCACAAGAAATTCATGACTTGTATAGGACATCAGTGTAACCACATTTACTGTAACCAAAAGACAACTGAAGATACCTCTTCCAAAGTCCATTTTTCTTCTGATCTAGGTGTTTCTGCTCCACCAGGGGGATTGGACTAGATGATCTTTCAAGGTCCCTTCCAATCCTTGATACTCTGTGATTCTCTCTATACCACAAGTCTAATAGAGATCTTCCCTTTCATGCTTTCTGCTAGAAGTTGAAAGCATTGTCCGTAGAAAAGCAATGGCAAAGGTTGTGTTTTACCAAGACCCTGATGTAGGCAGGTTTTCTTATAGATGGGGGATTTGGTTAAATGCACAAAAGCAAGCACAAAACAGCCAGTACAATACTGTATATCATGAGTAATTAAAAGCCCTCATTAAAAATGTGACCAGCAAATCATTTTATATTAGACAAAGAAATACCTATCGACATTTGAAAATAATGAATAAACAGAAAGTCAATTCACTAACATTTGCTATTTAGACTTTGATGCATACTCTTAGCTCTAAAATCTGCTCCTGGATACACACAGAAAACTCCTATTGAAGTCACTTGGAGTTGTTTATGTGTAGTTGGCAGTGAATTTTGGTCCTCAGACATTTTTTAGTGTTCATTTTAAGAGAGCACAGGCTAGCATAGCACTTGGGTTTAACCCCCTGCTTGAAGACATTGCTCTCACTGGAACCAAAAGTCATGGTTACCGACTGTTCTCTTAACACAGACCATAGTAGTTCCTGCACAGCTCAGGCAAAAATGCAGTTGCTGAATTCACTTGTCATGTTGGAATTTATTACTGATATACACAGGTAAGCTAGAGATGGTTGAGTTTTTCCTCTCTGCTGCTGCAAAATCTGATCTCTGGTACTGAGCAAAACACCATATAATTGTTGAGGCAGTTTTTAAGGTCCCCTGTCCATAACAGAGGATGTAGTCACAGACATAGTAGAGATGTGCCACCCCACTTATGAGAGAACAGCACAAATGAGGATGAGGCAGGTGCTCAGAAGACTGGAGTAAGAGAAGCAGACCTGAGGACTGATGAAGCTGTGCTGTGAGTGTATTTTCTGTACATCTCCTGAATCTCTTTTCCCAAAGGATTCTCCTTAGAACTCATTTCTGCTCTTTGCTCGCCACCTTCCCAGCCCCAGCAACTTTCCCTTCCTCTCAATCCAAGCGATACAGCTTCTGACACAGTGGGAGACAGCGCTGCTTGGATCCTGTGGCAACAGATCACGAAAATGATTAGAGGCCTGGAGCATCTCTCTTATGAGGAATGGCTGAGGGACTTGGGTCTCTTTGGTCTGGAGAAGGCTGGGGGGGGTGGATCTGATCAACACCTATCAATACTTAAAGGGTGGGTGTCAAGAGGAAGGGGCCAGTCTTTTTTCAGTGGTACCCAGTGACAGGGCAGGAGGAAATGGGCACAAACTTGTACATAAGAAGTTCTATCTGAACATGAGGAGGAACTTCTTCCCTTTGAGGGTGGCAGAGCCCTGGAACAGGCTTCCCAGAGAGGTGGTGGAGTCTCTGTCTCTGGAGACATTCCAAACCCACCTGGACAAGTTCCTGTGCAACCTGCTCTAGGAGTACCTGCTTTGGGAGGGGGGTTGGACTCCAGAGGTCCTTTCCAATACCATGTCATTCTGTGATTCTGTTCTCAGCTCTGTAGTTTGCTCCTCCAGTGGATGCACGGAGTGGAGCTGTGGAATGGCAGGACTGCTCACAAGCATCAAGCCACTTTCCTGAGCTCCATTAGGGAAGAACCTCTTAAGAGCTCCAGGACTTTTGGTGCAGGTCTGCTTCTTGGAAGGCTGTTCCTTTTGTTGAAATGGGATGTTGCATTTCTCCTGGCAGAGAGTTAGCTCCAAAGCAGTGGCAGTACTTGCAGATTAGAAGGATTCTTCACTATTAGTATAAATGACCAAAGTAACAGAGTGCATAGAAGCAGAGTTGCAGCCCTACATTTGGGGGAAAGGAGTCCAGCCAACAGTGGGTGGTGTTTAGTTCTGCCTCTCCTCTGTGTTCCTCTCACTTGAAATGGTGCTTTAGTTTCTCCACCTTCAGTCAGCAAGTACCTGAGTACATTTAGTACTACAAGTTTTCCTTTATGCTTCTCCCTACCTCATTTCCCAGGAGCACAAGCGTACTCTCCTTGGCAGAATGAGAAGCTCAGGAACTAGCTGGATAGTTCTGTGCACAATGAGCAATCGCTACTTTTTCTTATGAACACATAGGGGTTTTCCCAAGCAGGAACCTCACAGGCATTTTTTTTTTTTTTCTTTTTTTTTTCTTGTGCTTGGAAGCCTTAATTGACCTAAGCCTCCCAGGTCTGATACTCGGTGTTGATGAGCCATAATCCATGTAAGCATATGTGCATGCTTCACCATTTGCCTCGACACCTTTATCTCCCATATCCCTACCCAAGCAATAGCCACCCAAGGTGGTCACAAGGGATGCATCTAGTCATGAGAGCAGCATCTGGGGCTCCACAGTGCTTTGAGGGAGACAGATAACAACACAAGTTAGCCAAGGGTGAACTTGAGCTATGCTGGTACTGTGGCCAATATGCAAATATGACTAGAGGTCAACTGTCTTACCCCTCTAATCAACAGCCCAAGAGCCCCTTGAGCACTGCTGCATGGCAGCAGGCTACCATAAGCAGGGACGCTTCTCAAGATTACTTCTCGAGATTTAGAGACTCCTTGCCACAGCAGATCCCGGGGAGGTGACTACTGGCACACTAAAATTTGGTATCTTAGCTAAGTGATAGAAAGAGTTGGTTGCCTTGAGTGCAGGGCAAAGCGATACAAGCACTTGGAGCATTGCAGGGTACAAGTGGTACAAAAAGAATGTGAGGGCCACTTTGTATTTACTTCTGTAGCAGCTCCCTGAGTGCTTTTCCTACTTCAGTTACAGTCCCAGGTTTTACACATGTAGGAGAACAGTGCTTTGCTCACCCAAATTAGTGTTGTGGTTGTAGTAGGAGGGATTAATACCTTTTATTTTCCTAAATGAGTTTAACTTCAGCCACATGTTTAAGCATGAGAAGAAGCTCTACTTCTCCCTGTGTGGGGTCCCAAATATGAAGAGTTCATTTTAAATCATCCTGTGCTGTAAAATCATATCATTTTCCTGGCAGTACTTCCATTGGTGTTAACTGCTATACACTTAAAGCAACCTCCAAAACACAATTTTAATGCTCATATTTTATGTCTTATTTTGAATTCCTGCATTTTAACAAGTACTAACCAACAATAGTTTTGCCATTAGATTTAACGGTGAAATTTACAGTTTTAAACTGTTTTTATGACATCTGGCTACATCAAGGTGACAAGTCCACTGGTAAAACAACAATTTAAGTACTGCATTTACAGTCAAAAACATTTTTGTCACTCCTAAATTGACAAATTTCAATTGCTCCTTATTGTTAAAACCAATTTTTAAAATTACACAGTGAGAACATAACAGTCTCTGTCACTGTGTAATTAAGTCCTTGAACTGTTTGCTATATATAGAAATACTGTATTATAAAGTGTTAGTTACCGTTTAAAAAATTACCAATTACATTTACAGTGAAAACCATTAAATTGATTTACAGCAAAACAGTTAATTCACTGTTTTTGTGCATAAAACTGCTAGTAATGTGACACAAATGTAGTTTTCATTTTGAACTCCGCAGACTTAAGAAAATTATAAACAAGAAGATACGATAAAGCTAATGAACTCCTGAAATGCTTGTATTCAATAAATAAATTTATGCTTAGAAAATACTTCTGCTGGAGGGACAGTTTGCTAGTTTCCAGCACAGTGCAATTCTTTGGTGTAATGAGAAATTTTGTAAAGAATTAAGAAGGGTCTGACTCTTCCTGCAAGTGTCCAGCTCCGTTAAGGGCTGGAATACATCTTAATTTCCAACTTCATTTCAAGCATATTCCAGTGCTTTGCTGGTTTTCGTCTCGTAAATGTGGAAAATAGGTGGTGTATATCAGTGTTAAATACATCAACACATTTTACTTTTTAAATATATTTTATTTCATAGTTAATAACAAATATACAGTTCTCAACATTATTTCTGATATTGTATAGTTTTAGGTGTCACTATGAAATATACAGATGTTATTTCAAGATTCAGTTGAAATGTACAAGAATTATTTTCCGTTTTGTCTATCTTCAATATACCATAATAACCCACTAGTTATTTACCAGTTTGTGTGCAGAGAAAGAAAAGACATGCACAGAAAGAAAACAGAACAATCTGGTATGTAAATTTTACCCATGGTAAAATAAAAATTAGTATAATCTAACCAAAATAGCAAAGTAAATCCATACCTCTTTTCACCATAATTATTGTGTTTTCTTTTAGACATCGTCATCCCCTAGTATTCCATTAGATAATCAATTACCATCAACTTTTTGGAATTTTTTTTGCTTCTAAACCTTGTTGGTGAAACCAAGGCCTTGGTCCAGTCAAGGGGAAAGTCACCTTTATTTCAGCCACACTTAGAAGGATTTGAAATCTTTATGTTCCTGAAAGGCACCATTTCGTAGCTGCTGTTCTATATTCTGATTTTAAATAAGAACATCAATGCATGTATTAGCAGAAAAGATACGTGAATTGGTGGGTGACTGTACATTTGTTTTTAATAGATGTAATAGCCATTGTTTACAGTGATGACTTCTTGTTTCCTTACAAGTAGGAAAAAAAGTCTTCCCCCTCTCTAATCAAAATATAGGAGGACTCAGTATTCACAGCCGTAGGAGCTGAAGACCTGATATTGAGATGATGGAATAATGTGTAAGAAGTAAATATTTGTCTGTCTTTATACAAATGTTGAGAGGCAAAGAAGATGTATTACCAGTGTACCTGCTTTCTAGCTTAAAAAGAGCACTTTAATTTTCTAAGCATTTGCTCACTGTAAACTTGAACTCGCAGAAGATAATCAAGCAATTTGCTAAATAAAGTTTTTCCCACCAGTCCAAACCATTCACCAGAATGAGAGAAAAACCTCAACAACTTGTTTCCCTTTTATTTTCATATCTGACATTGCTTTTCCTACAGTACAATAGATGTTGAGTAATAACGGTTGATTACAGACCAGCTTGTACATGCAACATTTACTTGTGAATCATTGGTATAAAGACCATGAATGAGGAGGGGGAAAATGCCATGATTCTGTCTTAAACTGGTAACGTGTGGAATGAACTGTTGAGCACAAGGCACAGACATACTGAGAGTTATCAGCTCTTTCTCAAACAGCAGAGGCATAGACCGCCCACTGCTCTGGGATGCTGCTGTCCTACAGGCAATTTGAGACAAAGGTGAGTGATTCATTTGGAATCCAGATATTTCTCAATAAAACCTTCGATACTCTGGGACAGAAAGGGTAATTACGAGGAGAGTGATAGGGGCTAACAAGACCAATACTGCAGCTCATCTACTTTGGCAATCTCCAGTTTTCCAAACCCGACTGCCATTATGCTTGATTGTTCTAGCTCAGGAAAACAGGTTGTGGTAAATGTTGACTTTTGTTATCAGCTATTTTCCCTCAAATATGAAGTAAGTTATATAATGCTGTGTTTGGTCTATCACAATCATTAATAAATGAAGCTGGTTGAAAGTGTTTGTACTCAGATGGAAAGGCAAATAGCACACACAGAAGAAAAGATAAAGCCCCACAGAAAATTAAAATTATTACTTTCAGTCAAAATTTAGAATTAATTTTACTCTGAAATGATGCTGCATTCAGATTTTTAATGAAAAGGAAATGATCCGATTTTACCTACTTTAGAACACTCAGGCTGGCAGTAGCATAACATCAGTGTCAGGAGAGTATGCTGGTCTTGGCTTAAATTGTGCCTATTTTAAAGTGTAAAAATTAATAGTGATGCATGTGACATGGTAATTTTTCTTGTATAAATCATCTGCTACGGACATCAGACTGGAACTCCAAGAGCAAGATATAATCACCTGTTTCTCCTACATTTTCTAACTACAAACTATAATTTCACATCATATTTCTGTTTTTATCAAAAGAGGACTGAACCCCTGATATTTTGTTTGCTTAGAAATGCATTTTTTACGTAGTCTCCTGCTTAAGGTATGACATGAATCAGTCAGGTTCCTGGCTTAAACTACAACAATATAACTTAAAATCCCTGTTTCTGGCTATATGAAGAATGGAAAGTGTTACATTTTGGCAAGCTTTATCATATCAATTAATGAGCCTTTTCATGCTTTCTTAACTCTTATTTTACTATAAAGTTTTAAACTAGAAATCACTGTGACAAGTTAATGACCCCAAGTTTAATGTTTAAACTGGGACGTTACTTAGGTCACAGCATGAATGAAAACAAAACTCTTTTTATAAACTTCCTCCCTTTTGGTGCATGCAGCCTTTCCCATTCTGTGCCTCTGTGGGCGTCATCTGGTCCTTGGCAGTAGAAGACATGTTCTTGCATTCTCGGACTCCATGGTTGTCACCTATAGTGAGGAGAACTGTTAATAAAGTACAGCAGTGCTGAGTTCTTGACTAGTAACCCAAATTTGTTGATTTGCTGCCCTGATGGGCTTGTGATTTCACTCATTAGTTATACAGTAAAAAATTTGAATCCTTTCAAACACTACAAATGCCAGCGTGAACAGAAGTACAAGAGCTTCAAATTGGATCAAAGCTAACTTTTCTGGCTCCTGGTCTCCCTCACAAAATTCCTGATTTGTGTATGTATGAATGAGCATAAAACTGGAAGATACAATGTTGAACAAAAGAATTTAACTTTTTGGTATCCATGAGGGAAACAAAAACACAAAAAAACCAGCTGAAAAGCTGAGGTCTGTCCCATGCAGACCAACAACGCAGAGTGCTGTGAATTCAGAGATTTTCACCTGCACATATAATTTTCTTTTCAATATGTTCTTTAAATGGTGGTTTTGATGAAATTAGGAGCTTTTTCTCCCCATTATATCTGAATTCTGCAAGAATGTTATGGGTTTAAAATGAGGTTGTTCACCAGTCTGTCTAGTTTTTCAAGTTACAATTCAATTTGGGGCATCAGTGACACAGGTTCCTCTTCAGATACTGGTGTGTTTATTAGCTTTGGCTCATACTTTTGTGCCTTAAATGATATCTCCTGATGCACTCCAACCTATAGCTGTTAGCTGCTGACCCTTGGGCAGGGAATGCCCGGTAGTCCAAGAGGCAGTCCCGAAGCCCTGCACGTGTCCTCTGACTGAATCCGTGTGAATGGAGGATGTAAGGAAGGGGGTCTGCAGAGCATCACTTCTGAGAAATCACCTCCTCCCACGCTTTTCCGAGCCTGAGCACAAACGAGGGGGATGCTCCAGTCACACCGATTTCTACATGTCAATGCCTTTTCCTTTACCCGTGCTGACTGGCTCCTTTTTGATCTTCATGCATTTTACTTGCAATCTAATATGTCACATAATATTAACAGACATAATTAACTGAGGAGTTGATCCTGCTCTCATTCAAGTCAACAGGAATTTGGCTTTGCGTGAACAAGGGGAGGGATAAGATGAGGAAGGGTCAGAGGTCACCCCGTTTAAAGAAATTTATCTAGGTTCAGTTTAAAACCCACATAAATCTTTCTCTCTTCGCATTGGGGATAGGCAGCTAGAGGAAGTAAAAAGCATGGCAAGAAGATTTGCAGACAGCTTGTCATTTGGAGGCAGATGTAGAAAGAGCAGGAAGCACTCCTATTGTTAGGTTTTTCCCGTTTCCATCACTTTCTGTTTTTCCCTTCCCCTGTACCTTGTAGAAAGAAGGAAAAAAACAGCCCTTATTTCCACTAAAATAATTGCGAGCTTGAAAAGTTTGGAGATGCCCAACAGACTTCAGTGAGTACCCTTTTGGCATATATACCACAGTCATGCCATGGGATGCTCATTCATCACATGGCCAAAAACCAGGTGGCTGCAATTCACATGCCAGATGCCCATCACAAGGGTGTTATCTGCATTTCCAAGAGCTTATCCACTGCTGTCACCAGAGGAGGTCTAGGCTGTATCTATACTCTGCTCCCTTCATGTGGATGGAAGCACAACTGCCTTGCAATGGGGAAACCTACCTTTTTATGGTATGGTGGATGCACAGTTGGCCACATGATGGTGAGGGGACATCACACATGCCTAAAGGACACAGTACAGAATGTGTTGTCTGGCACAAAACCTGGTCCATTACAGTATCTGTGAGGCTTTTGGAAAAAGACAGGAGGAGTATATGGAGCATTGCTTCCAGCAACCTATATCTAGCCTGCGGGCTTGGGGTGGCCGCTCTTGGAGTAGCTTGTTCAGTTTGGAGGAAAATAAAGATAAGAATTGATATCCTGTAATCGAAAGGGTGATGGACTGGTGAAAAATTAATATATTTATGCATCCAATCTATAAAGATTGTTATTTATATGACAATATTTATTAATTTATATAAGTATTTGTATAATAAGAATATTATTATATCATTCCTCAAAACACCCATCCAAATCTGTTCTCACATCTACCAGCCTCCCAATGATAGAAGGCCAAAAGATAGCAGCAGCAAAGGTAAAGCACATTATGTGCATACAGAGGCACTTTGCCTATTGGCATTTGGAGAATCCTTTGGCACACTATTCATAGAAAACGCCAGAGACTTGAGAGACAAAAGTTAAAAAATATATTAAAAGACCTGATTTTTTGCTACATGCTGGTTTCTGAATACTGTTCAATTTACATCTGTTTAGTGATTTATTTAATAGCTGTGACTAAAATAATAACAAGGAATAACTACAGAAGAGTAAACTTAATTTTGCCTTGTAAGTATCCATGGCTAACCTCATTATGAAACAGCAAGAGCCCCCTATTTACTGTGACCTTAACACTAGGGTGATTAGGGTAAGACTACTATAACTTTATTGCTTTGGGTTTGGCTTTAGAACTTGACTAAAGGTGTAGCCTCTTTTCTAAAACACTCTCCTTATTTGTACAAAGTGTATTTATGTCCATGGGCATTTGGCAGTGCTGGTGGTCAAGGAAGTGTGGAAACTGCTGCTGTCTGTGAAATTCTTCTTCGGAATTTCTTGTCACTTAAACTAAGTTTCAGCCTTGTCACATGTTTTCAAGGCTGCTGTAGGACAGCATCAGTACATACTTCTTAAGTCTGCAAGGAGAAGATGCTGATTACTGTGAAAGGGAAACGTTTCCTTGATGTGGGAGTGATGTGGAGGGGAGAGGGAGCCAAGGGTCATGGTTTAGCACTAAAATGGCTGCCAGGCTTACAATGGCAAATGTGAAGGAACTCCTTGATATGATATAGGTATTTCTTTTTCTGACAGGATGTCTATAATATAACTATATTTTCTTGACATTAGCTCTTTTATTGGGGCTGGTGTTTTTCCTCCCTCTGATATAACTAGGAATTTTTTTTCCTAGCAGCCATTTACAATTTTGGAAAAGAAAGACTAAGTTATCTAAACATAAAATCTTTTTCACCGGGGAGAGTGAGTTGTTCGTGTGCCATTTCTCCATTTTCTGCCACTACATGTTTTCTGTTTTGTTCAGAAAAGGACAGAGTGGTGGAGCCAAGAAAAGACAAAAGCCCAACCTAGGCAGAAAAAGTAAATGTTTATTCTTGGTTTGTTTGTTGGGTTTTTTTTTCCTCCTTCCTAAAAATATATATTGAAACATACAGCCCCTTTTTACCCTGAAAAGAATATATTTTGTCAATAAGCAGTTATTAAGGAAAATAACCAATTTGCTTTGTTCTTATTCTGGTAGATTCAGCTCTGAGCCAGCAACAACACATTCCAAAATAATAACTGCTGCAACTATGTAAGTCTAGCAAGCAATCCGTATGCTAAAACACCCAACCCTTTTTATTTGTTCACTGGAATTTTGGCCTTCTGTCTCATGGATCTCATGGACATATCCATTGGAGTTGTAATCAGGAAACCTGGTCGCACTGCAGACCTGATACGAGCAAAGAGGTGTCAGTGCAAAGGGAGCACCACAGCACGGGCAGGCAGTGCCCAAGAGCTGCATCTTCACTTTGTATTTCTTTGAAAGATCTGTGTTATATATTTTGTAGGACCGAACAAGCCGTGTTACATCTTGTTAAGTACCTATATTATTTCTTTGATTTTTTCAAAATTTCCTTTTTACTCAATTGTTTCCTTTCTCTACATCAAATTGTTCAATCGGCTGTTGCTGGATCTGAACTCTTTGTTTTTAGAGCAACATGTATTTCAGCCTGTATTTGCTGAACAGCAACTCGGCTTGCTCACAACATAAATTGCTGATATACATTTCTCTTCCAAGACACAACCAGGCTGCTTCTTTCCTAGGAAAATCAAACAGGAGTCTAAAATCAAGGGCAGTATCTCAGAACATGCCTATAATGTCAAAAACATTCAACATTGCCTACTTGCCATTGCAGGGTCTATTGTTGTTGTAGAAATACAAGAAAAAAGACTCCCAAATTGGCAGGAGGGTGCTTCTGAAATAACTCAGATTTTGGTCAAATTGCTCCTGTTTCTTCTCTGCTGAGCCCTAACTCCTAACCCATATATGTGCAGTAAGAGCATACGGCAGAAGTTTTGTGGGTAAAGTGGGACAGAACCGTGAATGTAGAGAAGAAAAGGGAAGAACTGTCTCTTTCACCTTTCACAAACAACAGCACTTTTGTCGATTTTCCCTGTGACCTAAATAGACTGGATTCAGTAGCTCTGAATTCATGATATTTCTTCTCACACCGCTCTCCAGCTCATAATAAGCTAGTAGCTTAGCAGTCCTTTTTCTTCTTCTTCTTCTTTTTTTTTTTTTTTTTTTTTTTCTTTTTTTTTTTTTTTTTAAATTGGCCAAGAAGGCAGGCAAGCTTTACAACCAAAACAATCAATTTCAAGCTGCCGAACCCAATCAGGCCAGTTTGAGAGTGACCGTTTAAATTGAGTGTGAAATTGGGAGATGGAGCTCCCCTTTCCTACTCCAGAGCTGGTGGAGAAACCATCACTTCCTTTTGTAAGTGGGTGCATTAATACTTGTGCTGTTCTTGCAGACATTATGTGCTAACAAAACTATGTGTGCCTGGTTCTGTAGCAGGTTACAGGGGAAAAACAAAGCGAAGGCCATCTGGCTCCACCAGTTCGTATGTATAATGTCCAGATACTAATGCTTAATGCACTTGTAAACATAAGTTGTCTCTCTCTCAGGGTCTGATTTTAATTTGGGTAATATTCCCGTTAATAATAACATCTAATTACAACATCCATTAAAAGTTAGTCACATTAATTTAACAGGGAGAAAATCTAATAGAGTTCTTAGAGCGGTATTGGCATTTTTCCATTAAATTAATGTTACAAACTTTTAAAAGGATGTCTTAAATAGGCATCGTTAGTGGTGGGAATATTAAACAAATTAAACTCAGGCCTTTAATATGAGGTGGGAGCCTATTTATGAATCCAAGCAAAGGTGTCTGCTATGCCTTTCAACCCATTTAAAATGTTCAACAGGAAGCATAAGGTTGTACAAAATTTGCAGTACCTAAGTTTCCTTCTAGTAAAGGCTCAAGTGAACGACAATTTTTTTTACAGTATCTCTTTTGCTGGCCGTGTGGTCCACACATTCCTTGCTTGGCTGCTGCTGGTTTTTTTTTTTTTCTTTTCAACAATGATGCTCTGGCCTATTAATTGTCCTCCTTTTGGTTATTTTGTGGGGTGGTTTTTTTATTTTTGTTTGTTTGCTTGTTTAAAGAGGGTGAACGTGAAGCCAAAGGATTAACAGTTCCTCCCACTGCTAGGCAAAGGCCTTGATCATTTTGTAACAGGCTCATGGGTTTCGCTGAAGAGGGACAAGTTGTGTCAGGGGTGTATAGGTTTTGAAATGCATGTCCTTGTCTAAAGCCAGACCACATCTGCAATAAGGCAGCATATACATTTTAAAGAGGAGCCTGTTTGGACGGGCAAACCAAACTGTTGAGACATTAATTTTTTAAAGATTATTCTTGGTTTACAGGCTGACTATATACACAGAACTTCTTACAACGCAAACAGTGGGTTACACAGATTATATTCCCCTTGGGGAGAGGACAAAAGGAAGAGCTACATATGAGAGAAGTTAGTCAGATGCTTAATGTGATGTTGGAAGAAGATCAGCAAGGGATTGTAGTTTGTGCCCTGCTAACAATACAAACTTCTAGCAAGGCCTATTTTTAAACACTTTAATATAAATAAAATAAAATTTAATCAAGCAGCAGTGAGAGCAAAACGAGCAGAGCAGTGCTGTGCAGTCAGACTTGGCAAGTTTTAATAATGCATATCCTCAAATTTTTAGCTTGCACTTTGCTCTTCCAAGCTTTTCAGCAAACACACCATATTCAGGGTACTGGGGTAGGACCTAGACAGGAGCAGCTAGTGTTTCACATCTCTGGGCTTGGGCAGTCCTTCTGATTACATACTATTAGAAACTTATTAATTCCCTATTTAAAGATGTCTGATCTAGTGTAAATACTGAAATAGGCATGCATTCAAGCTTACAAATCCTCACAACTCATTGTATCGTTCATTAAGCAAAAGGCTAATTTTTTTGTGTGAATTGTTTTTACGCTTACCCTCATATATGGGCACCCTTCTCTTATTTGCACGTTTGCTCACAACACTAGATTTCAGCTTGTGATGCCCAGCTGTAGTGCAAACCACATGCAGTCGTTTCTGTCTCCTATTTGGGCACCGGGATCATTTTCCCACAGTGCCATGTGCAACTAATGAAGTAGAGAAAGAACTGGAGATTAATGAATATTTTATAATCTTGCTGAGACACGCATGCTGGGTGCCCCCAAGATGAAAACCTACCCTACAAGCTATAGCCCCCTCGAACCTGGTGTGGGTAGGGTGGTGTTGTGGTTTTGGCCAAACTGACCGAAACCAGAAAGACAGATGCCCCTTTCCTCCTACCCACCCCCCAAGAAGAGAGAGGAGAGGAAGAGATAAGGAGATGATCCTTTGCCAGCACTGGGCTGTGCAGACCCAGGGGCCAGGATGTGAACCTCCTTGTACCAGACTCATCGGTCTTCGGGGCTCATTAGCACTACCTAATGGTATATCTGCATTTTGGGCTTTTCCAGGCAAGCCCAGTGTGATCTCCTGCCTACACACAGGGCTGACACACACAGCTTTCCTTGGGGCTCACAAGTACTGCTTGCCTTGACACTCAGCCTTTAAGAAGCAGAGCGAGCGGTGCATACCCATCCTGAACGCATTTTGCCGGTGAAGCCCAGCTAATAAGCACCCCCCCTCTCCCCCCAAGAAAGCAACAGCCACCTAACCCTGTTGGCCTCAGTGTTTTTTAATAATAAATATTTGGAGATGGGAGTGTTGTCTGGAATTTGAATGGTTATTCGTGTGAGTCTAGTTGTTTACGTCTTGGACAGCAATAACATTTTACTAGTCCTAATTAAAATTAAGAGTAATAAAAAAGAATTAGGAATAAAGAATTTAGAGTAAAATCAGAATGTTATTTTAGCAACATAAAAATATTTACTTTAATGTTGAAATATTAAGAGTCAGAAAAAAATATAGGAAAAATGAAATGCAGAAAAAATCGTGTTTTGGTTCTGGTTGATAAACAGAATGACAAATTGTAACAAACACTGATCTTGCAAATAGTGTTTTGGGTGGTTTTTAAGTCCTTTTGTATCTATTTAGTTACACTTTTGAGCTGAGATGAGAAAAATGGTTTTACATTACCCGAATGCTGAAATATTCCAGTGTCCAAGTAGTTTAGTGATACTGTTTGAAAGAGGAAAAAAGCCTAGTATGGTATTAAGCAGATTGGTTTTTTTCTTTTGTTCCTCAATAAGCTGCTGTTAGATGGGAAAATATACAGCTGTTTGTATCATCCTACAGCCAGAAATATAAGTAGCAATAACACAGTGTAAAGTTATAACCAACACAGGGATACAAGCAGACTGTAGCGATGTATGTTACCTAAAGCAATTAGATTATTCTGTAGTAGCATTAGAAAAAAAAATAAAATTATTTACAATCTTAAGGCTTTATTTGAACAAGAACATTTTGTTTCTAAGCTTTCTCCCAGTATTCCCCAGTATATTTTACTTAGAATATATCAGTAAAACCAAATAATCAGGTGATATTTATGCTAGTAATTTTAAATATTTAGGATTAAAAAAGAAAACAATTTAGAGCCATTGTAAGGGCTGTTGTTGGCTTTTATACTTCCCCCTGTTACATCCAAACATTAACAAAAAACGATTTGGCAAAGGATACCTTTATGTGCCTGTTTACATACCTTCACATATGGCTTCAACGTGCCTGTGAGACATAAAGAATAATGGCTTAAATCCCTAAGAGCAATCAGTATACAACTAACTATTCTGTTCTCCCTAATGCAGGTTTTCCACAACGAAGTAAAGGCATTCTTATGGCACCTCCACAATAGGAATTGGTTCAATCAATAGGGATAAGCTACTGTTAATTAGTCTGATCTACTTTAATAACTTTATTCAGTAGGGAAGGGGGGGCGGGGGGCAGGCTAGGGGAAACTTTTCCCTGCTGTCAGTATTATACCCTGTAGAGGGGCCTTATATCAGCAATTCAGTGCGAGGAAGTCATGTGGAAGCATTTCTGTATTGTTCCCATGAGCATTCATCCTCTAATTTGCATTAAACTAGTAGGGAGTCGACACTGGTTTGGGTCCATACCTGTAAATCTTCTATTATGAGATGAAAGTATTAAAGTGCAGCTCTCAGACAAACTTGCTTCCTCCTCAGGTTGAACAAAAGCTATCCCTGACGCAAATAAGATTAGCCATAGTGTTCGGTGGGGATGATTTTGGCATGGTTTTGGTTTTAAATCAGGAACTTCTCTTAAGTAAAATTACCCATCGACCTTTGGTGTCTACCTAAAGACTTCAGTCAATCTACCCCCTTTGCCAAAAGAAGGCCCCAAACCACCGAATCCCCCCATACACACACTCACACACATAAGCCACGTCCTGCACAACACATGTTAGAGAAAGAAAGGCAAAGCAGCATTCCCACAAACATTTCCACTGAAGGGGCAAATTTTCCAGTAACTCAGTGCCCTATTGATTTTCAGAGGATTACTCTCGTTTATTCGTTATGCAGTGCTGGCCCAAAATGTTCCTCTGTTAGAAAAGTTTCTGGTTTTCATGGCTGGATTTATACCTGCGTATTCCTCAGAACCCGGATCAGTCAGATCAAACAGTTTCATCTTTTTCTCTCTGTTACTTGTGGTGCTATCTCCATATGTGTGCATATATTTTCTATCTCTCCATCTATCTATAATTATACAACTAGAGCTTGGCTTGGAGGGCAATAGCAGTAAACTATTGTTCAAAGTAGATTGCAAATTGCTTGGAGCAGGGAACTGTCTTCTTAATTAGTCTGGAAAATATCACGCACACTTATGGCACTATAGGAATAATAAATAATAATAAAAATAGTTCCTGAAAGTGGGTTCATATCGCCTAAGGGCAAAGGCTGGGCAGCTGTTGGGAAGATGATGGTTCCCAGCAGTAAATGTGAGTGGATAAAGCAGTGGCTCCAGGAAGGATCTTGTCAAGCTGCAGATTCCTTCCCAACCTGATACCTGACAGAGCATCTACTTCAGGTATATTCGCTGAAGATATTTTCTCTGATAGGGTATAAAGTTCACTCTGCTTTTAAATGACAAGCTAAAAAGTGAGAAGTAAGAAGGTGACTTCCCAGGCTGAGCCGGGCAGCCTGCTGCAGAAGTGTCCTTGGTCTGACCTTTATAGGCTTTTTTCCTTTTTGTCCTTCTTTTTCGCTTTTTTTTTTTTTTTTTTTTTTTTTTAAGGGAGAAAGAGTGCAAAGTCAATCCAGTGAGACTGCTCTGAAGGCCCAGCAATATAGTTGACAGCCTTTGGAAACAGCTGTGCAAAGGAGACTGACAGATTCATCAGGTATGGTGTGGCCTTACTGCAGGTCTGCCTCACTGAAACGGTTTAAGCTTTTTTACAGCTGCTTAACCTAGGGGAGAAAGGGAGAGGGCAGAGAGAGGCTGGGAATTTCGCTATCAGAGGCTGCAACACTCCACTCTCCCATGAGAATACTCCTGGAGTCCGATCTGTTTAGTAATGCAAGAGATAGCCTGCCTATTAAGGCCAAACAAAGGCTATAGAAAAAAAAAATAACTTGCCTGAATACAGCTTATTTGGTGGAATTTACACATTTCTGTAAATGAATTAAATTGCTAGATACTGAAGTGATGTATCTCAGCAAAACCCATTCATTGGAAACCAGCAACAAACATAAACCTAAAGCCAAATCCTGCAAACCTTATTTAGTGATTCCTTGGGCAAAGCTCCCAGCAACTTAAATGGAAGTTTTGCCTGAGTAAAAACTGTTAGATTTGGTTCACCATGAGATGGCAAAGCCCATATCCAAATACATCTTTAGAGTTTAGTTCTTTTTCTCTTTCCATCTGGAAGAATTCCCTGAGCACTTTTGAAAAAAATTGTTCATTTTATTTCTCAACTGAGGGAAATTGGTATAGGATAACTGAGACCATTGCATCCATCCTTGATTATCTGTATATTTTAGGTGAAGTTTAGAGACCTTGGGTTGAGAGAACAAATCTTCCTTTAGCTTTAGCAAGGGCCTGAATTTTACCCCTGTATTTTAGCCCTGTATTTGAAGTAGATTAGAAGAATGGCTGGTTAGTGTCCAAAGTGAACAAGTCAGGAAAAGTTGCTGTGAGCTTTGTTCCATTGTTCCATTCCTCTGATGCTATGAGGCTCTGAGGTTAGCATGGCACAGAATTGAACAATTTTTGACAGCTCAAACTTATCCAGGTCTGATGGACTGTTGCCTGCATTGCCTTTGGCCTACGGGCACAAGACCATGCTCCCTAGATGCAAACTTTTATTCACCCATTGATTCAGAGACATCGTAGGTTCTCTGCCTGTTTGCAAGGATTCAAGCATGAGTTTTACCTGAAGCAAACATAAGCTGGACCCACCTGTGTGTCTGCCTGCCTGGCTGAGTCCATGGTTGAGCCCTGGTGCACTGCTGCGTTGCCCCACGGCCAGGTGGAGCTGGCAAGACCCACTATTCTTCTTTCACCCTTGCAAGTTATCATGACCACTCTCAGTAAAAAAAATACTGGCAGGTACACTGCTGCCAGGAGCAGGCAGCCTGGGGCCATGTCAGGCTTTAATCCTTTCAGGACTTAACACATCAGGTTTTGGTTTTTTTCCCTTGGATTTGCATACCTTTACTGTTATTTTGCCCCAGTATACATCTTTTGCACAATATTATGGGAACTACAGTGCCTTTATGGCAGCTGAAAGTTACCTTTTGGGTCCAAATGTGAGTTCCTTTTGCACAGCTCCACAGGAATTAAGATTTATCTCATGGCATTTTTCCTAGCATTATTGCCCAGCCAACTAGGACTTTCAGGGACATAAATTCAAATTCCACTAGTTTACTTTTTCCCCCTCATCTATATCTTAATTGCTGCAGCTGCTTCTACAAGTCAAAAAGGATTGAAAATTGTGGGAGGTGGGAAGAAAGCTCAGAACTAATACAAGGAATACACACTTTTTTAAAGGTCCACAGTTTTTCTCCTGGAAGATGTTAACTTATATCAATTTCTAATCAAAAAAAAAGGTACAGGAGAAACTAGTATAACAGTCAAGATCTAGAAGATGCAAAGTACATTCAAAGAAAGAAAAGTCTGTTTCAGTTTGCATTACATCCCAGGAACATTATGATTACCCTCACTGAAATGGGTTTATGGATGTTGTAGAAAGGGAACAAGTAGCTGAAGAAGGAAGCCTGGGACAGAGACAAGAGTTTAATAAAACTCTGGCTTTCCCAATGAGGTAAAAAAATCTTTCATGTTAGATTAATTTGGTCAAAAGCACTTTACCTTTATGTGGGCAATTTGTATATATTTGGAGGCAAAACTACAAAGCTGCACAACACCATCACTTCTATACAAAATTCTAGAAAAATGCAAGAAATGAGATGTGAAAAATCCAAAGCCTCTGTGAGGCATGTCACTTGTTCAAGCTGCTGTAGACTACTAAAGACTGAATTCTAGTACTAAAATCTAGATCAACACTAGCTGTACTGAGATATAGCTAAAATAGTAATTAATACAGTTATCATGCTTATTATTTTGACTGCAGCCTTTTCTGCATGGAAAACACTAATTGTTTATCTGCTCTTGTGTTAAGACAGCAAAAAAATCCCGTCAATCTCACTGTCATTGTTAAGGAATCATTTCTGACAGCAGTTTCTGTGGGGCATGTTGGGAGGTAAATGCTACCTCGACAGTAAATTGATTTTCTTGGATAATAATAATAATAAAGAATCTATAGGTTATCCTGATTAAAGTAATAAAAGCAATAACTATAACATATTCCTGGTAAAGACAAAAAGACAGTAGCCTGACTAGAGACTAAAAGTCAGGTACATATTTTTACTTTTGTAATACTCAGAAATACATTAATAAAGTAAGCACTTTATTGTAGACTGAAAGATGGACAGACACAGGGCATCACCAAGCTAGACCTGCAGAGCTCAGCACGCTAAATCAACACAAACCAAGGTGTTTGGTGACTGCACTGTGAAATTCTGTACATGCAGAGCTCCTTTACTGAAGGATGACACCTCCTTTTGTTGGAGAGTGAAAAAAACTGAAACAAAACAAAATAGAGCAGCAACACCGATTTCTGAATCAATATTAGAAATCCGTGCTATGGGTATGATAAAAAGCTAAAATGCTAGCTACTTGTTACCAATATCTTGTACTCAGTGGTGTTTATATTTTATTTCCTGAACTGCCGGATTGTTGTCACCCATTTGTTGAAAAATCTGGAACATAAATGCTTGCCCTTTGTAGTCATATTGAAGTCAGTGCGCCCCCTTGTCTCAAATAGCACACATTTTACATATGCTATGAACTGACAACTCAGTATTTTAATGTTTTGTCTTTCCAAAGAAAGGGTATACAGGTTTCATAAGTCAGATAAACATATATTGTCTTTTTTTTTATTGGAAATTATGTACTTTTTGCATTATTTGGCCTTTTAAGAAAAATTCCTCAAAGTTAGCATTTGTTTAATCCAAATACAGGCTTCCCAGTCGACTTCAGTCAACTGAGACTGATTTTGGCAAGAAGTAACAGCAAATTTGGCCAATTTTGCAACAATCACTAGAATTTCCCTTCTTCTATATAAGTGTATAGAATGGAGTGCTCTGTTGAGTGGTCTCAGAAAGGTCAGCAAGGGCAAGGGATGATATAAACAGTCATCTAAAAGCATGGCAAATCAATCATAATTGACACTCAGAGATACTTCCTGCGTACAAAGTCCCCAGAGGGAAAGGTCATTGGGAGGGATCACCGGACAATGTGCAGATATGGGAACAAACACGTTTCCTTACTCCAGGCTCCCTTTCGGTTGATGAGCTCCTGTCCTTTGCTTTCAGTGCCACCTGATGCTGCATCATTTAGGGTGTTGTGGGGAACGGAGCAGGGCAGGGCAGCTGCTACACTCTGCAGCTGATGGTCTATGCCCGCCTTCAGGTTTCTGTCACGTCAAAACACATGCTGGACACTTGTCCTCAGGACACTGAAACAACCATGTAACACCTTGTTTCCTCCTCTTACAAAGCCAGTAAGATGGAGATTCTCATGCCTTGATATCAAGTGCTGCAGGAACTTTTAATTTTCTATACAACTAGTCAAGGAATTCAACTGACTACTTGTCCCCCTATAGTGAGACAGGTGTGGGAAACTCCTTTGTAAATCCAAGAGGGTTCAGGCCTGAGGCAGAACTGAGAAGGTGCAATGGATGGGCAGACATTCAGAACAAAAGTTTTCAAGCACTTAACTTAGCCCATAAGCAACTATAAATAGCAGTTGGGCACCTACTAAGGCCCTGCTTAGCTCTCCCTACATTGCACAGGCAGCTATGACTATAATCTATGAAAGCCATCCTAAAGCTAATTGGAAACTCCAAAGAAAAAACTGTGTTTTAGAGAGAATCTCCAAAGTATTTAGGTACAGAAGCTGAGAGGTGTAGGCACTATTGACCACCAAAATCTACAGTCTTAAAGCATCTGCAGCAGGCAGTGAAACCAGCCTTTTCATAATTCACCTAATAACTTTACCTGAAACAATAAGTACAGGATAAGGAACTGAATTTCCCCCTCTTATACGTTGTGTAGTGAAAGCAATTTAATTAAAGAAGAAAAAGTCAACACCCTTTCTCTTCTCTCAGACCTGGGCCAGCAAGTATGATATAAGAATGTCTTCCAAACTGAGCCCTGTGGTGAAATGTCCATTTTGTCCTTCTTGGGTCTTGCATGACAGAGAACCATGCACATATTTAGAGTTGTCAAGAGCTAGGCATGCCCAGAAACAGAACCTTCAGCACATGGTGTGTGTTTCTAGGATTGCCAAAGTGGGATGGCAGTCAGACTGGGTGTAAGGGGAAGACTGAATGTGAAATAAGTATTTCTTTACACAAAGAGTGCAACCCAAATGCCTGAAATCCAAACGTTTGAATACACGATGGACCCTCATTGCAGACCATCAATGAAGATTTATTGCAGAACCAAAACCATAGGCCTGTTCTGTTAGATTAAATCAACAGTTTCCATGTAGACTACACATGAGAGAAAAGCACAGCATAGCCAATGCAAGTGAGATACTTTTAAAATTCTGGTCACAATACGTCAATTATTTAAAGTGTTTATTACAGAATAAAATAATTTGTTTCTCAAAGAAAACACTGAACTCAGAACATATGGTAAATGAGGTGCTTCTATTACTAGAGGCAGAAGTCCAGGTGCCTATTGCAGTAGAAGCCCACCGTACATTTAGTGACAGTTAATCTGTGTCTATTTAATCTTACAGTCCTGACTCTTTAAATGCTAGTGACTACCAGTTTGGTAGTAACAGCACCTGAGCCTACACCACTGCTATGCACCTTAACTTTCACCCTCCTCAACTCAAACCCTGACTGGGATCAAATCCACCAGGATCTGTATTCAAGCAGCAGACATAGCATGTGTCCTTGCCTCTTGATCAGGACTGTTGGGCTTTTAACTTCACCAGTGGAAAACTAGTGAGGCAAATAGTTGGGGTATCTCTGTTGCAGAATAAAGTACTGGCTGTGCCAATGGAAAGCTGGAATTTCCTCTTCACCAGACAGAGACCGTGGTGATGATGGCTGGCATCACTTCATAACTGTGGACTTCCGTGAACTGTTTCAATGCTCTCAGTCTGATCATGGACTGAAACAAGGTATTTTGCTTCAGCAAAATTTACACGGAGTGTGATTGGTTTGAAATAGCTTACAGCAATAAGGCAGCAGTAGCAAATGAAGAAAAAAATTGTGTGACACAGCAGAATTAGCATTCTTCACATAACAGTTATCATACTATATGCTCCTGATTCTGTTGGCACTTCTGTCTACGAGCTAGCTTCACGTTTAACTCAACGATCACACTGAGTGTATCTCACAAATGAAGCCTAGCTCCACTTAGATTCCAAACAAAAATGCATTTACCATGTAACAAACCCAATGCATGCATAACCAATTTAAATGCAATTTAAATACTATTATAGGGGTGAAGCATAATTAATTTTAAAATCATATATAAGTGTTTTTTAGTTTGTGATCTCCTGCCTCATTTAACGTGACGAGAACATCACTAAATCATTTACTTTGCACATAGGGGAGGCTTACTTTCTGCTCAAGTGTTTAGCATTTTTATTCCTTTTTGTTTTGTTTTTGAAACCAGAAGATTTTCCACTGTTGCTGTGATTACATCGTAAACTGTTTAAAAGCCTCTGCTCACAAAAGAATCCTGCAGGAATGCTGAAGCTCTGACTCACTTGAATTTAGCAGCTTTGTCAAATTTATCTAGCTTGAAACATGATGAAACAAATTAGTGACAAACATTCAGTGTTCTGCTCTTGTAAGACCTATAAACATTTTGGTTTGTACACATAACAGCAGATTTCAGGCAGCTGGAATAAATCCAGCCAGTGAGTTTAAAGGGTGAAGTTTTCTAGTGGTGAATGGTAAGAGATCATGATGCGTGATGGTCTCAGGTATGTGATGATGGAGCATTACAACACAGAGACCTAAGTGGAATTAGCAGTTGTAATCCAAGTATGAGTTGAAAGGTTACAATTACACAGATGAAGCTTTGACATCCATTTATTGGCTGGTGGGTGCCATACTCAAGCGTGCAGCATAGCACCATCCATACTTAAGCCTTGATAAGAAGCACATAAGTGTGTATACAACTTGCTCTCTAAGCTAGCATTTGACTGCACAAACATTAAGAAGAAAGCACAAACATTAAGATTTTCTTAGCATTTTCTTAGCACACAATAAGCACAGTCCTCAGACTGCTTTTCCCCTGTGGTCAAAAAAAAATGAGACAGATTAAAAAACGCTGTACATGACCAGCAGTTGCTAGTTTTTGTTGCATAGTAGTTCACCTCTCTCTCAAAGTTTATCACATGGGACGGGTGTCACTAAAACATTGCAATTCACTATCAGACAGAGAAAATAGTGTAGTATTTTCTCCTACTGGCCCTACACCTGCCAGAATGAGGGCCCCCTATGCCACCTGCAACATGGTGATGGAAAGGGATGCTTGTGCCAGCTGAACAAGGGACTTCTCAGGTGGGTAAATTAGTCCAGAAAAAAATGCCATTCAAATGCAGTTATATCCAAACTAGATCTGATATCCCACTTTGCATTGCACAATGCAGCAGACACCCTTTGACATATGCTTATACGGTGGCTAGCACAAAGAAGCCAAGCAAGCTCCAACTGCAACGAACATGCAAATGATAACAGGATCTCAGAGATAAGGATCCTGTGTTTTCCTTGCATGGTGCATACTCAAAGCAACGCCTCAAGAAATGGTGCCACTACTTGAGCCCAGATCATTCACTTGAAGTGGTATCTAAAGTAATATATCTTTTCCCAGCATAATTCAACCCTATTCTGCCTAACAGGGCTAGACCTCATGAGCAGACTCAGCTTGTGTACATCCCTGGGTGTTCCTGAGCTTGTGAGGAATGGAGGAGGGTGAGGAGAAGGATTCTCACAGTGTGGGTCCTACCTGGCCACGGTATTTGTCTATACTCACATGTTGTACCACTAAAGGTGTAACAATATGGGCTTCTCATGAAAAATGCCATTGTATATTAAGTAAAATATATCAAAAAAACGTCCACTAATCCCCACCCAACCAACCAGACACCCCACCCTCACGCCACCATTCTTTTCAGAGGATTTCTGCTCCAAAGCACAGAAGAAAAGGTTTATCCCCTGAAAAATTTTGGAGACAGACTGTTTTATTGTCTGTAACAATTATCTTACTGGGAATATTAAAGGAAGGTCGAAGCTGCTGCCTCGAACTGGTAGTACAAAATCAGATATTTAAGGTCCTCATGCCCGGGTACAAATATCTGCAGATTTGGGCAATCTACTTTCTGGTTGCAATATATATACAACACTGAAGAAACCTATTCGAAAATAAAAGTCATCACCAAACATATCAGGCGTTGACCCTGTTCCAGTTCACTATTTCAGCACATTCCTAATGCCTACAATAGAACCAGGGTTTCCTCCATAGAGGAATTGCCTTATTCATCCTCTCTCTAAAAAGTACATGCAAATTAGAAGCAATATGAAGGATTTTAACCTGTACTTATACTGCCTTGGCCTATGTGCCTACAATTGCATTCAATATCTGGGGTTAGGCTCAGTATTTTGGTCAAAATGCCATGGAAAGTCTTGCTACTGCAGGAAGCAGAGCCGATGATTCATCAGGCAGCCCTCTTTCCTCTGAGCAGGTCTGAGTGACAGGACTGCAGAAGTTTGCTATTTTCCAGATGAAATCCAAGTTTAAAGAAGATTCATTCCCCAGGCCCTTGCAGCATGCCTCTGAGTGTTAATCCTGGTGTCCTGGCCAAACTCCAGCCTAGATGATTACACTGTGCCTGTTGAAATTCTCTCTGCTGTCTAAATTGGCTAAGTCGGACTTCCAGCTCCTAAAACGTGCTCTGTAATGTTGTTAATGCATTTCACTAGGAGCAGTATATTCATTACTGTTTAAAATATCCTGTGAATTCCTGGGCAGCAAATATTTGGAGACGTGCAGGATGCCCAGAGAAATTGAAGAATTTTTCAGAATTTTATTTGAAGCTATTTTAGGTGGGATATGTAGTACCTTTTCCAAGGAGTCCACATATATCGAGGTGGAGATTACACATTTGGCTGCGCAGCCCAATTTAAGAAGTGTACCATCACCAACACTACCAGATCCTCGTTTATGCCCACTGGCTCCATTGGGCCACACTTTTCTGTTAGGTGGCAATGTAACCTAAGGACTACATCTACCCAAAAAGAGAAGATTTCCTCTTCTGTAGATTGTTAGTTGGGCAAGGGCTGAGCCAGTAATTGTGCTGCTACAACATATGGGCAATTATGGGGCTAATTAGATAGAAAATGCTTAAATCTTCCTTGCTACAGGAGAAACACAGTGTAACTGGGCCCTGACCATACTAGTGCACAAAAGAGGGAAGGCTAGTCATCCAATGAGGGTATCTGTGACAAGCAGAAGTCATGCAGAAAGGATAAATTTTGATCATCTGATTGAGCAAAATAATAAAACATTCCCCATTTGAATACCTAGCTGTGGCCTTCTGCGTGTGGGTTTTAAAGGCAACATACATTGACTCAGTTAGTCAGTGACTTTTGCACTGATTGGAATGGGTCAAGTTAGAGACTTTCCTTGCCCTGATGTTGAGCAGTGACAACGTAAAGCTGTTATCTCTCCTTGGGAGGGTAAGGAGTCTGGAGGCATATATTGTTCTAGAGAAAATATCTTACCTAGCAAAATATAATCATAATTAAACTGATGATATCACAGATGCTTCCAATACTCAGCATTTGTTGTCATTACAGGCCCAGACTATAATGACAGACCATAGAAATCAGACCATAGAAATCATGGAATCATAGAATAATTGTCTAGGTTGGAAGGGACCTTTAAGATCATCTAGTCCAACCATCAACTTTGATAAAAGAACCCCAGCATTAAACCATGTCACTAAACCCTGTGTCAAACCGTCTTTTGAATACCTCTGGGGATGGTGCCTCAACCACTTCTCTGGGCAGCCCATTCCAATGTTTAATAACCTTTCCATGCAAACCCATGTGAAAATGCTGGTGGTCTGTATTGACTCAGTGGCTTGCAGCTCAACACCACAAACATTAGTGCTTCCATTAGCAAATCATCATATGCTTTGGGCCATGATTACCTAAAAGACTTTTTTTTTTTTTTTTTTTTAAACATCAGAGATCCACAAATACAAGGTCTAATTCAAACACAATCTGTTATATTGGACTCCATGACAAGCCTAATAACCTGTCATCCATCTCAGTAACTACAGTCAGAATTTTATAGGAGCGGAAGTTGCCTGCTTTGTAACACTGCATAGTTTTGGGACACTCACACACGAATTTATTACATCTTCCATTCAGTAATACACTGACTTAGAGGACTGTGTTAGATTTTTATATGTCAAAGCTTATTGCCCCCCCTTTTGAATTAGATTTAAATGTTAAATAACCTCAAGAATTAATTCTGTGCTCATTCCTTTTCAGTTCAAGATGGATGATCCAAATTGATCATACCACAAACATACTCATTAAATGAGTTCAACATTTATGATGCATCATGTCAAGCAAGGTCATGATTTAATGTAAGTTGATACATCATAAATTAAGAAGCCAAGGAAAGAAACTCCTGAAGGCCAAGGAAAGCATATATTAAAGAAATAGCCTGTAGTGATCTACACACAAAATCCATTACTGTCCAGCGCTATATGTGGATGTAAGTATAACCCTAAACTAGACGTATGTGTGGTGCTTCAAAAGGGAGAATTGCCAAAGCTGGAAACAGCAAAATAGAGTGCGGAAGGAAAAACAGATATGTAATGATGGTATAACTGGAACTCGTTCAATTATGCACCACTGGGTTTTTCTAACAGCACAATATGGTAGTCTTGCAGGAATTGTGTTTCATTTGAAATTATCCCATCTAATAAAAGGTGAAAAGGTGATGTTCTAAAATGTACTAGAAATGGGGGGAGGGACAGGAAAGAAAGTGAGGAAGTCAAACAATAATTGCATCCCAGCATTTCAATATTATATAGGATACAATAGCAGAATATATTGTTATAGAAAGTGATGGTAAGTTTCCCAACCAGAGTGCAGAAAAGGCAGAGTTATGGATTGCAAATGTATATGCTTCTGTTTTTTTAAAAAGAAGAATCAGTGACATCATAATATCTTATAAAATAAGGAAATATTTTCTGTTGTACTTTTTCTAAATGTGTTAACAATTTGTAAATAGAAGTAAGCATTTTAAAATTTGGAGTTCTGCACAAATTTAATACAAAACCCTTATAAGACTTGGCTTAGGAATCATAGGAACTGCTAATACAGAATTAGTAAATTTTGGCACACTGGGGAGAAAGATAATCCTACGTTTAATTATTATTTTTTTTTAAAGTAAACCTGGAAGAAAAAAAAAATACTGAAAAATATCTGGAGACTATATGAGATAATAGTTGATCATAATAGAGATATATTCTGTTCAGCTGCATGACTCTGACAGCAAATGCAAATCCTCCATGTAAAACACACAGGAAAGGAGAGGTGAAAAAAGGTAGGCTTTAAACACAAGTAGGCAAGAGACATTACTTATGTTTTGGCAGGCCATTACCAATGTATTCTGCTAAATCCACTTCAAAAGTAGGCTGATCAATTTGAAAGGGTTCAGAAAAGAGTCATAAAAATGACTTAAGGTCTGGAAAAGAAAGTCAGGCTATTCCACACAGATTTTAAACAAGAAGGATGGCTAACTAATAAAATATCCATAATTCCCGTGATGCAAGCGGGCCTTTGAACCTTCCATCAACTCAGATTGCAAGCAGTTCCCTAAATTAGTATCAGGTTAATTGTTGGCAGAGAAGCTACTTCTGCGATGCGCTGAACAGGGATGGATCACCCTTCCCAGCCAGCTGGCTCGCCCAGGACAGGGATACACAGCACTCAAGTCAAAATAGACAGGGATGAATTCAACCACACCGTCACTTGGATTTCCACAAGTAACCAATGACGTCAGCTTCCTTCCCAGAATGAGGTTGTTACACAGGAATCTTGTCCTCCTTCTGGCTTGCTTAGGGGTTGGCGGGTTTTGTTTTGGTGGGATGAGGAAGGGGAATGAGGGGCAGGAGGGGAGTTGCTCATGTGGCGTTTGTGCAAATTATTCAATTCTGTGTTCGTGTGTGGGTTAAACATGCAGTCTCTCTAGAGGGAACTGGTTCTGCATTTACACACCATATTAACGTGCATATGAAAGCGTTAATTACAGGTCTTATGTAACAATCTGTTTTACTCTTAGTCATAAGATGAGATCTCACAGATGAAAAGCCTCTCCAAAATTAGAATGAAAATTGTACTGCTACTGAACTCTGTTTTCGTATGAACATATGTTTCCACTCACTAGAATCTAAGAGATCAACTTCAAACATTAAACTCTGAAAAATAAATGTGAGTAAACTGAGTGAATTTCCTGAATACATGTTTGCATGTTAAGTGCATTTATGTGGAAATCATTCACCAAGTTCAGATTATATGAATTTCACTATCAATGTTCTGAAATTTGTTGGTAAAATACTATTCACATCACATGGAATGTGTTATTGCCTGTGATCCTTTTTGTTTCCTTTTTGAATGTTTTCCCTACCACAGCTATTAGCTAAGAAAACACAATTACAGAATATTTTTTTTTGGGGGGTAGGGATGGGGAGAGAAGTATTCAGTAAATAAGAACTGCTTTAAAATTTCCCAATTTCCCCCCTTAATTTTTATTTCCAGTCAGGGGATGAACCAATAGACTTATTTTATTTAATCTGCTGTGTGTGAAGTTGCAGAAATGAAACTTTTGCCCTATTCTGAGTAATCACTGGCCACCTTGGAGCCCTGGTGAATCAGGTTACAGTGTGGAACATCCATTTCTCAGGAAAGCCCCGTTCCTTCCTCAAAAGGGGCCACTCACTGAAAATCCCTTCACAGTCTGCTACAAAAGCTTTTCTGCTATTCTTCTTCACAATAATATATATTTTATCCTTCTGAGATGAAAAGACGAAGGGGCTCAAGCTAAGAAAAGTTGACCAGGAGGCTGGTGACAGCAGTCACTTGAGATCCTTTCAGAGATGCTCTCAAGCATAAATATTTAATCTCCTTCGTTCCCCCTAGTGTGAATAATTTTTTTCCCCTTCAAGTATCAAAACAAAGTTATTGAAATGCATATAACCCTGATATTTGATCCATGGCCTCTAAGGGTCAAATACACACTGACCAAGTTCTTAAAGCCTGCAGAATTTTCAGGTGGTCACTTTGCACACACCAGCTCATCAATCAAGCAATAATCAGCAGGACAAATGGGGGAAGATGCTGGTACAGACTACTTAAAAGGCCTGGGCAGCTGGTCCACTTCAAGAGTCCCCCTTTATATAGCATCAGCCTTTAGTCCTCCATGTTTTGAAGGGAATTAAATACTCTCGTTAGTTTCAATAGTTTATCCCCACGTCTGTTTGTTTGCATTAGCAAACAAAACTGCTCTTGCTTCAGCATCCCTCTTCTAACATTAGGATCACTTCTTTTGAATTAAGAGCAACCTGAAAACCATTTAGCAATTTCAGTTTTCATTTAAGGCATGCCACACATCCCAACCCCCCTCCCAATCTTGTCTTTCTAATAACTGACTTGGGAGAAGCTGAAGGCAGAAAAAGACATGTTTGTCCTAAATAGTTTGCCTATCACAGAAACAGATTATCATAAAGCTCATTGAGTCCATTTCCCAAAATAAAAAAACATGGTTGTACACATATCTTGGGTTAGTATTTATTTTCTTGGGCTGTTGGTGGGTTGTGTTGATGACAAGCTAGTAGTGATTCTGAACTGTTGATCACATCTGTCTATTAACTAATATGCAGTGATTATTCTTAGCTTTGCAATAGAGGAGGATGAATTGGTTGGCAGCACAAAGTATGAAATCATTCTGTCTCTCACTAAGGAACAAGCAAAACTGACAACCTCCTCCACTCCCAGTATGTCATAATTAGAAATTAGAGCTGCATCAAACTGTTCGCTACAGCTGTAAACTCTGGCAAAAGAAAAAACCCTCAAAAACTATCTGTCATTTACTTAATAGGCTTCCTACTTACTGTGAGCACGCTGAAATGAGGGATTGGGCTTTGGAGCAGACAGAGAGCATGATATTTCCAAGACTTTCTGGAAGTTAAAAAACTCCTTTGAAGTGTCTCTCTTTTTCTCCTTCTTTTATTACATTTAAGTATGAAATTCAAAAAGGGTTCAGAATTCTAGAATTTAGAAATTAAAAAAAAAAACAAAAAAAAACCAACAGTGGTGGATTCTCCTAACATTGAAATCACGCAATGAATGCATAACTGAAAACTGCAATCTAGAAAAAAGTAAAACATTAACAGAATGGGAAAGATTCAAACATCAGATCTAAGAAGAGTTTGGAAAATTATTTCCTTAAAATTAAGATACTGTATTCTGTGAGATGTTATGTTTTGGGGTTGGGTTTTTTTGGAAGAAAACCAGAAGGAAAGAAAAAATTATTTGAGTATTTTCCTTTGAAATACCATTATCAGAGAAAACAGAGTCAAGCAGTTACACTTTTAAATAAAAATAAGAAAAAATAATGTGAAAACAGAAAAAAGAAAGCATTCAAGACACAGAGCTGCCAACCCAACTTCCTCAGCTGCTACAGGGATCAACCTAGAAATAAGAAAACAGTGTGGTCTGAGGTCTGCCTTTTTGTGGGGGATTTTTTTTGTGTTGTTGTTTGTTTGTTTGTTTTTTGTTTGTGGCAACTGTAGCTGGTGAGATGAATAAGTCCTTAAGAGACTGCCAAAAAGGCCTTGATGCACACGGGTCTTACCTTAGTAAATTGAAGAGCAGCCATAAGGTTTCCCAGTTGCTCGTGACAGACATTAATCCTTTCTTAGCCCAACCCCTTACAAGCTATAGGCCCAGGCTCACTAGCATTGACTCAAAACCCTCCCAGATGTGGCTTGGGAGCACCTGTGCTCTAGGAACCTATCCCAAAGGGGTAGACTGCATGGATCCAACCTGCTCTGCAAACAAAGTAAGCTTACTAGCATGGATGCAGGCTGTTCCATGCACATGCAGTACAAGCTTTTATTTATTGCTCTTTGAGGATTGTTGATGGTTTGTAGAATTTATTTCAGAGTTTTGAGAGAGACACAAGTAAGGAAATCTTAGGCCAGTGAATTTTTTTGCCTGTAAATCAGCTATAAGCATGTTGAATAGCCTGTCGCTTAAGGTAAATTACTTATTTGAAGGACACGGTGATTTTGTTTCCTGTCTACTACCCAAAAACTTAATATTTTTGCTTAATTGGAGTATTTCTGTTGTTTATGAGAAGCATGTTGGTTAGGATCTGAGTGAAAGACAGAATAAACTATAAGAGCAGTAATACAACAGTAGTAATATAAATGCTGAAGTAAGTTGGTAAGAGTGATTTCTGTAGCCTATATGATTTAGCAGGATTAATGGAAATGTAGAGCACAAAGTATGAAAGGTGTGAAAGGACTAAGTTATTAATTTTTTTTCCCAGCACTAGTATTCATTTCTTCTGTCATCAAGCTCTCATGCTCTGTTAATCCCCATTCACAGAACAATGAATTTAGTAATGGAGGGCATTAACCTACATCTGCATTCCTACTGAAGTTACCTGAAATCTGGCACCAATAAGTAAAAGCAACAATTTTTCTGACTGGGTTCTATTTTATCTTGTGGAACAGGAGAGTTAAGCCGTTGCTGAGCTGGTCTGGACCTATTACCAAGTGATGCCTCACAAGTTGAATAAGCTCCTGGAAAAATAATCCATCATAACTGCTAGATGTAACAGGTGACTTTACAGTCACAGGGTGAGGTGGCAGGCATATGAAATTAGTGTCACTGTCAAGCTGTTTGTAATCCAAGCCCTTTGCCTGGGGGCCCAGCTTTGCAAATGGGCACATAATCAAATACAAAGGAGGCAATGGTGGGGGGTAGGAAAAAGGGTAAATAGCCCTCTTTTCCTGTCACTTCTACCATGGGTCCTCAGCAGCTCCTCTGCTGCCGGCTGACTGGAGAATTAGGAATCCAACATCTGTGCAACGTGAGGCAAAGCTGTACCTGTGTCACTGCTGTGCAAGGCACAGAGCATGCCAAGTGCCCAGCTGCTCTGCTTCAGGTGAGCCAGGAAAAGCAAGGAAAACGAGAGGATCCAAAGCGTGATAAACCCAGCAGTGCACATCCAGGAAGTGGATTGTCTTGCTGGGCATTCGCCACCATACTGCATGACATACCAGTAGGTTATCAGGTCTCTGTTTCTGGGACAAATATTTGAGGAAACAGGGACTGTCCACCAGGCTGACTTTTTTTCCTTTTTTTTTTTTTTTTTTTTCCCAGAGGTTTCATTCAATACTGTTCTGAAAAGTGAAAAGCACCTAAACGCTTACCTTTGTCCAAGTCCTGCAACACAAATTACACAACCTCATGTCATAACAAAGCAAATTGCAAGACGGCATATTCACTCGTGACACTTCTGTTGCCTGATACTGTTTGTGAACAGACAAAATATAGTGGGTCCCTGAACACAGTTTAAAAACCCCACAACTTTAAAAAAAAAAAATATCGGCAGAAAGTGTTTTTTCTGCTGTTTAAAGATGCATCAAGTGCTTTAACTTCAGACTCTGTAAATCAACATTGCTTCAGGTTTTTTATGAATGTGTATCATTTTAGCTAAGGGCACAAAGCATGATCCATATCTGTAAACATCAACAGCGATACTGCTGTGTAAGCTTAGGGCAGAGGAAGCACCAAATTATGTCTAAGAGCTGGTTTAGTCCTTATTTTCCATGGTACAAGCCATGCATTTACAGTCTTTCTTCCATCCTGTATTATTAAATCACACATTAATATAATCTAGTAATACTTATCTTTCAGCTTCAAACTCCTGACTTAACTATTTTTTTAAGTGGTCTCTGGAATGTTTAGTCTCGAGATTTTCAGTGATGCAAGAGGAAATTTGGGGACTATTCACAAGATTCAGGCCCTAGAAGTGTTGCTGATGTTTGTTTTTCAAATGGCTTTTCAGAAACGGGCATGGTTTTTTTTCCTTGTGCACTTTACTACTCCAATCTTCATTGTCTTTATGGATGGAGAAGCTTGCTCTGGTGTCAAAATTACCATCGGGGCTACATTTCCTATTGGGCTTTGTTCGTCCTCCCCCTCTTCACCACCTCCTCCTAGACTCCAGTAAAATACACTTCAGTGTTTGGGATTTCCCATTCATCCCGATTAAAACAAAGCCAGTGAAGTTTTCCCCATCAAACCATGTTGCCGGTTTTGAAGAGGCAGCAGCCACCGGCTCTGGTTTTGTCGGGGATGAAAAGAGGGCATCGCAGCTGTAAGGCAGCGCAGACGTGTGAAATGGGTTTCACACGCTGCTCAGCTACCAGTGGGGTGGCCATGTATGATTCAGTCTGCGCTAAGTTAAGAAAAGGCAGGGGGGTGGTGAAAAAAACATTCAAAGCCACGCCAGCCATCACCCCTTACAAACCCTAAGTACCCCCTTTTGACTGCCGTCGCTTTGCTGAAAATACCACATTTAGTCATTTGTCATAATTATAAGGGTCCTGGTGACAAGGAATGCGGGCCCGCCTTTCAGCGCTGCCAGGCGGGTGATAATGCGGCAGCCAGCGGGGAACGGCTGCTGCCCGCGCACCCCGGACCCCGTGCCAGCGACACTCACGCAGAAAGGTCATGCCTGACCTCTGCCAGCCGCTCACCCCCGATGATTGATCGGCTCACAGCAAAACTAATAATTGCACAGCTCTTCGTTTCCATTTGTCTTCCCAACACGGAATTTAGCCCAGCGCGAAGGATCCAGGCCATGAAGCGGTGAGACAGAAACCTACTAAAGCTCCACAGGTCCAACCTCCAACTCAAACCTTCTCAAACCCCATCCCTGACCCAGCCCTCCTTAACTTCTTGCTCTCTGCAGGAATTTCCCAAAGACAAACGTAAACAACGTATTCCTCTGTGTTCATACATATTCTTTCAGTCTCTCCATTTCGAATTTTTTGCACAATCTGCAAAGCTCAACAGGTCTTATCCTGTTTTCCATCTCCAGCCACTCTCAGTGGGCACGTGGTAGCGTTACAGCTAACAGGGTTATTTTTCTGTGACTCACAAATTTCTAATTTTAATTTTTCTAATTTTATATTCATGCAACCGCCTTTTTAATAAGAACATAAATATACTTCCCCCCCTGCCCTTCTCAGTTACCTAGGCTCCTCAAGATTTTTTTGCAACAAGCATTGCTTTCCTCACACATGGAAAAGATCTTCTGCTCTCCCAAACGAATTCAGAGCCCTTCAGAAGTGTGAATGCAGACTGCGGCAGGGATTGCTGCACTTGCCAGAAAGCCTCAGCAGGAAAACATATGCCCCACATGCACACCATGTAAATATGGGGAGGGACTTTTCAAGGCAGCAGAAGGTAAAACTTTCTGCTGGAGAGGTTTATGTGAAGAGCATCTGCGTAACTTGCAGCTATCCCTAAATGCTGGTGGAAGTAGTGAAAGAACGGAAGGGAAAACGTTTTGAATTTCTACATTTCACCCTACCCAGCCAGCCAACAAGCACCTGCCAACAGAAGTGTTGTTTGCAAATGTAGTATCAGTGATCATCCTGAAGGTACACTCGGGGAAGGTGACATAGAGGGAAAAAAAAAATAAAATATGTACAGACACACAGAGTTAGTTCTAAACAAGGACTTCAGGACATGGTTACCACGTGCTGAAATGCTTCCAGACCTGCTTGCTTGAAGCTGATGTCCCTTAGTCTCTTACGCCAATGCAAAAACTGGCTGCCAGGATGCCTCACTCTTCTGCACCCTACAGGCTAGACGTAGGAAAAAGGTGCGTATCCAAGCTAAGGAAGAGAAGCATTCTAGAAAACCCTTTCTTTGTGTTTCTGGGTTATAAGCTTATGTGTGCCTTAGCATGACTTATGGAGTGCAAAAAGTGCCCTGGGAAGCTGCACACCTCTGACAGCCTAACACGTTGTAGGAATCACCTCTGATCACTAAGCTGTAAATACCACATCTGAGTCTTTATTTACTTGACTCATTCATATTTGATTCTTTCTTATTTACCAAGTAATGAAAAGGCTCTGATGTTAGCCTTCTTTACTGCAGAAAGCAGTAAACTGTATTTACAAATCTTCAGTTAGTGAAATTTGGTGGCTAATAATCTAGCACTGAGTAGCTTTTCTTCTGTGACTAGTCAGTAAAATTTGCCTTCTTGGGAAACAAGATCTTTGTTTGCACAAGTAAACTTTTCAGACCTGGAAACCGTGTTATCAAAACCGTGGTGGCTAAATCCTTATGGCTTTGCTTGCTTTTTCGTGTGGGCTATTTCTTTGTCCAAACTGCTGTGACATTCAGAAGTAGCATCCGTAAAATATCTGAGGTCAGGACCCCAAGATTTTGCCAAATGCTAGGGATATCTCATAAGATGTTACCAGACAAGCAGTGTTAAATGAGAAGAAACACACAAAGACTAAAGAAGGAGTCAGCCTTTGTTCACTCTAGCAAAAGCGTCCTTAGGGTCTGCTCAGACTGTCAAATGATCTAGCTTTACCCTCCCAAGTTTATTTCAGTTTTGCTGCTTGCACTACTTTCTTGTAGCTCATCCATAGCGATTAAAACTTTTCTTTCATTTAGAAAGAGGTCTCGTGCTCTATTTTTACTACAAGGAAAACAACTGATTTCCCCTCCCCCCCAGCAAAAAGCAGTGCAGGAACCCAGTCCCTGGCAGCTGCTGCTGACTTTAAGCACCATATATAAGGTATTAAACCACCCACTTTATGTTCTAATAACATTAACAGTCTCACATGAACCAGGACATTCAGAGTTAAAGCTGAAATTCTCTCCTTAAGTCACCACATTGTGTCTAGGTACAGTATTGCAGCACTTAATCAGGGGGCCTCAGAGCAGTGGGGGGTTCATACCATATGTGCTATAATACCTAGAGCACAGCGGGGTGAGTTAAGGACAGAGGTTTAGACTTAACTCTGAATTTCTTAGGTCCTGCCAGTCCCGTGCTTAAATTTTTTGAAAAAAAAAAATTGTATTATGTGTGTCTGGAGAGTTGCTTTCCTCTTAAAAAAAGAAAAGTAAAAAAAAGACATGTTGGGGGGGGGACGACAAGTGAGGGTGATTTTTCAAGGAAAGATGAAAGTAGGTATCCAGTGCCAACCATCTACAGTATAGGCATGGACACGTTGATATTCTACAAACATTTATGCAACTTTCAAACACATTAACTTAATCCAGATGACTTTAATAAACCTATATTAAAAATACTCTTTCGACATAAGCTTTATAGTTTTAAAACCATTTACTCAGATTATATCATGTTTGGTTTTCTTAGCATCTTCCAGGCTCCAGCTTTGGTATGCACTGAAAAATACACTCTCTAATTAGATGCTTAGGTTTTTAAAATCAATATTATTTGTGCTAGACTTGTGCTTCTTCTTGGCAACTCTGTTAGCAAATATGTATTTACTATGTATTGAAAAACTTTCACATTCCAAACCGATCCTTGTAGAAACCCCATGAAACAATCTGCAAGCAGGTGAGGATACCAAATTTGCCAGCTGCCTTGCCAGGGCAGCTCTATGTATCTTTTTAGTGGTATCATTGGAAGACAGAAAAATAGACTCTTTACTTCTTCCTAATGCAACAAAAGATATTTAAACATTCAGCACCTACACATCCTCAATCTAAGTAAGAACTATAACAGAAGTTGAACCAAAACTGTACAGCTAGTATTAGTTTCTAGTAGCAACATTTCTATAAGGCACATCTCATCTGTGGTTATGGTGATTTTTTTTGCTTGTTAAAGAGTTTGTGGTCTCATTTATGTGTCTGCTATTCCTACAGCAAAGTGGCAAAGTAAATTTCCACAGTACCTACTCCTTATTACCTTCCCCTCAAAAGAAATTCACTGGTCCTCAAGTCAAAATCCCTTTTCACAAGTAGAGGGTAGATCCTTTGCTGGAATTATTTATTATTGCTGCATCATCTGCAAGTGAAATCAATTGAAGAGGAAATGAGCACTGTCTAAGGAGTGTTGCCCTTCTCTCACTAAGGCAGGCTTGGCATAAGGTCTGAAATAATAAATTGAAACTTGGCAAACAACCATCAACTCACCTGAAGATTTTTAATGTAGGAAAACCAGCAAGGTCTAGTGGGAATATTTGAGACAAACACGTGAAACACACCCTCAAGAATAACCCGCATTGAAAATAGAAGTTCACCTCTTCAGAGGAAAGCTCATTAAAATCTAGCAGATCTCAGTGGTTTTATTGCAAACCAATCAACCTGAACCTGTAAAGGAGTCTGACCTCACCCAGATTCATGGGTCTTCTATTTTTGACTTTACCTGCTAGTGATAAGAATTGATTTCAAAGGTTCTAAAATTAGCTCTGTGCATCAAAGGATAGTTATAGCATGTCTCGGCAATGTCGCAGTTTTACACGTTCTGCTCTTCTGTGTGTGTTCTCTAATTGGAAAAGTGTAACCCTTAAATTCAGGAATCGGTGACTGAGTTAACTTTCCTCCTGGAGGAGTGCTTGGAAATTGACTTCCTCATAAGTGAGGTTGTTTCCCTGGGATGCAGGTGGAAACCGGAGTGTAGTTCTCATAAAGTTAACAAGGTCACTTTGCCGGGCTCAGGCCTCATGTAATTTAAGTCACCTATTGCCAATGAAGGTAAGTAACATTCTCTGTCACTACAGATCAGCCCTCCGAAATCAGAGCAGCGATCTTTTGCAGTTTTAGCCCATCAAAAATGAACGGATTAAAAATGCCCCAAATAATCAGAAACGGAAGAGGTTTGAAGAAAATAAAATCTAAATGCTCATTTACTAGTATAATAAAACAAATGTATACGGTGGGCAAGGATTATACGCTTTTCTATTTAAGCATTTTATACTGGAAGATCTAAACGTTCATAATACCATCAACGCAAGCAGGCAGCACCAAAACCATAGACATCACACTAAGTTACTAGTCCAGAAAGAAGGCACGCCTATGTCTTGTTTTTATCTCTAACACCTTTTAGCTTCTTTTCCTCACACGTCTACCCTCCCTGCTTTTAGGCTGGAAGGAACTGTGAAGTGGTAAAAGGAGTTTGTGCTCATAAAGGTTTGATGACTCAACCATCTGGCTGGGAACGCTCATAAAGGAAGCCCTGCAGAGGTTAAGGAGGTCAGAGACTACACAAGCCGGGGCTGAGGTGGGTCCTGGTGCTCCTCTGACTAGCACCCAAATTCTGTCCAACTGGTTGTAAGGTGCCCTTGTCAACCTCTGAAGAAATGTGCCTCTGTGGACTGCTGATAGACATCACTTCTTTCTCACTTTCATAATTCTATGAAAACAAAAAGGAAATGTCTCTGCCTGTATCCCATTGTAATGGCTTCCATCCTCTTCCAGTGCTCAGCTCATTAACAAGTGACCTGAAGGCAGGGGAAAAAACCCACAACTTTGGTATAATGGAGCCTTGCTGTTTAGGGACTATAAAATTAAACAGGCCTGTTTCACTCAAAAAAGAAAAAAAAAGAAAAGAAGAAAAAAAAACCCAAAATGTTCTCTTAAACCCTTGACTATCTGATTTTAAAAATTAGCTACGTGACAGGTATCTGGGTAATATGTTACTGCATTTGCAAATTATTTTTCCCCTCTAGAAATGTTATCCAAAGCCACAAATGTTTACATATTCCGTGCTATGTGCCCAAAAAAGCATATGTTTAAAACCCGTACACGTGAAGTTATATTCTTCTGCTGTACCGATGGCTCTGGCAGCAGCAAAGTGCCCGGCCTCAGTTTATGAATTGCAGGCTTCATTAGTCTTAAAATGGTAACAAAGGAAGATGCGTCCTAAAAAGTGTCATCCTTCATCTGAGAGGGTAGTGCCTGACACATTAGGAATCTATATGCTCAATTAAGCACTGGCAGGCTCATTTTTAATGTGCTTCTCACTCAGCCTCTCCCCACCCACCCCTTCTCCTAACCACTCCACCCTTCCTTCTGACTGAATCCTTCAGCCCTTGCATTAACGGCCCTGACTGTATGCAAATGCTCAACTACAGGGTGGCTTGAGGGGTTGCTTTTGGCTGCTACTTGTTCTCTCTCTACCAATTTCCAGTGAAAAGCCAAAGAATCTTACTGCTGTGTTTTGTTTGCGATTACCAGCAGTGAATACGTTCAAATCCTTTGCCGTTAGAAGTTCCTTCACAAATTCAAAATCTCTCTTGGAAATTAACATAGTTAACTTGTATAGAGTAGCATAACATAGAGTAATTTGTATTCATAGCTCTTAAGAGTAAGAACACTTTCTGAGGAAGCAAAATCTTGTATACTTCTTTTCCATAAAAACTAGTATTTATATCAGCCTAGGATCATTTTGTGTATCCAACATTTGAATCTACTGATGAATTTCGGTGGGTCTTTTTCCCCATTATTTAAATATATCCTTAATTATACAGGCAGCCTTACAGAAACACTTTCAGCAGTCACAGTTTTGGATGAGAGGAATAAACAGGGGGAAAAAAAAACAACCCAAAATAAAAGAGGGAAAGTTAACAGGTAGGAAACACAGCCAATCAGAACAGAAAGCCAGTGTCCTAAATGGTTAATCCTCCATAACTATTAGCATACACATGATTAACTGTATAGTAGACCTGATTAAGTGTGTCTGTACATTATGCTAATCCCTGCATGCTGATTGGCTGACCTGATTAATGGTACAGCAGACTCCGTGCCGTGATAGAAGGACGATGTGCTGGTCTCACAGCCTCTCTGCAAAGAAAGCAGGGGAAAATAAGAGGGCAGTGTACAGCTAGTTACCCAACACACAGCAAAGAAGGGATGAGAGGGAGAGATCATACTCCTTGAGTCTGAGCACGAAGTTTGAGATACGAAGTTTAAGAGAATGAAATTGCTTTTACAATTTTGCTTCCTAAAATTTAAGTCTGTCTTTAGAGTTATTTTTGGGTGCAGGTCAGATATTTACTTATTCTGCAGTTTGCTCGTGCTTCTCTCTCCTGGCACCAATATGCATGGGACACTTACCAGAGGAAAATATAAGCACTCTGCACTAAGTGCCTTGAAAAATCTTTCCAAACAACTACATTATCACCAGTCTTGCACAGAGTATGTAATTTTCAACCATACTTTTAAATCAGCTCATTTCAGCTAGCTATTAAGGAATAATTCAAAGTATTTCTGAAGTCTACAGAGGACGTGAAGATGAAACTTCAGTGGTGGGTTTGGGACTGAAGATAAAGCCTGAAAATGTGATTCATTGATGCCCCCACCCTGTCTGTAGAAACAGATGATGTATATTTAGCTATACGCTCCTGCCTGTTATTGAGTTATTGACACCGAAAGTCAGCAGCCTTATTAAGCTGAAAAGACTTGCTAAATGGCTTCAATAGAAGCTTAATGTTTGGACAAGTTAAAACAGACCCGTGCCTTGTTTGTTTCTTCTTCAAACATACTCTGATCTACATGTATTAGGTAGGCATCTAGCATCTAAAAAAGTAAAAAATGCACATGTACATCAGTGTAAAAATACAAAATATCTGGAAAGTCTATATACTGTTGATACACACTATCTGTTCTAGGTCAGGTACATAAACTTTTTTAGCCATGTACATTTATCCAGAGCAACTTAAGGGGATTAAACCTCTGGCCTTTAAAGTGCTGAATAGCTTTTCTTGAGGTACTTGAATGAGGTATTCACATGAAATCAACCTAGTATAACGGGTCAAATTTATCCTGTATTCACATCAGCTGCTGTTGGCAGGGGTTTGGTCTGTGGGCAATAAGTCTAGAATCTGCTCTCACAAAACAAGATTCCCACAGGTGCCCAAGGAGTCAGAGCCTGGCAGTGCCAAAAGCAGGGAGCTTGGACTGGGGCATTGCAGCAAATAGAGTGGTAGAGAGTTGTGAACCAGTGTGCAGAGACTAAAAAATCCAGAGGAGTCAGAAGAGTTGGGCTGTTAGTGCTGCTCTTGCCCTTCCTCAGACTCTTCCTTCATGGCTGTAACTAAAGACTATGGGAAACCTGTGTTCATTGAGCACTGGCAGTATCAGTGTGAGAGACTGATTCAGCCCTTCTGTTTTAGCTCATGATGCTAGTCATGGCATCATGTCTGTGAGCAACTGTTTTACACAGAGATGACAAGGAGAGAATCCAAAACATCAGTGACGTGTAAGTGGTGAGGTATTTTTAATAGGTTAAATTTTAAGTGAAACTATTATACTTATTTACTTATTTAGTTCTAGTAATTAGTTAGTATCTCTAGAACGATTCAAGGAATGTTTATTTTCACTATTCGTAATAGGTTCCTAGATGCTTGGGCTACCTATATAGTACATCGGAACAGTAGCTGTATCATATACTTTGTTAAAAAAAATCCAGACACTGAAGACAGAGCTACCTAGTCCCAGCCAATATGAAATGCTGAAGAAGGTACGTCTTACGCAGCCTTTCCTGGCAAACAGAGACCTAACTTGGGTAGAAGCCCCTTTTTTCCTTCCTGAAGTCTGCAGCTCAGAACCTATAATTAAAGCTGTTCATTCTACATCTGCTGCTTCCATAGAACAAGCTTATTCTTTTAAAGTGTGGTAGTGATGGAAGTGTGGTGGTAGCATCATTTTCACTTGCAGGTGTAACTGATCCTTTAAAAAACTTAAAATGAAATGCAACGTTCTTTAAATTGTTTTGTTTAAAACCACAATTGTTTGTTAAAGATTAGGTGAGCCACAGAATGAGAGAATAAAAGGGAAATTCTCTTCCTCTCTCACACGTATTTGCCTCCTTATGCATTTCCCCTTCTACTGTTTCATTAAAGTTCATCTTGGTTAAATACTCCGACCTATGACCTACCCATCTCATGTGCTTGTGGTCAGAACGTCTTACCTAGAATAGGGTAAAGTCAAGTACGAGTCCCCCTAAAGCCTGAGAAGCTTAAAGTGCATATCTTTCACCTCTTCGAGGCCAAATAGTTTATGGTGGAGGAGTGAAATGGAGTGTATTTCCTGTGAGCTTTATGCAAGTGCACAGCGAATAATCCACTCAGTCTGAAAGAGGAAAGAAAGTCACAGTCAAGTGTTTTCTTCTAGGAGAAGACTGTGTTCCTGGGACCGCTCTTGTACATTGTCAAATGACTGCTTGGCCTTATGGTGAACTCCAGGCATGTGAGGAGCTCCTTAAGCACCTTGTGAGTCCAGATGCCTCCAGGGTTGGCAGTAGCTGAGTATCTGAGCCCCTATTTTGCATATCAAGTCACTGCCCCTTTCTAGTAACAGAAATTGATCCAGGTCACAAAATACAGAAACAAAATATACGCCTGTTTCTGTAAGGAATTCGGTTGCAGGGGTAGGGAGGATCACAATTTAACTTCCTACTGGCTAAAGTGCTAAAGTCACCTTTATTAGCATACCAGCATGCTATCAGTAAAATTCTCAATTCCCGTGAATTCCAGCTTCTGCTAAATGAACTAATTGCCAGTGTCTTGCAAAAATATTTAGGCTGAGTAGTCGAAATATTTAATAACCATCTACTGAATTTAAGGAAACACTATGTTTAGGCTAACATCCAAAGACATGCAAATTCTCTTCCTCTTTCAGTTTCCTGTTAAACAAGTGTAACAGTTTGCAGCCCTGTTGTTTGTCAGATAAAGGTGCAAAAGTGATATTTTGTGGTGTGATACTTTTAAGAATAGAGTTTTTATGTCAAAGAAAACAAGCAGATCACTCACTTAATGGGACTCTGACGTGTCTCTGTGTCTGGTTACAGAAGTTAAACCATAATTTCCTCTTAGATATGTGGCACAGAACAGGAGTAATTTCATTTTGAATGTGATTTAACAGAGAGGGAGAGTTCATGAGATAGGCATATGTATGTGATTTACCTTTATCAGAAGTTTCTCTAAAGTGGCCAGTGCTTTCTCTGTGTCACTTGTTTTTGTACAGGTGGAAGCACTGCTTTGAATGGACACAGCAAGTATGGTAGGTGCAGACATGAGCAAAGAGTTCTCAGATAATAATTTACTAGTGAAAAATCTCCTCTCTTTACTTGAAAAAGTTACAGACAAGTTATTGATTTGCAAAATATATTAATTTACTCCCTGCACTTCTTGAAACATTAACTTTTCAAAGTCTTTCTGGTTTAATGACAATTATTCAGATTTTAGTTGAGTCCTGTAAGTAGCTTGGCACTCTTCACCAAAGGAAGAGGCACTGACATAGTTCTGCTGCAAACACCTCAAGGAACTGTATTTGTGTATTTAACAAACACATAACCAGTACTGCAAGTAATTTTCTGCTAGTATAATTGTTTCTAAAACATGATGATCTAGCTTTGCAGCTTTTTAACTGTCTTTTTGTGTGTCCAAGAAGGAGGCATTTGAAAACTAAAATCAAAGTTTTAGTTAAAAGCAGTAAAACAATCACTCAGTCATCCATGCACATTTCTAAAACTCCACCAGTTCTCCTGGAAAATAAGGTAAGCCAACAGTCTTGGATCCCATCCCAAAGGAAATTCACTGGCTTCTGTATTTATGCTGTGGTTTTATCACCCAGTTACTTTTCAATTTCTAAGAGGAATCTTTATTTTAAAACACTTAGCCTGTTGTGAACCAAGGAGAAGAAACCAAGGGGTGAAACTCTGATGCCAAAGACACCTCAAAAGGAATGACTTCAGGCCAGTGACCTGGTGCTTAACCCTGGGATTCATTTGCTCAGATATTTCAGCTGACTGAATTGTTGAAGTATGACAAAAAGAATGAGGTGGGCTTTTAAACAACTAAGACCCACACAAGTTCAAGGTTTGGAAAATATGACGGAAAAGCATGACATCAAGCAGAGGAGATTAATCCAAGCGTGCAAAGAAATATATATACACAGGTTTATTTTGGTCCTGACAGAATTCCTCCACCTCCTTTACACACAGAAAACCATTGATTCCCCTGAGACAGAGCTGGTAAAATACAGTCCTTTCCTGTACATGCTGAATTCTTATGTTAATCTCTACCCAAACTTGGAGTCCACATAAGACTTTGAAGCAGTGTATAAAACAAGGATATTCCTCAGTATCTACAGAAGAAAGTTTTAAAAGAACTTAAGTGACATTAAACTGGCAGCATTCGCTAGTAGTTGTGTTTGAGGCATCACAGTTTCCATCCAAACTGGGAAACAGTTGCATGAGAACTGAGCAATGCCTCTGAATTAAAAAAAAAAAAATGGCTGAGGCAGAAGTTCAGTATGCAATTACCTGGATTTGGTGCCCTGGTTTAGAGGCAAAAGTAGGCCACCAGCTTGCTGGGAAAGATCAAGAAGCCAACACGCTAACAGAGAATATGTCTAGACATATTTACAGTTAGGTTGAGATATCTGTTATCAATAGTTTATTTTTGTGCACATTTTTAAATTAAGTATTGAGGCCACTTGAGGAGACATATATTTAAAAGGGAAACTAGAATTTGCTGAAGAATAGAGTATGTATTGCAGAAGGGGTAGACGGGGAGTCCCTAAAATTCCAGTTATTTTCTCCTAGTACTATGAACTCATCCAGGCTGTGAACAGATCTGAAAGTTTTGATCATAAAGAATAATTTATGTGAAAAAAAAAAGGAAAACAGTTGCATTGGCACTAATACAAGATCATTTTATTGCAACCAGTAGTCACTCTGGAAACACTGGACAGAGCTGAGAGCTGAGCTTCCGGATGTAGGGCTCTAAGAGATGACTGAACAGAAGCTTTTGGGATAGCCTACATGACTGAAATATGTCATCACCTATAATCATGTACTTTCTGGCCCGGAAAGGGCAAGGATAGGTACGCTGTTCATTTTGCAACTTACATACCTGACTGGCTGACATGAAATCCCCTATTTCACCCTGCCAGCACTCTTACCCTTCCTCTCCCATGTGTGCTATAGCACCAGAACAGCTGTTCATCTCCTTTCATCTGGGATTCTGCTTTTGTTTAGCTTTGACGACCACAAATCACATCACTACAATGGCCATTCTCATTGTACCAAAGGCTGACAGAAAAACAGATCCACTTCAAGAGTACCATTCAGAAACTCCAGAGAAGGAAGTGGAGAACTAGCGTTTTCCTGGTTCCTAGCCCAGATTCTTTTCTAGCCTGTAATCCATTCTTTGCTCATACCTGACAAGGTGCTGCATTGAAATAGAAGCCCATGTGCTGGCTGTCAGTTGTGGCTAATGTGCTATGCAGGATAAAGGGCAAAGGCAGGTGGTGCTGGAGGTGTAAAAGCAGGGACTACAGCCATTGAAATTGCCTCTGTACTAATTGGCAGGAAAAGGGCACTGATAGGCATGGATTGTCAAGATGGCTCCGCTGACCCTTCTGCTTAATCCAAATGAGTAATTAATGAGTGTGTTATGATTAGCACTGCAGTAAACTCTTCACTAGACAAATACTTTAAAGCTCTCAGGCTTTAGCTCACCAGCTGATTGCCATTTGGCTAGCAGATTTGTTTCCCTCTGAGAGGCTGAACACAACCATTAGTCGTGCAGGGGGGAGAATACCGCTAAAAAATGAAAATAAGAAATCCTACCAAAATGACACCACTGTGAAAGTGGGAATGCACGTTCTCTCAGTAGAGCTGACAAAACATGTTATAATATATAGGGCTGTTGTTTATCAGGAGCAGTTAGCAGCTGATGAAGTGAAGGAGGAATTGTGTACCGAGCATCAAAAAATGTAAAACACATACTTAAAGGCTCCTTTTCCTCTGAAAGAATCAGCAAAACAGGAGACAGAAGCCATTAGCTTTCCTTTTTCACTGGGAAGTATCAGGTGGATTTGTAGTGGAAAAGTGTTTGTATCCAACATTTTCAGTGCCAGCTCTGCCAAATATACCAGGAGCCTGAAGACGGATTTGTTTTGATACCAGGAATACCTTATTTAATTAGGATTCTCTGTTAACCTGTGGCTGCTGAGATTTCACAAGAGGCACTTGTGCATTTGTGGTCAGTTCAGGGAGCAAGATATTCAGCTTTCTTACTTCAATGTCAGCTGAGACCAACGGGGCAAGGAAGTTACAGGACCGTCATTGTGGGAAGTTCAGATGCTCTTGCTTCAGATCTAGGTAACTTTGAGATAAACAGTACTGGGACAACTGGCTCCTGAGAGATGAAGAGGAGAAAACGCACAGAAATCCAAGCAGCCTGCCAGCTCCAGGAGCAGCCCCAGCACATTCAGGGAGAGATCCACTGGTGGGAAACACAGGAGAAAGAAGTGTGTGCTACGTAGCTTATTTTACTCGTGTGAAAGGGACAAAAATGGGGCCAATTTCTGTCTACACATTTGCCAGTCACTTCTGGCCAGCTCTGGATTCATGCAATCAGGAAATGGAATAATAAAATAAAATAAATTAAAATAAAATAACCCACTTGCAAAGCACATTTCAGGTTTCCCCAGGCAAGCCTAACTCCATTTCACATGCTAATTATAGAGATTATAAAGAAGGGAGACATATGACTGCCACCTATCTCTGCCACTGCCCTTAAAACAAATGTAAAGGACAATTAACAACAGATTAGCTCCATGTCCTAGTTTGCCATGTGAGGATGATCGCTGACCTTCTCATTTCATCCTCATTAGTGTCTCAGGCCAACAGACCCATTGCTCTTTAATCATCACCCATCATCCTTTGCTTCAACACATGGAAACAAATGATGTGTTGCCAGGAAGGTCAGGGGTCAAATATGAGTTTTGTTGTTGCTGGAGTGCAAACTAGAGGCAATGGGGTCAACTTTGGGGCAAATCTTTGCGGCAGTCTGTTTGAGCGGAGAAACTATTTTGAATGCATGAAGCATGACACCCACTGTGTTTTTGTTTTCTCCTTGCAGCTGGAATTTACACAGAGATTTTTTTTCCAATTTTCTATTTTTTTAGTGGCATGCAAAAAACACACAGGGAGAAACAACTGGTGATTCCCTTTCTTTCTGAGAATGAAATGTTAAATTGCAAATGGATGGGATAAGTGCATCCAGGGTGCCACACGGATATTTTTTTTTTTTTTGCCTTTCAAAGCTGCATGTTGTTCATAAAGTTATGAATGCTGGAAGCTTTTCAGGCTGCATCTCTTCATGCTGCTGCTACTCCAGTGCTACTTTCCAATTTGCCATGGATAGCCTCTGAAGACTGACAGGGCTGAAGGCACCCAGTGCCAGTGTAAATGAGCCCCATTCATTTCTTGCCATGGGCATATGGCATGTCATTGTCCTCGGCCACCGAGGCAGAAGTGATGCAATTTGTTGGCATGTCCTGTCACAGCACAAACTATCTATCCCACTGAGCCCCTAGAAAACAACAGAAGCCAGAAAAGGGCAGCCAAAAACTTCACAGCTTTATCACAAGAACACACATGCACACACCACCCTGGTTAAAAAAAAAATAAATAAATAAAATCCCTGTAATTTTTTGGATCTCTGTTGGATTTATATTTTTTTCATTTCTTCAGGGTCTCAAAAATTGTTGTCCAAACCAGCACAAAGCCTGATCCTTTCCTTGTCCCATGAATGAGAATTAGGCCTTTTATTTCTTCCATTTTTAAAAACTAATTTTAGCCTAAGACCACCAAACTGCAGGAGTTCAGCATGTTTTCTGTGTAGTGCATTTCATGAGAAGTCACGAGTTAAAGAGGTGTTTAAAGATGATACCTTCAAATTGGAGATATGATACTACATAGTCCCAAGAAACTATTTAAAAAATCACATTCCCTGGCTGAGAAGAAACTAACTTGTTTGTTTCATTTTAGAATTAACTTAAAACTTGGCACAGTTCAGAATTCATAGCAGAACTTTAGGATTACTTAATGTTCCAGTTAAGTGAAACTGAAGAGAAGGGACAAAAAAATCCAGTCACAATACAAAGCAACAATAAAGAAAAGGCTGATCACAGAGAAATTCAAATGTGGGGAAGAGAGAGGGGGAGAGAGGTAAGAAAAAAGCAGGGGGGTGGATGGGTGACCAGAGAGCTTCCCAGTAAGAACAAAACAGTTGAACTTACTCTGTCCTCATTTGCACCTGGCAAGCACAGTTGTCAAATGTTGCACTGAAAGCAAGGGCAACAAAAAATAAATAAAAAAAATTGAACAAAGCCAAAAGTGCTACAATGTTGAGATGGTTTAAATCAAAACAGTGAATGTTGGACCCATCTTCCTGACCAAAAGCCAGCCACCTGTGCCAGTCCATTTTCTGGAGAGAGTTCCACGCTTGGTGTCTAATTCAGCATTTCCTACACTAAGGAAAATATGTTTTTCATTTAAGTCTGCCTTGAAGAAAATGTTGGTTTAAATTAAATAAAAAAAAAAGTTTTTGACATTGAACAAGCTGTATGAAACTCTGGACTAGTCTGAGGGCTCTCAAAAAACCCAAATCCTAGCATTTTTCTGAGTGCTGCTATATGTATTTTGCATTCGTAAGGTTTACAGCCTATTTTTGCCCTTCAGTAATAAGCTATGCTGCAAATAAGTTGTGTGCAATAAGTAGTGCTGCAAATCAGATAATTAGAGGTGACTGTGATCAGATTTCCACTGTAAATTAAGTATGTGATAGAATGAGAGTGCGAGTTTTACAAGGGCAAATTTGTACCCATAAAATGAAGTCAGATATACTACAGTTTAGTGAGAGTTGGGTCCAAGGTGAAAAGTTCAAAGCCAGATCCAAACTTCCCAAAGTTTGTGGTATGCAATATTCAATTCTATCATTCTGATTTGAGCCCATTTCTAATTATATTACTGGGTTTCTATAAACCAAATCATATGCAACATTTAAGCTGGGATGTTCAGGCTGGTTAGATTTAGAAAACAAACCCATGTTAAACGTCAGAACTAATTTTTGCAGATACAAAAGTATCATGCTCCATATGGTTCACATTTCTGAGTGTAGACTTTTTGCACTAACTAGGGCAAACATAAGTCTGGGTGACATACATAATTACATGGGCTGTAATTATCCTTATTCCTACTTAACTGAATATCTATAATACAGTGATTTCTCAGGTTTACTTGGCAATGCAGAAAGTTATGGAACTTGTTACTATCTCCCCTCAAAATTAAAGACGAAATAGCTCTTCCCAACTCTTACGCTCTGAGATTGCAATCTGAGCCAGTACCACCATCATGCAACTCATTAATTCAACAGTCTATCTGTCTGCCCCAGAAAGTGCCGTGTCAGTCAGTATTCTTACCCTGAGTTTCCTTCTGAAAACACATGCTCCTAACAAACTGGAAACTGTCATGTCCAAAGGTGACATTTTCTATTGGCTAGTGGCAAAACCAGAGGACTTGGGTTTTCAAAGTAAGAATGTAATTTTTGCATGGAGAAAGAAGTCTCTTAATCTTTCAGTAGATAGAAACACAAATTAAAGATTTCGGGTATACAAGAAGTAGTCAGACATGGAGTGGGTTCTCAGTCAGCAAAAGTCCACAAATCTTTCAGGACAGGAAATGCTTTGAAATACAAAGATATGAAAGCTAACCCAAATCTGAGCTAGTTACTAATATATCTAAATCCAATTGACTTGCACTGGGGCTCCTATGGCAATTTCTGTAAATGGAGCTTTGGAGAAAAAATAAGTAAAGGCTTTTGATTTTTAATTTTCCAATGTTCAGACAAAGAAGCATATCTACCTACCTGACAGGGAATTGCAGAGGGAAAAAACAGAGGAAACACCATCTATCAACTGCGAATGAGCATGCTTTCTTTTAAACCAATTAGTTCCGGTGAAAATAAATTTATAGCAAGCTTCCTGCCTCCTCTTATGAATGATGTATAAGAAAAAATAGCATTACTGGAAACGTGGGAAGTCAACAAACACAGTTAGAAAAAGGATGGACTTTGTCATCACAGTGAAAGAAGTGTCTAAATCAAAGACATACAAATAAAAAACCTGGCAGGAGTGGAGTGGCCCAGTCTGTTTGGCCAACGTATTGACCATTGTGTACAACGGCTGCAGTGTCACATGTGCAGAGCTAACAAAGAAGATAGCAGCCTTCACTTCTAAAGGTATAGTTAATATATTTTAAAACTATTTTATTCTAGCAATAATGAACGCAGCACAGCACATTTGCTCCAGTTTAATTACCAGCTGGGGCTTTTAGGCCACTTCTGCACCTCAGGTCATTGATCCTCTCCCAGCTGGCTAGTAATTTAGAGGAGGTGCTCCTGTGCTGGTCATTATACCTCAGTTATTGTTAACTGGGTAATGTAATGGCGAGAAAACCTGAGTGAAAGGTGGTGAAAGTAGGTGAGTAGTAGGGTGAAAAGTAGTAGGGTGAAAGTAGTAAGAAAAGCATATAAAGCAATGACAGTGAATCAGTGTAGCATCTGCAAAGACCAGACTCAGTAGTTTCCCTCTCTTAATCTACTTGTAAGACCTACTGAAGAAGAAGCAAGACTCCAACTTCAGTGTTTTTCAGCTTTCTTTTAACATGGTAGTGAGAGGTGATGTGTGGTTTCTCTCCTAGAGCTAAGATTGTCATTACCAAGGAAAAAGGTCATTTGAAATATAGGTAGAAAAACGGTGAACAAAATTTAAAGAACAGGCTTTATCAGAAAGCTAAAAATCTTTCAGGTTCTACAGCCACCAGTATGCGAAGAACCCATCTTATTTTAATAGCAGGGTTAAAGTGTCTACTACAACAGGGTAGTAACACTGGCAAAATAGAGGAAAAACATTAAAAAACAAAGTAAAGTATTAGTAGAATATAGACTTTAGTAAAGAAAATAAGGATACTGAGGACTAAGGCTTGGATGAAATGATAAAAAAGCGAAAACTAGTGAGGATGAATCCTTAAAAATTAATCGGAAAGAAATCCTAGCAGAGAATTGACATTATCATTAGTTGATAGTGACACAATTTTGAATTTTAATGATGAATATTGGTGCTGTTTGTATGAACATCATGTTAAGAGTGTTTGTGTCTCATGAATCTGATGCATTAGGAAGCAGTACATTAGTAAGAAGGGGACAAAGTATTTAGCAGGGCTTGTTGAGCAACTGGCACAGGTTTCCCAGAGAGGTGGTAGATGCCCCATCCTTGGAAACATTCAAGGTCAGGTTGGATGGGGCTCTAAGAAACCTGATCTATTTGAAGATGTCCCTGCTCTTCGCAGAGGAATTGGACTAGATGGCCTTCAAATATTCCTTCCATCTCAAACCATTCTATAAGTCTGAAAGACACAAAATATTACTTGCAAAAAGAAGTTTCTAAGTTGGTAGACTTTATCATATGTAAGAATTCAGGGATTGCTGACAGAGAATACTGAAGGAGTTTGGAAAATTGAAAGACATCTAGTGCTATGTCAGTACTGGAAAAAATGTAACTAGCAATATTTCCTGGCCTAACAAACTTAACTAAAGAAAGAAATTATATTTACTTGTATCTAATTGGTTGTACGTTACTTTTTGTAGGGAACCTAACTTTCTACTTCAAGCCAATCTAATGTACCATTTGACCAAACACCTTAATCAAAGTGAAAAGTGAATATTCAGGGCAAGAGGAATCAGCCAGGTGTCTGGTGCTTGCAGTGTTTTGAAGAGTAGCATATTTGTAGAAATATTTCTGTGGTTGAAATTTAGGGACAGCAGAAAGTCTGACAAAACAGTAAGTGAGAAAGAGGCTGTATGGCCTGTAGAATGAATGACCTGAATCCATTGGCATTCTGGGACTGGTTTGTAACACTGCCAATTCCAAGTGAAATGTGTAGCAAAAAGAAATGTTTTTTCAAGAAGTTATTCAAAAAGGGTACAGATGATATGGTGAGCACACAACTCGATGAGCTTCTGTTTTGATCCTGTGAAGAAAGTTAACCTATTATTAGGTGAATAAGCAGAAGAGACATGAGGGCAACTAGGACCATATCTCTTGAGGATGAGACAGAGATATTGAACGCATAGCTTGTGTCCACTTTCTGAAAAGTGTATTGAAAAATTGGAGAAGGTGAGATAAAAAGCCACAAAACTTATTTGAGGCCTGAAGGAATTGTTTTACAGTGGAAGGCTTACAGAGCTCCATCCATTTAGCTTATCAAAAAGAAAATTGAGAGGTGGTTTGATTACGGTACGTAAGTGCTTTCACAGGGAGAAAATACAAGGTAGTAAAGGCCTCTTTAATCTAATACAGAAAGAAATAACAAGAACCAATGGCTAAAAGCTGAAGTCAGACAAATTCCAATTGGAAATAAGCCACAGTGAGAATGATTAACTGTTGGAACAGGCTACCAAAGGAAATGGTGGATTATCCATCTCTTGATTGCTTCAAATCAAGGCTGGATGCTGTGATACTTATAGCCAAACACATGGTAAATTTTACTCTAAATAAGGTTCCTGAGGAAAACAAAGTAGTTTCAGATATGTAAGAGTGGAAACCAGGTGAGCTAGTTTCTCATTCTCCCCCTATATAATTATTTTCTTTTTATTTTGTAAACAAATCTATTCTCTGAATTTAAAAAAAAAATATTTTTTCCAAAGTAACTTTTCTAACCAAAACTTGCCATGAAAATCCCTTTGCCCCCACCAAAATGAAAAAAAAAAATAATAAATGTCATAGTAGCTCTGTCTGAGGTGATCTTCACCTCTTTATGCCTGAGTTTTGTAATTGCATAGTGATAACCCTTAGGCATTTGTACACATTACAAATATCCCCAAGTTTCTGAAAGAGTTGGAGTTCCACAGAGAGAAACAGGGCAAGATTTCAAAGACAAAGCACAGTAAACTAACAAAAATTAGCAGAGAAAACTAGCCAGTGTCTATAATTTAAATATCCTTCAGAAGCCGACCTTTGTGAAACTTTTTTACATGTGTCTTGGCATGGAGGATCAGCAGAATTGTCTAAAAGTAAAATTAGGCCTGGCACTTTTACTTCTCCATGTTGTATGAGAACAACTTTTCTTCTTCTTTCACTTTGCATTTCTTTTAGGTATTACCATGTCTAGACTATTTATATTGCTTTTTGAAGATGCTTATCGCATCTCCCTGTATGTAGGCAGCACTCAGTGTTTTCAGCTTATTGTGATTCCACTGTACCTCATCTGAGTGAGGGAGAGGGAAAGAAGCAGCTAAGACCAGTACACCTTCTCCTGCTATTGCGTCCTTTGTTCCAGGATACAGAGTCACACATCCTGAGAAGTCTATACAGAGATTTTAGCTAATTTTGAAGGCAATTTCTGCAACACTTATCTGTTCTGAGTACCTCCTTTGTTTGAAACATGTTCAAATCATGGAGTGGTCCCTGAAAGCCATGTCTTCCAGTACATGCCTGTTGCTCAAGAGACCACAGAAGTCAACCTATATCAGCAGGAAATAAGGAAACCCTAAACCCAGCCCAGCTGTATTTACAAGCCCAGATATATCCTGAGAAGTGTATTGTTTGTTTCCTTTTTGCACCTCTGAGTTCAGCTGCTTTGAAATGGAGTTTGGAGAGGAAGAACCATGTAGTACTCATTGTACCCAACTACACAAACACCATGGTCTTCCAATCTTATTTAGACATATAGTGTGAGTTACTGCTTGTTTGTGTTAAGGTACTTATAGTAAATATCCGGGTGCTCAAAGCACTCTTTAGCATGTGCGTTTCTTTCCATGGGAGCTCATAACCTTGCCTGGATTAGTGTAAGTTAAAACATTTTTAAAGCTTCATAGAAATGAAATTTATATAAACAGACCTTCTCCTCAGATGGAGAAAGATTAAAAAAAGAATACTGTAGATATGTTTACCCTCACAGTCTTGTACTGGTTAGAGTAAATGTTAAAGTCTGTAAACAACATAAAGCAAAACAAAACAAAGACATGGCTCAGAAACAAAGTTTTAGGATGGTTTTATAGGAAAAAGAAGGTCTTCTCTTGCTTCCACAACCATGTAGTGTGTATGGGGCAGAGTCTGGAGACAATGCACCTTTTGTATAGTGTGTGCACCTAGGTGGACCTAAGAAAAAGGAGTGGAGAGTAGGGAAAAAAGGCCATAGTTAATTATTTGGATACTATCCTTTGTGTTCTAACACACATTGAAAATTATGGACCTCCAACTCCAAGTCTTAATACCTGAGCCAAAGCACTAATTGAGGAACTCTGGTCATTTGAGAAGCATCTCTTTGATCCAACAGTGACTTCAGTATAGAGGAAGACAGAACACGATGGGAACAACCTTGCTTGTTCCAGTCAGGGGTATAAGCACATTGCTTAGATTAAGAATGATCGAGACATTCAGGATCTGGATGCAGAAGCTAGATTTTCAAAGAGCTCCATGTCCCATTGAACTCCTAGAGGCTCAGCAATCATGACAGAACACAGGTCCTTCTGCCTGTTTAGAAGAATAGAAGCTGGAGGCATCAGCTAAATATAGGGTTTATTTTCCACTACTGCTATAGTACCTATATGTAAAAGCAGATTATTTTTTAAATTTAGGTCCAACATCTATTAATAAGAACCCTGCCAAAAGCATTTAAAAAGTAATTATTTTTTTAAATAATGAAAGGTGAACTTCTCTATGTTTGCAGTGACTATGAAGTGGGGAAACTGGGCTAAACTCTGTCTTCCCTAAAGATGAAATGCTCCTTGAAGCACAGCTGCCAACACTTGCCCCCCCTCTTTCGAGATGCCACAAACTCTTTCTTCCCCTCATAGCAGTAGGAATTAATCAAGGCTTTTTGCACAGGACTAAGAGAAGGGGGAAAGAATGAAAGTCTGTCATATGTCATTAGAATTGTGATTGTACATGCCACCAATGACATAGATGATTTAAAACTGTACATATGATTTTATGAGAAAATGAAGTAATCAGCTATAAACGCATTTATACGCATTCTTGCTTTGACATTTATTTGTAGTGAACCAGGAAAATCTACACTCTTCTTGAGGTCAACAAGAAAACAGTTCTCACTGGAAGCGAACATCTTTGTTATTACACTGAATGGAATAAGTTGTATATTAAACGACATACAGTGGGACTGAATCCATCTACTGGAGCTGAAAATTTAGTATGCTCTGCTTCCCTTTTTTCCATTACAGTTATGCATCAAGCACATTCAATAAAGTGTCCTTCTCTTAGAATTACTGAATATACATAAAGGGAAAGTGTTGCTTATTACAAATTTTTTTAACTGGTAATTCTTGTTGAGATGAAAGCTTTAATTTCTATAAGGGTTCTAGAAGTCATGTGAGACTGGCAGCAGATAATCAATCACAATTACATTTAATCACAAAATTCAAAAGTCACAGCAGTTTAAAGTATCTTTAAGCACATACAGGTGATACCCTGAAATGATTTCATTTTGCATAGTACAAATAGGAGGGAAAAGGAGTTTTATTTATTTTAAACAAGATTAGTTATTATAGTGGTGAAAATTAAGAGTCTAGACAAGCAAGGAACCCTGGACAGGTTTGCTGATAAATCTCCAGAGAAAGTAGGTACTCTCAGAGGCTTCCCACAGCGACACAAATGATGCACCACCGCAAACTCTGACCCAGCCAGCCCACTGTAGACTTAGTTATAAGACAAGGTGATTAGTGGATGCCTTAGTTCAGCTGATAAAAATTAAACTACACAAAGTTCATTTTTCTTTCTTTTTTTTTTCCCCTCCCCAAAAGGAATTTAACTACATTTTACCCCACTTCTTACCATCATTGCAGGAAATCTAGCTTCAGCCATGTTCCCTGCCTGAGGTACCTGGAAACCATATTCCCTGCTCTTACCCTGAGACCATATTATCTGCTGGTGGGTTAGACACTGAAAGAGGACAAAGCAGCGAGGAAGCTGTCGTTGAAGTATTTCACCTGTAGAAATAAAGTAACCACTGGAGGAAGCCAGCTGAGGTGCTTTTCACAACAGAGTATCCTACTATCAGGTCTAGCACCTGTGCCCACTTTCATCCCATTCTCTTAATGATAATGGACAAATTTTATATATAAATGTATGAAGAGTTTCTATTGTAGTATCTAGACACTAAAGATGAAGAATGTTATTTGTTTCTGCTGCTTGCTTTGTTCACAGAAGGATTTGAACAGAAGGCCCACCACTTTCTGGATGAGCTGGATTTGCCCTGACTTTGAGAGGAAAATTGATTCCCTGTTCTGAACGTCACTTGGGAGGTAGGAGAGATGGGTAAGAATGAACGTCTGGTTATTTGGACAAACTGAATTGAGACCAACAGTGCAGTCTGAGAGAAATAAATCCTCAAAACCTCATGATTATGGCAATTTTCTGTAGGATCAGGCAGTTTAGGCAGAGGTAGGGGCTAAACGAGGGTCTACCATGTTCACCATGAACTTGACAGGTAGTCAGCTGCTGGATCAGGGAAGATGGTACTAACTTTTCCAGTAAGCAAGTTAGCAAACTAGCAGCCTAAAATTAATTCCCAACTGAAAATATGTAATCAATTCAATTACCTCCAAACTGAAGATATGGACAATAAACTCCGTATTTTTCTGTGAATATTCCTTCTAAAAATGCAGTGGTTGAAATCAGACTCCCCTGAGATATCTGTGTGGAAGAAATAAAAAGAAATCCAAGTACAGAATGTTAGTTTCATTTTTTTTTTTCAAAGAATTCTCCACTTTGGTCTCTAAAATATAGAAAAAGTCACAGTCCAGCACACATTCTGTTTTCTAATTATTCTAAGGGAGAATTTTGATTGCAACTACCCATGGCCCTACCTTACAAGGTAGCTGAGATCCAGTAGCTTGAATCTTAGTATACGTGACTGAAAAAGGAGTTACAAACAGTACTAGCAAACCACCCTTTTTTGTGTGGTGAGAATACGGGTAAAAATCTACCATCTGAGACCTCTTGTTTCTGAGAGGAACTAATGTCTTCTGTTTGACCAGCTAATCCAGTTTGCAAATACAAACATTTACAAGGCCTCAAGACTCAGCTTCTGCATCTGGCACCTTCTTTTCCAACGACAGGTTCTAAGTGAAAAAAGATGCAACTGCTGTTTAAAAACTGTTCATCTTATAGATTGTTATGGCTGAAAGGACACTACTTCTACGTTCAGAAAAGACTGTGCATTCTTAGCACTTTGAATTTATTTCTGTTACAAGGAGGCTTAATCAAAAGCATGTTAATGTATATGTTGCAATAAAATTTCTGGGATTTAGATAGAAATCTGGTGTAATGAAATTAATTCGCATGACCATAATGTGTTTTCATGTGATCTTAATTTATCTGGAGTCTTCTGATTAAGGTCATTGTTTGAACAAGATTCCTAGAGTAGGATTTCCAGAAACAAGTAAACTAATTCTGCAAAAAAGGTAAAAGCTTGTCACTCAAATTCTTAAAAAAAAATACTCTTGATGCTTGAATATGCTTTCTTTAAAGGGAATGACAGAATACCCATTGAATCTAACAGGGGGGAGCTTTGATGCATGGTTTAGTTAGTGAGATACTATGGGCTAATATTATCCAGCAGGTCAGAAGAGATGATCACAATGACCTTTTTTGACCATAAAAATCTATGGAGAGTTATAAGCATTGACCTAGTGCTGCTTCTCCTACTGATGTCAATAGCTGAGGAGTGAGGCCATGTTTATTTGAGTAAAGCATAACTTAAACAAAATTGAATTCAACCAAAGGTAATTCATTACGTAGAACAGGTAATACAAAAGAAACTCAGTAAGGAGAGAGAAGAGTCAGTTGTTTGGGCTCATCTGCCAGAAGCAAAATGATCTACTTGGAAAGTCCCATGCTCTTTGATTAGGTAGAGGGGCATCCAGGACAGTAAGAGGTTAGATAGCATAGAGACCATAAATGGGGGAGAGGCATAGGTGCTGTGGCTTAGATGAACCCTATCTAAGCACTTGAATTCGATGCCCAAAATGAGAATCCATTTGCCACTCCTTCTGCAACTCCAACATCAAAGAGAGATCGATATTTCCTATAGGCAACTCTGATCCTTTTTTTGGCTGAATAATTGTTTTGGAATGTGAATCTCCCTCTGTGGTCACAGGTTAGGGAAACTAGCCTCCTTTCCCTGGCACCTCAGTTCAATGTATACTTTCAGTCAGGATTAATCCAGGGTTATTTGTCAAGGCATAATACACAGCACTCTGGAGAAGACTAAAACATGCCACTGCCCCTGTAGTTATTAGACACTGATCTCAGAAAGAGCAAAATCTGTTCTTAGAAATATCAACATGTTTTCTGGCTAATCAATGATAGTAGCTGAACTGACACCTGCTATATCACTGATAGAGTAGACAATACCTACATTTTTAGCTCCTGAAAATTCTCTGAAGTAACATGAATGTAAAATAATATTGGCTGCAGCTATCTTCAGGAGGGTTTGGACACTAACTCCCTTAAGTTGCTTTGGAAATTCTTCCTACCATTTGACCAAGAGTGTTAAAGTTTTTTTGCAAGTATCTCTACAGCTTTTAATAATATAGAGGGGAGGTGCTGGCATACAGTGAATTTATGAAAGCTTAAACATATGAAAAAAAGACAAAAGATACAAGAAGACAATGAGTAACTATTTGTATTCTCATTATTCTCACTCTGCAGGCAGATCTGCAGAACATAAGACTGGGAAAGACAATATGCATCACTGTAATAAAAATACTGAGCACATTGCTCCATTTTTCAGCCTTCTATTTTCTTTTACAGTACAGAAATAACTGCCAGCAGAGCTCGTAACACAGCTCTGCTTTTGAACCCTTCAACCTTACATCCCTGAGCAGAGGATTTTTTTTGCCTGAGAATACTTCTAAACACCACAATCCATCTGAATCCAAGATTCTTTCCAAGCCACATGGAAATAAAATAAAATAAACCAGAAGTCCTTAAAACTGAGTTAATTTTACAGTCTAGAATAGCTGAGGATGAGATCTTAATTTATAGTCTCACTGAGGTGCAAGCTCCTCATACTTAGTATTGAGTGTATGCAAAGTAAAAGAACACCCAAAGAGCTAACACACACCCGAGTCAGAGAAAGGCAGTATTATTATCACTGATGGCATACAAGTCCATGGGATGACAATAGTATTTGTTTGTTTCTCAATTATATTCTCTAAGGAAGACCATAATGCTGTTGGTGAGAAGGTAAACTGAAGAATACATCTTATTATGGAGTTCATAATGAAGCAAAGCACAAAGCATTGACAGCTAGGTAAATACTCCAGGAAAAAGTTGTAAACCCAAACTTTGTGTAGTATTTCTGTGCTTCAATATTGCTGCAATTCAGGCAACAGTTTGGCGTCACTGTGAAAACAAGGTTTTGAAAGTGTATATATTTGGAAACCAACGTATAGACAAAGTATTTTTTAGCTTAATAACTCTTTAGTTGTGATTTGAGTTTTAAATCATTCTGTTCTCATTTTATCAGAACCAGTGATACTATTTCTAGGTTAAAGTGGAGGGTGATTACTATAGTGTGAAAGGATCCTCATGTCAAATCCAGAACTGTGGTACTGAGAAAGCAGAGAAACAGCATACTGATTTAACTGGTATTCGGATCGACCCTTAGACCATATAAGAGAAGCTGTCCAGGTCGTCTTATCATATGACAGTAGCTTCACTTTAAATGGACAATTACATTTTCTGAGCAGGTGGGGTGGGATGAGAAGGAGCAGAATATATATATGTATATGCTGTTCGCTGGTTTAGTGTAGATGATTTCTTTATGTTTCTCAGTTTTACATGGAGGGTCAAGTTTGAGCAAGCAACAGAATTTCAAAGAAAATGTATCATATTTCACTGAGTTCTATATCAAAGCCATACATAAACATCTCAAGACTTTTATATTGCAGCATAAATCAACTAAGTTTACTAATAACCACACTAAACATGATATGAGATTTGTATGGTTCAGGGATTTGTTATTTGTATGTTACTTAAACACTTCATAAAAAGACTTTAGTATCTGTTCACTGTGTGTGTTTTTGGAGTTCCTTATTGGAAGATACATGTTTTCTTTTTTTCTCCCATCTTTGATATTTAAGCATAAGTTGGGATATTTACAGAACTCCTATCAAATACCTTATTTTGCTACTTATTGGATCATAGTTTTCTGTTAAACATTCAACACTGAAAATAACTTATTAATAGGCTGTATCTCTTCCCTTTGATCAGTGATTCTTGGATTTGAAAGGATGTGGAAACCTGATCTAATTTTAAGTCCGGAATTACAACGCTCTATAGGTTTCTCAGGAGACAAATTTCTCATTCCACATTGAGAGGACTGCATTGGTCATGACATATATGTGTACATAGAAAAGCTTCTGATATGGCAAAATTAAAAATTAAATATAAAAATAATGCTATATTGTTTCATCCAAAGTCCCAGGTGCTGGTACTGGCCTTCTCAGTAGTAGCTTACACTTCGACTGAATTAAATTAGCATAAAATGAAATTATTATTTAAGTCTGACTTTTCAAAACAACCATGTTTTAAGAAAGTTATCCTTGGGTATGTCACAAAGAGGTGGAAGTGCTCTCTGCACAGACAGAGGACTGTCCTGAGAAATTACTGATGAGGCTCCAAACTGGAGCAGAGCTACTGGGATGCAGGGGGAGGAGGTGACAGAGGAAAGGAAGGGGTAGGCATGAAATTACAGATCATTGGAGCTATGAATCAATGTTTAAAAAGAAAAAGGGAAAAGGAAAAAGGAGGCAATCCTCTATGAACAGACATATGACATTCAGATGTGGCAGAATCAACACGTCACATGTCTGTACTTCAGCAAAGATTTGGACACTGACTCAGCTGATAATTTTATCATAAAGCTAGAAGATGAGTGAAAAAGTTAATTTTGCACTCCTTGAAAAGCTCTGTGGAAACGATGATGGTTTAAAATATGAATATGATCTATTTATATTTAAGGCTTTGTAAAAATGTTTGAATCACATAATAAGACACGTCAAACTGTTAACCTAGGAGCAAAGGTAAAAAATGTGACAAGCTAATTTAGACCTTCTTTCTCTAAGTAGGATCTCTCTGTGAAATGAACCGCAACATAGCTAAAGTTTGAAAATGGAAGGATTAATCTGTAAAATAATAGCCCTCTTTTATGGACTTCTAACCTCTTATTAAAGCAGAAGTACAAACAAACCCAGCCTGAAAGACATTTCTAAAACAAAGTAATCATTTCAGTTCCTGGATATGTTTATTAACTAAAAGTATAAATTATAAAACAATCAAAGTTTAAACCCAAAGCTGCAGCCAGTCTCAAGGTATTCCAAATGTGCCTTTTTAATATGCACTGCAGCTTAATGGGTATTACACATGGATTCTAGTTGTATTTTTTAGAGGAGGTGGAGGAGGAGGCAAGACATTGAGATAAAAAATACAGTCTTTGTTTCAAAAACAAAAATGAGATTGTAAAATTGAAAACACAAAAGTGGAAGAGAATCACTAATAACTATATTCTTCATCTTCAAAAAAAATCAACAAAACCTTGCCGTGCTGTATGTTCCAGTGTACTACAGGCAGGCATTATCCAGCCCCTTTCTGAATGTTGGCAGGAGAGTTTGCTTTCCCAACTCTGTGAAATTCTAAAATATAATGAAAATGCAGCTACCGTACTTTCTAAGCTCTTGGTAGATATTTTCACTTACTTTGTCATTTTCAGGGGGGAAACAATGGTGGCATCTGTGCCCTGGTGCTAAGTGCTCATTTGCATGCAGAGGCAGAGAGATATCCGTTTATTATCAATTTTATGCATTACTTCATTTCATGGTGTTAAAACAATTACATTCAAAGGGTTCAGCAGTCCACAGCCAAGCTATTCAGGGCTCCAGCAGCATCATATAATAACGTTATTCAGGGAGAGACACATACATCATAGTTTACTGACTTAGAAGTAAAAAAGAGAGGGAGAGGGAGAGAGAGAAACAACTCCTATAGAGCTGGATGCAGAATTTGTAAAACATCAGGGATATTACAATAAGCGGAGAAACTCAGGGCAGATGGACAAGAAATTTATTAACTTCTGAATTACTTTCTAAGAAAGTTGGGCAAATTTTTTTGCATGCAACAGTTCTATCGAATTCTCTGCCACATCCAGTCCCAACATTTTTTATGCAATGCTCTTCATCACCCACACTGCAAAGTTTCACAAGCAAAAAGGCAGAGACTGTGTACCTCCGCTTGAACATTTCGGAATACGTACCTTGGAACAGCAAACAAACAGTTTGGTCTGAAGAGACTCTTGTGCTCAGAGTGCTCTCTACACGCAGTGGATTTCCAATCTGATTTTCTGGTTACTCCTGTCAAGGCTCTGCTAAGCCTCCCATGAGGAATTTACATTTGTCTCTCAATTTACATTAGCTAAAACAGCTGTCCATGCAAAGGATTTCAAGGCTTTAAAAGGAGGATCTACCCTCCAACACTAGCCAATTCTCCAAAATCCAGTGAAAACTACGAATCAGTAGTGATCAAATTTAAAAAGCACACCTACCTTCAGGGTTTCCTTTGCTGGAGTCGGTGAGATATTTGTTTCAGCAGAAAGCAAGCAAACTACTTAATTGAGAATTGGCTGAAATTTTTTAAAAGTGCAAGAAAAAAAATCAAATCAAACAACTTTTAATAATATTTCACGGTCAGAGGAAAAAAATCATTGCTGTCCATATAAAATAAAAAAGCAATTACGAACATTTTGACTATTATTTCTATAATCATCTACCTTCAAGAAAGAGACTTCAGTGAAGTGCAAGACAAAAAAACCTTTTTGAAACATTTCAGCATAGTGGATTCATGAAATAAGAAACTGAAGAGGAATTTTACTACCTGTCCAGCACAGAAAAATATTTTTTTGAAGTGCATAGAAATTTTCCACCATTTCTGGCCAGGGATAGTTGAGATGCACCCAATGCAGTGACAAAGTGTGGGTCTGCTCAAGCCATTGAGAAATGAAACTACTGAAGGAACTAGCTTGGCAATTGGGAAAACCAGCTAGTTCCTGAAAAGGACAGCAGAGGAAAATAGTCATAGCGATTTTCAAGCTACGGACTGCTCTCCAAAGGATGGGGGAGAATATATTCTTGGCAGCTGCATGGCCAGAGTGCTGACAGAAGCAAAGGACAGCATGTGTTTGAGATGGGGACAGGTCTAGTGGATGGAGTGGCACTGAGGAGCTCACCATCACTGGAGCTGCAGAGCCAGGCCATTGCCTTTCAGCCTTTCCTCATGAGGATCATCCCATGCACCCGTGCCCCAGAGAAGAGCCAGTGGCAGCAGGTTCCTCAGTGACTCCTGGCAGATTTCCTGTTTCTGTTCTGAATATCTCAGTATTTCTGAACTATCTTCCCTGTCCTTGTCATAGCCACTTTCTTGCATTAAAATAATCAGGGTCCAGCAGCAGCCCAGCTGTGCCACATCTGCATGGTTTGCAAAAGCTGTCTTAGAAACAAGGTAAATACTCAAGGATGTGGCCCATGTTGATTGCTCATTAGGCTGCTAGCGATGTCTCATCTAGCCAGTTTAAAGCTAGCATGGCTATCTTCACACTACATTGCAGTCACAACTTTTACCCTAATGGCAAGGAGAATGCTTGCTACCGGTTTTATTAGGCTATACAAATTAAGCAACTTCCAGAACTGAAAAGTTGGGTCTGCCTTTTATGTCAATGGCTTCCAGTTTATTTCGCTCTGCAGGGCTCACAAGCTCAAACCCAGCTCTGTGGCAATGCCTCTGTATCACTTGCTGCTCAGCGGCTTGATTCAGAAAAGTGTGGTAGGTCTACTGCTGTCGCTTACAATGGAAGACAGCCCCACATGCCCCAGGTTCTTCAGTCAAATCCCTCCTGTTACAAAAACTGGACAAAACCACAAATCATATAATTTCCATGTTATTTTGCTCTTCCTGACTTTGCTCTATGTTTTTTTTCTGCAAGCTCTTCAGAGGAGGGACTCTCTTTGCATAATTATGCCTACATGATGAAGTCCTGATAACTAACCATGGGTCTGAAGATGCAAACATTAGCCTAACAATAAAGCCCTCAAAATTCACCTAATGAATAATTGGCCTTTGAAATAAACCTATTAGCTATCTATTGGAAAGGAGAGAGAATGATAACCAACAGGAAGAGGTCGTGGTATTTGGATGGCAACTGCAGAGACATGAAAATGAAGACACCATCAAAATGTTAATTTATTAGACAACAGGGTTAGGTGTAACTGTAAAGACAGGGGAAAAAAATAAATACATCTTGGCAGGAAAAGAAGCTCCAGCTTAATGGAAGAATGGATATTTACAGACTTGGCTTTAACTTTCTTACTAAATCTGACTACAGAATATTTTTAATGCCCTATTTTTTAATTATTATTAACAGTCTCCTCTTCTTTTAAAAAACACATCCTCACATACTGTGTTATGGGTCAGCATTCTTAGGGTTCAGTGTTGTCTTTCCTTAACACAAAGCATATAGAAATTAATCAGCTTGCATTTGTTAATATCAATAAATTAACACATTCTTGTTTAAGAGGGCATAGAATAAAAAAAAAAAATACCCCCCAAATTTAGAATACATCTTGAAATTATTACTTTTCATAAGTTTTCAACAGAAATATCTTTGTTTTATCGTACATTTTCATATGTTTTGTCATATGGATATTTGCACTGATTTAGTCCATCATAAGAATTCACGGACCATGCAAAGACACTAACTGTATTGCAAATCTGAAATACCCTTGCTCCATTGGTTTTCAATGATGGATGCTAAGGAGGAAGCCCAAGAAGTAGAGTGTGCAAAGAGGATATCTGCACTAACCACCTACCCAGTCTCACACTGCTGCATTCAGCAGACAATGAAATGAATAGCCTTGTGACTCCAAAAGCTGCAGCAGCTAATTTCACTTCCATCTGACTAGGATCTTTAACTAATGACAACGTGCTAGAGAAATCTGTGGAAAATTAGCTAAGCATTTCATACGACTATCTTGATGGAAAAAAACATGTAACAATCAGTGAGTACTCTCTTTGCTTGCTGATAGCTCTGGAAGGAGTGCTGCAATTTCAAAAGGGAAACAAGTGAAAAGTTTAGATGGAAGATGTTTTCACTGTGCTTTTAGTACCCTCAGATCTCTTTTCCTCTAGTCCTTAAACAAGGCCAATACTGTGGTAAAATACAAAATTTTATTACTACACAGTAGTTAGTGTTCATACCTTACATCACATAGTAACACAGAATGAATCACAGAATAGTTTGGGTTGGAAGACACTTTTTAATGATCATCTAGTTCACCTCCCCTGCTATGGCAGAGACATCTGGACCAGGTTACTCAAAGCCCTGTCTTAACCTCATCTTGAACAGTTCCAGAGATGTGGCATCCACAACTTCTCTGGACAACATTTTCAAGCATCTCACCACCCTTATTATAAAGGATTATAGCCAAGCTAAATCGACCCTCTTTCAGGGTAGATTTCTACATCTAGAAGCAAGTGAAGCAAGTCATTAGTACTATTAAACAACTTTGCTCCCTTTAAATAATATGCACGTAGGTCTCACAAAATTTAAGGAGGGTTAGAAAGAAAAGAGTTTGTATAAATCAGCTGACAAGCAGTTTGAGTGATGATGAACATCTGCAGCTTTAATTATGATCCAGGGTAACTACAGGTGCACAGCAAATATTTAGTCTGTGCCTGGATTTAGCCCATACACAGCAAAATTCCATTGCTCGTTATAGTGCACTGTAGTTCATTAGACTACAAATGGCAAATATACAACAAATGTAGCAAATATGGGGCACATATTTGCTAAATTTGCTAAATGGCACAACAGAGTCTTGCTTTGCTCCCTATTTTGATTTTTTCTTGTTTTGGGCTTGGATGTTGCTCTCTGGTTTGTCATAAGAACTAAATAATCTTGCCAATCAGGTGCTAATATATTCAGGGGAAATATCAAGATTAATTTTCATTTTTTAAAACATCCCCAAAGCCACTGTAAATACCTTTGTGGAGCTGTTAACAGGAAATCAGTTTTCAGACCGGCCTGCAACTGGATCGCTTTCATGCATAAAGGTACTCAGCGCAGGCAGGTGGCGGGTTGTTAATTCACCCCCTGCTCATTCCTAGAGGTGGCGTGATAAAATTGGCCACATGCTTATGCCTTTAATGTGCTTGGTGCTCAAAACCAAGACGATTTCAGGACAAAACAGCATCCTTGCTAGCAGTTGGCTGAGACATCAAGAACAAGAAGAAGAATTTCTAAGACCTTATTGGTGAACATATGGCAGACTCTGATTTCCTTACTAAATCAGATGATATTACTAGAACTGGGTCATTATGCACACATTGTAATCTATCGTTAAGCCCAACAAAGTAATATTTAGCTAGTGTTTTAATTGTACTACTGGGATTTATCTCTGCTTTTCAAAGAAAAAAAAGTCCAGGAAGGAAGAAAGAGTGGTGAGCTTTCGATTTTAATAACAGGAGATTGCCAATTTTGACAAGTGACATTATCAGCTTATTCAGATAATGTTTGCATATATACATATTTGCACATATTTTCGGTGTTATTTAGGAGATAGGAAATGTTTAAATTATTCCTTCTTTTCCATCTCATCCTTGAAAAGTACATTTCTCCTCTCTGTATATGCTTTCCAAATGCAAGTTGGCATCATACATTTCAAATAATCTTCCAGTTTGTTCTACAAAGCCTACAGCCAGGCCATCATTACCTGTATTTCCAAATGGCCACGAGGACAGTGTATTGCAAGTGCACATGTTACAGAACTGATGACATACATACAAGAGGAAATTAACCTCTTGGCCTGGAAATCAAGCAGCCCCTCACAATGTCAATCCATACAGCTACAATCAATTAAAATAAAGATGCATCCTTCTCATCTAGGCTGCTGAGTGATCATACAGCAAGAGTTACAGGGTGGTAGAGAGAGGGACTTGTAGGGGTTTTTGTTGCAGCTGTTTCATGGTGTTTTTTCTTCACCAATCCTTCCCTTGTGATTTCTGAGACATGCTGGCTGCTGCCACAGGTACTTTTTATCCAGGGTACAGGACAGAAGAGAAAGGTGTGCAATTCAACTGTAGGCCAGTCACCCCAAACCTGTTAAACACACTCATTTTGCAACATGTAAAGCAAAAGTGCTCAGACAAATCCCGTATCTTTCTCCAACAGCTGGAGATAACGAACCCTGTTTTCTTTCCTGTCAGGGTTAATAAAACAAGCAACTTATTAAATAGCATTTTGGCAAACACAATGGATAATGATTCCTATTCTACAGTTAAAGACTTTTAACAATTTAAAGGATTTATGAGGCCAGCACCGCAACACTCAAGTGCCAGAGGAGTAAACCGGCTCCTGCGCAGCCACACGTGGCACAGGCAAGGCGCACATCCAGCCCGTGCTTGCTGAGGATGGGCACCTTGAGAGGAGCCAGGAGAGTCTGGCAGGTAAACGTGCTGCTCAGGCCACCGGGGACAGGAAGATGGACACCCCCAGGAGCCTGGCCCTTTGATGGGGCTGGAACAGCCGGGTACGTCGAATATCGTGGCCTCACAGCCCATTGTTCCCCATCAGCTACAGTACATGTCCATGGTCTGGTTTGTCAATCATCGGATTCAATGGCTGTTTGCCTGGGAAGCTGCTGACAGGGGGCTAGGGGGGCTTGCCAGAGCTTAATTACCGTACCTCATTAAAGGGCTTCTCATTCATATTCAGTAAGGAATCATTCAAGCAGACAGATATGTCTTTGTTAGATGAACTGAAAAACATACTTTTAAAAAAATCCCTACCACTTACGTATTTACATTTGTTTGGTTAAAGAACTCTTTTGATTCTGCTTAAGAGAGAGAGAGAGAAAAAAAGGGGGGCAGGCAAAAAGAACAGGAAAGAAATAAAATGAAAGGAAAATTAATTAGAAAGAGTTTGCATTTGTAACCTGACAGGCTTATTTTTGAGGGAAAACTAAATTTCTTGACATAGAGTCAAATTCTGCTTTCATTCCTACTCAGTTCACAAAGACACACTGATGAGTGTGTGTGTGTTTGTGAAATCTATTTCTATGTATGAACGCTGGAGGGGTTAAAATTGACTACTCTTCTCCTGGCAAAGGCTCGGCTAAGAATGTCACTACTATTTTTCCTTAAAGGAAAAGGTTAGGAAAATTTTGTACCTAACTATTTTTGTGCAGGTTTTCTGTTGCTGTTAGAGAGAAAAACCACAAATCTAGAGCCTTAACTAGCACAGTTTAGTGCAGCCTCCCTTGCCACTCTGTTGAGACCAGTAAGGGTATGGATTAGAGTCTTGTGATCTCTGGTGATGTTCTTCCACCAAAGATAGCATCAGCTTGTACTCATTGGCAAGCCTAAGAACAGCCCCATCTTTCTGTGGACAAATGGGCTAAAGAGGAAGGAAATACCTCTGTGATTTGTACAAAAGTTTCCACCTGACAGCTCTCAGTGATATTTTTATAATCGTTATTTTTAGCATGTAATTTCCTTAAAACAGAAGTTCAAATCAGGATGGACCAAACCAGTGGTGCAAACCTCAGCTATTGAGCACTTCTGGCTTCCAAAGTAATATATTGGTGTTTTCCATATATCTAGTTACTAATGATATTGAGAAGATTGCCCTTATAAGATGTTAAAAAAACCCCACAAAGCTGTATGTGTAGTGCTGATATAACAGGAAGAATGACAGCGTGAAGAGCCATTGTAGAAGTGAGTCCTTAGTACAGTTTATGTGTGGCTGATTTGGGGTTAGAAGAATAAAAATACTAAGGAAAAAAAGAGAGATAATATACTCTCTCTTGTCCCAGGCTGCTGAACTGCACAAGGCCAAGGTTTTCAGTGCCCAGCAGTTTAGGCTGACTTTTTTTTGCCTTTGAGCCTGCACTTTTGGAAACGCAGCAAGACATGAGGAGAGAACTGTGAAGAGACATTGTGTGGTTAATATAGTTTCCCCTTATTTCTTTCTCAGAAATGGTGTTAGAAGAAATTAAAAAGGACATTCGCCTAAAGGCAGGCACAGGAAATTTAATCCTGCATGGCTAAAGTTTGGCCAAATTATGAGCATCTGATGCAGGGTCTTTTATATATAATGCAAAGGATTTGGCAACTTCAGCTACCAGCAGAGGAATACAGAAGTTGGGGACATCATATTTATTACTGGTTTATGACAGAGAGCAGCCAATCAAACCACAGGATTTTCACAATGTATATTGACAGCTAACAACAGTCCAGCTCATTAGAGCCCCTCTGCCAGAAGAGTGCATCAATCCCATAATTGAGAAATAAGTGCATCACTCCAAGTCAGTAGTCCCTACACTCTGTTGCGCTGAAGCGATTCCATCTCAGTATAATAAGGCATGAAGCTTAACATTATGTGCACTAATAAAAAATACTATCTTTTTATAATGTGATCAAATTTGAGTTCCTGTTGGGGCAATAACCTGGAGTTTCCTGATATCTCTGCATTTAAAACCTCAATTATAGCACTATATTCCTCACAGTTTTGCCTTGAATACATAACAGCTGTTTATATTGAGATGAATGCTTTGTGGACGCAGAACTGTCATCAGACTTCTCATAATCACATTTTCACCTATGCATATGGTGTACACCTGTGGCTTGTTGGAATTGTACTCAATTGCATTGTAGGAGGTTTAAAGACAGCACTGTATTTTTATTCTTTCATAGTATTTTTCATTCACATTCTGTTATACTTTTTAACACTTTTTTTTCATGCTTAGCGTGTAAAGCAAATGCAGAAATACAAGAACAAGCAAGGTACTTTTAACATGCACATACCTTTGTTTTACATGGAAAAATCCACATTTAAGTTACTAATATAATATAAAATAAAGTATAATTTCAATACAGGCAAGATCTGAATGTTCTGAGGAAATGTCACAGGACAGTAGTAGACTTCGCTGCTAAAGATACACAGAAGGATGCTTAGAAAACCAGTCTAGAATACAGAGAAGAGCGTCGTATACATGTGGGTTTCTATGCAAATATACCTTGAAATGTACTGCCAGAAAAACATCAGGGTCTATTTTTCATTCCCTACTTACAGATGTATCTACTCTCCTGTGAAAGGTCTGCAGTGGTGTATTTCAACAGTGGTTTCCACACATCAAAACCACCTAACATTAGAACAGCAATGGATGGGGTTTAGACTGCTGTAGCCCACCAGCTTTTGGGGAACTTTTCAGAACTTTGTATGAAGCACAGGACAACGGCTGGGAAGACCATTCTCACACAGAAAAAGCTTGATGCACAAAGAAACAAGCTAGTCCTAGTGGCACAAAAGGAGCTACACAGGCCTAAACACAAGGACGGCTCCTCTTTGTTACAGGCTTTCATTACCAAGTAACTACCTGTTTAATTGTGCATCAACTGTCTGTCTAGTGTTGTCAATAGAGCAAAGAGTCATCAAAAAGAAGAAAATTGAGTAAGAGAAGGAAAATGCAATGAGATATGTCCAGAAGACAACTTCACTAAGGCCTTCACATAAGAAGAACATCGAGAATGTGCAGAATGGCATGTTAATGAAATATAGTAAAATCCCAGTGGATTCTGACTGGCATGTTAATGAAATATAGTAAAATCCCAGTGGATTCTGACTATTAATTTTGAAACAGTGTCTTGTGATTTTGCATTCATGGACTTACTATTGGTTTAACCCAACACCTAATGAAGCTGGTGGGACTCCTTCCTCCAAAGTCAGTGGGTCAGTAAGTAGTGCTCAAATACAAGCATTTTTAAATTCATATGCATTTGAAGATAAAAACAATTAGAGTAGTTTCTTTGGTTTGCAATTCCAATAGAAAAATCCTTCTTTGTATTAATTAAAATACCCATGAAGTATCTAAGGTAGCCTGTCTTCTATAGCCCTTCTGCATAAACTGAATATTAAATTATTTACAGGCCAAAATGCAGGACAGCTTCTTTAAAATATTCTACCTTGTAAGGTTAGAATATCCAAGTTCTCAGCCCATACAATGAAGCAGCACTGGAGAAACCTGAATGATAGATTGCTCTTATACTCAGCTGTGTCTTCGTACAGAACAATTATACATGGAATAAAATCAACAGTGAAATCATGTGTAAGAGACATATGCTATAAACTTAATGTTAGCCTTAGTAGGTCTGCATACATTTTCTGCAGTAGGATTTTCAGGCATGTACAAGCAAGATGCAGTTTTCTCTGAACGGTATGAAATGCACTTCTCTAAGTCAAATGGGTTCAAAAGTACTCTAAAAGTTTTAAATTATTATGCTGTGTGGCTTGTTTGTCATGATCAGCTAGCAAATTGTTTTCTGTGCTCCTAGGCTTCTTCTGTGTGAAGACAGTTGTGCTAAGGAAAAAAAAAACAAAACATAAAACCCCAAAAACTCAACAGTATGTATTTATTAAAGCCATCTCTTTAAAAAGCAAATGTAACAATGATGTCTTAGTAGCAGAGTTTTATATATATTTTATATTGAAGAGCAAAATTGGCCTATCCCTAGAGGCATAACTAAATTTTAAATGCTTAGACTTCTTCCTGCTGGTGCTTCTCTCTCTCTGGTATTTAGTTTGCAACTTGTTAGCAATTACTCATGCTGTTTGCCATCTTCTGCCCATCTTCTGCTGTTTTTCATATACAGTCAAATTAACTTCTTTTTTTTTTTTTTTTACTATAAGTAACATGAAAAAAATAAATTGTTATGAAATCTTCTGTCACTTACAAGCATGAACATTGGACTTAACCAGATCAGCAAAGAACTTATGATAGACGATAACAGATTCCAAACATCCAAGGACAAAAATCCATAGCTGGGGTCCAGTTTTAAACTCAGAAGAAATGTAAGGATGGTTGTATACAACAGTTTCAGCATTCAGTGAAAGCTGCTCTGTGAGACTGACACATATACAGATTTGTAAGCAAAACAGTTTTATGAATAAATTAGTTAAGTAATGAGTAGGATCCCATGACGTGTTCTGAGATTTTTGGAATAGTGACATATGGCAATTTATTACATATGAGAACAAGTAATGATGTGGAAGTGTTAGAAAAAATACTGGGAAAGACCTTGAAACGGTAAGTATTTAGTATCTCAATAACAAAAGCAGAAAAGGAAATGACCTTCACCATCTATTAAGCATGACATTTTGCAGAGGTAGCTAAAGGAACATTGTATATGAGTGAGTACAAAAGGAAGTCTTCTGGTTCAAGCTACTGGTCATTTTGCTTTGTGAATTCCCCAGTTAATGATCTCCTTAATGGTTAATGGTCTCCATCTGATTGGCAACTCCTGTAAGGTAGGAAACGTGAATAAACGTCAAACTCTAGAACTGTTAACTGAAGATGAATATGCGGATAGCTTCCAGTTTTGAGCAGAATTTTATTACTTGATTTTCCAGTGGTTCATTAGGTGTATGTCTGCATGTGGATACACAACTTTTCCCTTTGCTCCAGACATCACTATTTTCTGCTACACTTTTCTATTAAGTGTTGCCTGCATCAAAAGGCACTATCACTACACACAGTGTCACCATTGCTCCTGTAAGTACCTCACTTTTGCAGCAAAAGGTCTTCTCCAAGAAGTCATGGAAAAGTAGCCTTATTTAAGTTCAGTAACACACTGACATCTCGGTATCTTCCTTCACTAGCTTATTTTTTCTGTGGCTGCTGCTATTTAAAAAGCCTTATGTTAAATGTGTTTATTAGAGGATATTGTTACAGGATGTGCACTTTAAGGGTATCTTCTAATCAAGCAAAGCTTATGCTCACAGAGTCTTAAAAGAGTGATTACTGGTGTAAGTAATAATTTCTATTATCAATCTAGAAAAAAGTTTTTCAGTGTTAGATGCAGAATCCTCTGAAAGACCTAAAGATCATACAATATCTAAAGAGAGGGAAGTGATAATTATTGGTCATCTGTCATACTAATTTATCTTCTTCTTAAGGTCATTATTTTATTTTTATATTAAAAAATGCTAATATTATATTATCATGTAATAATCTCATATATAATAACTTGGACTTAAAACCTCATTACCTAAAGGGCTGAGAGGTTCTGAACTTCTGTTGAAGTTGATTATCATTAAGCAGCCATCCAAGAGGAAAATTAATACCCAGACTGACTTGAAGTTTGCGATGTCCCAGATAGACACTTTGAATTCTGCTTTTGATACCCTAACTTGATAACATCAGAGAACATTGGTGTGATGTTATTCAGATACAAAGGAACTTATTTTTCTAAAAAAAAATGATAAAAGAAACAATAAAAAAAATCTTCTAGCACACATGTGGTAATTGGCTTGCAAAACTGGTGCAATTAGTGCAGAAAGCTGACAGTGCACATCTATTCAGTTAAAAAATCTCAACATTTTAATGTCAGCTCAGTGGGAAGAGACAACAGGCCCTTGCATGGGTCCAGATGTGGATCTAGTGGATCTATTCTATTCTATTCTACTGAAACAAAAAGGACAGAGGAAGAACAAGCATAGCATTGTTATTCTTTGTAATCCAGGAGTGGTCCAGAAAAACAGGGCTGAAGATAGCTACTCTGTAGTGAAGGGTCAGTGATGTTTAACTGACGACCTACAAGTAAGGGCTTCCCATATGCCATTTCTTTATTTTGTAATGAAATAAATGCCATAAATGGAACACCTTGATTTCCCTGCTGCCAGGTAGCTTACTTCCAAGTCCTCCAGAACTCCTCCTCTCAATGAGAGGAGTAATATCAGCAGAGACTGTTTTGTACATGTAATACCTTATGAAAAAGAGGGAAAAAAGTATGTAGGTATCAGAACTTTACAGGATCAAAGTCAGACCCATAAACCTCTGGTATACTGAGCTGAGAAAAAGCTTGGCAGTGCTTCATTGTTACCAGTCCCTCACAATTTCTAGTTGCAAAGCCCAGATCCTGCAGGAAGACTGTGATTCTCAGATGAAAAGGCAACAACACCTAGACAACAGCTTCTCAAGGGACTGGGGGTCAAGAAGAAGAAGGATTGAATAGATGAAGTAGGATTTAACAATAATGTAAGTCCTGTTGTGAGAATGGAAATTTTGCATGATGTGTGAATGAGAAAGAGGGACTGCATGTAAACCTCTCTTGATCCCTGCCTATTACTGTAAGACTCATATGACTTTAAATATCTGAACCTAGAGCTGCTGGCTCGGGGTAGTGATGGGCATCTGCTCTGTAGAACCAGATTGATAAGAAGTTACATACAAGGATGTGTGTTCACAAATCCCTTTCCTCATCCAAGAAAAATATATGTGGGAAAAACAACAGCATGCTAGATTCACACCTACCTATGCAAAGCAAATCACTGATTAAGTGCCACTTGCCAGTTCAGTAAGTGTGAGGTTCTGTTTCACAACAGATGTTGTAGGAGGATTTAATCCCTTTGGAGGCGGTGTGTTCAACTGTATTACAAACTGGGAGCAAATTTTTGCATTGTGTACTTTTAGCATCAGAAACTGTTCAGTTATGCAAGTCTTATTTCCTACTCCTTCATATACTTTAGTTTATCAAAGCAAATGCACATAACCTAGAACTGGAGCATAACAGCATTTCTAGAAGGTTTGTCAAGTCCTTGTGATCAAGATTCTATAATTTTTGGTTTCTCCAGACAACAACAAGGCTGCTAGAACACTTCAGGGCAACCAGATTTTTTTGTGATGGCCACTGATGAATGCTGAGGTAGATACAGTTTAAATTTAGATCCCATTTTTGCCCAGGGTTTCATGAGGGCAAAAATATAAGCAATCTTATCATTGGTCTTTCACTACAGGAGAAAACAAGAAAAAAAGTACCAAGAACAATTAAAAATTCGAGTATGCTTTCCTTAGTGCCTTTATTTTGGCAAATATTTCTTCTTTATTTGGGTACAGAGCTGCTTTTAATCTTCCACCTGCTAAATTAAAATGAGTGAACCTGCTCTATTATGTTTTTTTACCTGTAAATCAGGAAAGATATTTGCTTACCTTAATACTATCCAACCAGAGTCTGTTATATGAGAGAGAATGAAATAAATAAATGTTTGCACCTACCTTACATGAATTTACAATTCATTGCTACTGTTTTCTGTAGATCCATGATTATTGGAACTCCTCTCACTGAAGGAATCTGTGTGAGAAACCCAAAATTATTTTATTTACCTCCCGAATGTGGTATGTATAGTTAGGTCTCAGACTGATTTATTCTGCTTCAGATGTAGCCACCTAGGATCTTCTTTGTAAATACTGTATGATAAACAACATCCCACCTGCAGCCTTATTAATATCTACTTGTCTTTGCATCAATGCTGTAATGTAACTTTGAAGCTGTCACCATTGATTTTTTATTCCACAGGAAAAGTGTAAGAGCAGAGGAGAGAGTGGGAAATACAGTAATGGATGTTACAGCAGGTTCATCATTTTTCCAGTGATGAGATGATGTATCACATCAAATGCACTTTTGGAGTTATAGTGATATCTTGGAAAGAAAATAGTGTCTTAATAGTATGTGTCTTTCTCCATAGCTAATTATTTAACAGTTAGTGTTACCCTGAAGGTAATTCTCACTGAAATACTTTCTTATGTGAAGACCAAGGTATCCCATCAAAACAGGTTGACTTTCACATTCTGAATGTCAAACTCAAAGCAATGTCCTCTTTGAAGATTCACAGATCAAATCACTTTAGTTCAGTGAGCAATTTCAACTTACTGTGAAGGATGCAGCAAAAAATTAAAAAAACATTTTTGGGGTAATCTGGGAAAATTCATTAAATAGTAATAAAATTAATCATTATTTGATGCTTTTCCAAACGTAGTCATTTTGACATGATGGAGACATTCCTAGAGTTCTCTTCAAAGAAGCCTTTTTTTAGGTTTTTTTTTTTTTTTTTCTGCTATGGAGCTACAGTGGAATGTCAGGCATATTGTCGATGAAGAAAGTTATCATACTGCCATACTGGAGTTACGACAACTTTGATACAAAAGATGACAGGATTTTTGAGATATCTACTTATACATATATTTATTGTTCAGGTTAGAGTATACCTGAAGTAGCCCAGATATGCATTCCATATAATTAAATTTTTGTACATCAGTCAGAAATGGTCTGTGTAGTACACTGGAGACTTTATGTTTTCAATATTGTCTGACTTCTTGACAACTTTTTCCAGTATTGAGCAGTTTGGGTTTTTTATTTTATAAAAGCACTGCTTTTGGTGTTATCATCTTCAGTCTCTATGTTTTTGTGATCCAGAAAGAGTAGATTCACAAAAAGCTCTTCTCAGCTAGGGGACAGCTATCTGGTAAGCATAGTGCAACTTTTACTTTTTCTCAATGTTTTTGTGCGCCATAAAGTTGTCTTTAAATTACACAAAATGTGCCTCTGCTTGCTAGGTAATTTTGCACCCTCTTCTGGTCAAGACTTTCCCTTTTTAGGCATAAATCTTCTGATATGGGTGGGTTCAACAAGAAGTTATTCAGCGTTAGTGTTCACACTGAAAAGCATGTGTTGTATATGGGCAAACTTCTCTTTACTAGAATATCTAAACCCCAAGCATTCAGATTCCGGAAGGTCAGCCATCTGCTGACCTGTTGTATTCAAATGCTTCATAGCTACATCTAAGAAAGAAAAAAGGGTATGTTGGGATAAATACATTCTCATGCAACTGTCTTCTTCTAGGTCATACAGCAGTCCTCTTATCACCAAGATAAAAATCTCTTTTCCTATGGTAAGGGACAAGGCCCTTCCAAGCACAGGCAAGTTTCTATGCTGCTTTTTTATCACCACATATATATCTTTCATCATGTATAGAAAAAAAGGGAAAGGGTCTTTTAAGAATGTGAGAAAAAACCCCACTGTCATTCTGTAACTTGTGCACATAGTTGAATTAAGCAGTACCTGTTCCTATATTTCTCCTTGAGTCCTCCTATGCTCACTGTATAAATATGAAAGGAGCTGTAGCTCTGATGGCATAAGACCATAAGACAAAGTCTGTAGGTATGTACTACCTTGAGCAACAAATCTTGGTTTGAAAAGAGCTCATCAGTTTGACTCCTAGCCATGCACTGATCTAAAGCAGCTGATGCTCAACTGTGTGTTTCATGACATTGCACTCACTGTACACGGAACCTTCTTAACTTTAGGCTTTTCTTTTCTCCTTTTGAAAGGCCACTGTTATTTTACTTTGCTGTTGGCTGAGAGATCTCCAATTTTTGCTGCTAGCTCATTAATTGTAACAGCTTTCAAAAGATGCTCAATGATTACAGGTAATGTTCAGTACTAATAGTGATCATTCATTTTTCACTTGAACAAAAAGATACTTTTTGGGGTTTTTTGGTTTCTTTATAGATCATGCATGGCCTAGGTTGACATTTTTCATTCAGCTTGTCCCAAACATACCTTAAATCTATTCTAATTTTGATATTACTATTTCAATGCTGATTTCTATTTACTAGATAGTCCATGTTCTTCAACTATTTTTCTGCTGCACTGCATGTGGACTGCTTAAAAGTCGAAATCAAGCAGAACCTTGGAGTCTCCTTATCTAATGGCCTACAAATACAGACAATCATTTGGAAGTATTTGTGGACACTACACCTCTGTTACTTGAACAACAGGGAGTCATTATTTTCTCTGACGATTTTGCAGCTGAATTTAATACTGAATTTTCACATAGCCAGTGCACAAGACACAATATAAGTAGAAAACACATTCAATATCCAGGCCAGCACTGTTGGACAAACATTTGAAGAACTCCACTTGTCATTGCTAAAATTTCATGAAAGCAAGACTAGATTTTTTCTGGCCTCTTTCCCCCTTTTCCAAAGCCAAAAAAAAAAATGTATTAGACACTAAACAGTAATTTTATCCACTAGTCAAGTCTCTGTACCCTAGTAAATTATTCCCTATTTTTGTCCTATTCTTTCTCTAGACTGCAGGTTTTAAAATTAGGAGCCACCCCTAATAATTTGAACTGAATTGCCATCCTATCATCAGCTAGTCCAATGGCCTTAGGTGCTACTCAGCTGGATTAAAACTGGCAGCATCTGGCCTTAATCAGTGGCATTAAATCTGTTGTTTTATTTTTTTCTTTCTGGAAAATCTTAAATCTTTGCTAAATAGTAATCTTCTCATGGAAGTGTTGAGGCAGGATTCAGGATTTTACAAAAGGTGGATACCTGTTTGAAAAACAATCATGGTACATTACTGGGTTTTGAAATGGGGGATTTGTAGACTAAGCTAAGAGAAACTCTAGTCCTCTGATTTATTGTTATCAGATAGAATTGGCTACCAATGCATGCTTTTAAAGACAAGGCATTTTATATATACTTTTTATACTTTTAAATTTACTTTTTATATTAAATATATATATATATACTTTTTAATTTACTATATATTTATATAGGGAAAATCTATAATAAAATCTGTATTTTTCTACTAAAAGATCTTAATTTTCTTTTTTATTATCAGAAGAAATATGTGGCCGACACCACTTCGAGCTCCTGGCTAGTCTGTATTTCAGGTATACTGTAGTTTACTGTTGAGTCACTGGGGGTTCTCACAAAAAGTAGACTGCCCAGCACTACAGACCTCAGAAGTTACGGATGCTTTCCAAAGCCTCAATAAACTTTATACAGCAACTATTTTTCTGCTGTTCTGGATGATGGGGGTAGGGGCTAGAGGCTTGCACAAGATCAAAATGCCATCATTTTCACAACAGTAAATTTCACTGATTCCAAGCTTGCTGCAGTTTCCTTTTTATTGCAAATACATCAAACTGTCTCTGATATATCTAGCATGTCAAGGCTGAAAAAGGTTCACACATCAGATGCTGACTTTGAGGGGGTTTTTAGAGGCAGTGGGGGAAGTTGACATAAGGTACAAGCAGTCTTTCAGATGCATTTAAAACATGCCATTTTTATGATCCTTTTTTTTATTTTTTATTTTTAAAACAGACAATGGAGGATAGGATAGCAGTGTCAAGAAAGGTGGCAGTGTGCTCCTCTTACACAGGATCCGTTGATTTAAGAGGACCTGGACATGTCTCCCTGAGCACACATCTTTTTCTTCCGTTCCGAATAAGCAGATTCTGTTGCCAGCACAATCATCTCGTAGTTAAAGATTATATTTCTATTACTGTTACTAATATTTTTAAGTCAGAATTTTATTTTTGTTCACATTTTTTTTCTCTTAAAACTGTAAACTTAGCTATGATAGAAACTTTGCCATGTTTTTGAGAAGTAGTCTAACTTTCTCTGTGTATGGTATGTAGAAAAATGTTCTGTAGTTTCCTAACACTGAACATACAAATAGGATCTTTAGTCCTTTAATGTACAGTCCTTTCATTCACTCCTCAGTTTCCTTCATCTGTCAACCTGACTGCAGGTTTGGTTCAGAATGAAATACCTAGCAAAAAAATTTAAACTTATAAAAATATAATGTCTTGATGATATGAACCTCTTGTTATCCATTAACTTGCACTTCTGAAACACCTATGAATTCTGCCTCTTCTAGATAAAGCCTGTGCTATTAAATTCATCTCTTAAATATATCCTCCCTCTTTGTCACACCTAAATAACAATATGTACATTCAGGCAGAGAGTGAAAAGTAAACTGGTGGCTGTGACTCACAGAGAGAAGTCTCTGTCAAGCTGTCATGTTATAATTCAGAGTAACACATGGAAAGTTCTTCTCTGCCTTACTGTAATTCTTTTTGTGAGCTTCCTATATAATCTGATTTACATCTGTCAAAGGATATTGGGAAACCAAGTCCACAAATAGCAATAAAAAGTCACCACACCAGCCTAAAGCAGCTTTGACATAAAGCCAGGACAGATACTTGCAGCTGTATTTTCTATATCTAGCTTGTAAGGGTGGGCATATCTGAAGTTCAGACCTTCAAGGAAAAATATGATTGTTCCACTCTCAGATATGAATCCATCTTATCTTCACACTGATTCTCTTTGCTTTTGTAAATAGGAAGATAGATCTCAAAAATGAAGATTAAACTGAGAGTACGGGCAAAGCAATGAACAAAATACAGTCATTTCCATGGAAAAAACCTGTCCTATTAAACACAGATGACATGATCACAACCTTTTTTTTTTTTTCCCCCTCTCTCTTTATTAATCTATTAATTAACTATATTCTTCTCCAGAAGAAAATGTCCCTAAAGAGGAGGAGATATTTATGAGAGGTCCAGCTGACAGCATTAGCAGGTGAATCAGTTAATCATATGTTCTGGGTTAAACAGCATTACTGTTATATAGATGCTAGATCTCTGTTCTGGGGCACATGTGCTGAAGAGAAGGAAAAGACAGCACCCCAGAGGAGAATGAAAAGTACCATTATTATAACTTGTATGACAGTACGATCTCATTGATTATTCTCAGTATCTTATTTCAGTTTCTGTTTAATTTCATTTTAAAAAAATGCCAGCATATTTTCTGTGCTGACTGTCATTTACAGGATTTATTAATAGATGCAGAGTAATACTTAATTACTACTGACTTCTTGCTATCTATAAATCTGAGGTTCATGAATGAAATTTTTAGTGTCTTTTCCCTCTCCTCTACTGTCACTTCACACCCATTAGAAGCTAGTAACTTTAAAGTTTGGGAGGTCAGACTTCCTATTTTACCGAGGCTCTCTCCACTTGATTAAAGTAATATAAATGGAATAAAGCAGTAATGACATTTCTAAGTAGAACAGGGGAGCTGAGGTAGGAAAACAAATGCATAATGTTGGCTTGAAATGAAGCTAATGAGTTTAAGGACAGAAGGAGTAATTTGATGATCCTATATGATTTTATATCTCATGACAGTAAAGTTCACCCCATTGTCTCTGTATTGCCCCTGCAACTTCCAGTTGCCTAAAACCGATCTGCCAAAATGACAGCAAAAAACAGGGCAGTCACATCTCCACTGGTATTCTCTTCCACTGAGCAAGCATCTTCACTGTTATTATGCTTTCTTTCTTATTCAAATTTGGTGGTGTCATCTTCTAGCTCTTAGACAATGCTGCTTCCCTTTCTGCTAGATAAGGTGGGCCCTTAGCAACAAGGGCCTAATGGTTAATTAACCAAGCTCCATTTTAGGATCTTTATAAAGGTAACTTTGTGCTTCGTTTAAGACAAAGTTCCACAAAACATCTAAAATTAAACCTAAACATCAGAAAACATACCTTGCTTCAGGTTGCACAATAGACACGTAACTCAGACCAGGACACAGATCCCCATGTAAGCTCAACATCAGGTGAATGGTTATTGGCCTCATTTGTAAAAGATGCCAAAACTGGGTTGCCACATACTTTCAGAGTTATAGTCAAGTAACACTGCACAAGTACAGACTTTGCACTTGCATCCTATCATTGTTGAAATAAAAGAACAGGACACTTTGTATATTAACTTTCTTTGCTCATGTCTGTTCATCCACCTTTTAAATTGTGAAATGATATACAATGAATGCCCCGACTCAGAGACTTGGAGGCCTGAAAGTTCCTTTAAATCCTGCAGCATGACCTCATAGATATCACAGTTCATAGAATCATAGAATGCTTTAAGTTGGAAAGGACCTTAAAGATAAAGTTCCAGCCCTCAGCCCTGTGCAGGGACACCTCTCACTAGACCAGGTTGCTCAAAGCCCCATCCAGCCTGGTTCTGAACACTTCCAGGGATGGGGCAGCGACAACTTCTATGATAACCTTTTCCAGTGTCTCATCGCCCTCACAGTGAAAGATTTTTTTCCTGATATGTAATCTAAATCTACTCTCTTCCAGTTTGAAGCCCTTGTCTTATCACTACGTGCCCCTGTAAAAAGCCCTTCTCCAGCTTTCTTGTAGGCCCCCTTCAGACACTGCAAGGCTGCTATAAGGTTTCCCTGAAACCTTCACCTAATTACCACTGGATTAAGTGCAGTAATGTCTGTTTGACAAATGCATATTTTCCAGAGAAAGAACAAGTCTTAACATGGAGAAATAAAAAAATAGAAAATGCAGCATTTCACCTGATAGTCTTTTTACTGATGCATGCTATATTTTTAATTCAAATTTGTCTTCTTTAGCTTTCATCCATTAGTTCTTGTCATGCTTTTATTCATTAGGTTAAAGAAATCTTTTATGCAGCATTTTCTCCCTCTCTGTCTTATACCTTGGAATCAAGTAATCTCTCAGTTTCTCTTTTGATGAAATAAGTGGACCTGATTCTTAAGTTTCCCAGTGTCAGGTGTATTGTTCTAATCTCAGCAATCTTTTTATTTTTGAAATTAACTTCAAATTCACTTGTCCTTGGTGATTTGTCACTAATACTTTACCACAGCCTTTGTCTCAGAAATGTTTTCTTCCACTAAGTGCCACAATGCAGCTAACTTCATCTAATCCTTTCCAACTGCAACATGCACATTAAATTATAGGAGGGAGGGGGGAAGTGATAAACATCTAAGGCATTTTGAAAATCATAACAATGCAAAAAATGGCTATATATTTAAAAAAAAAAGTTGGTTGCTAATAATTAATTTGCCTTAGCCTGCTCAGCTGCAAGTCTTCCAGGTTATCTTCCCACTGGCTATAGAATGATGTGAATGGATGGTAAATACAATGTATTGCCAGGAAAGCACATTCACACTTTATGTACAGAAATCTCTCTACTGTGTGGGTGGAATACAACAGTTCCTATCTTTACTGAAAAATCAATTTCAGTATAAGGGTCACAGATTTAAAACCCTGCTTGTGTACATGATGAGTAACAGAGCTACAGAACGACACAGCCATGAGGAACTTACTAGAGAAAATTCCACCTTCGATTAGAACCAGAGGAAGGAAAACATTTGAGACTTTGAAAGAACTTTGACCGTGAGAACTTGACAAGAGCTCAGATGTAGCATGTGGTCAAGACCCATTTCTTCTTGGTGACTCTATGTTTTACCTCTGTGGCAGCCAATTAGTCATATATTTTTCCAAAGCTACTTCTGTTCAGTGGATAGTATCAGAATGTTTCAAGTTCATGTTTGTGTCTGAAAATCATTCAGTAGGAACTTAAATGCAGCCAAAACCAGCAGGATCAGAACTACAGAATTTCTCTACACATTATGTTTCTCTCCTCATGCAAGAGTGCTGCAATCAACTGTTCAATCAGCTACTCATGTGATAATGAACATATGATGCAATGAAATGGTGTATTTGGTATGTTCTAAGGTCTTCTTCCACAAGCTTCTGAGAAAAGTAAACAACAGCAGGCTAAACACACAGCAAACAAGAGCATGGAGGTCTGCATAGTACTAACTAAGCATTCTCAGCTATCACTAATTCACCTGATAAGTGCCACTCAGCATAGCTTCAAAAATCAGTCATCAGCAAGAGAAATACTGGCAAGTCATCATTGGACTTGCAACATTTCATGCCAGTTTCCTGACAGTCTCCTATTACATTCGTCTAGTTTTAGTCAATTAAATTACACTTGATTTCCACATTTTTAAACAGATCAGTAAGATCTGCTGCCATGTAAAATCACAAGTCCTGCAATGACAGAGAGCGCCTCAGAACATTAACTGTTGCCAGGTGCTAAAATGTTGGCTTGAACTATGGAGAACTGTGTACAACCTGTTGTAATACCATACATACTTATTCACACAGGCAATGCCAGTTGATTAAATATGCTCATTCTATGCAAAACCCCCACTATTAAGAAAGGACAAAATGAGGTGTTTTGTCAGTTCTAGTCCTGTGATTTCATTCTTAATATGATCAGGTATATAAAGGCCAATGCAACAGATCTATATCTTCATGTGTTAGTTTGATGAAAGAGAAAATCAAGTAGGTAGCTCAGGACCAGATAAGACTATAAGTAACTGAAGAAAAATACTTCATAACTTAAAAAAAAAAAAAAANAGCCCCAAATTGATGACTTCCTCTTCTCCTTCAGAAAAAAATAATAAGATTATCATCATCATCATCATCTCAGATGGTCCTTCATTGTGCCACTGGAAACTGCAGGGGTTCAGTTTATTTTGTGTGTAGGATATTTATCATAGAAGTAATTTCTAAAGGTAATGACTGCTATGTATCCTTTCAACAATATTTTGGTCTTCAAAATCAACTGCTGTAATATTTCCAATGGTATTATTTGAGGTTATTTTGGGGATATTTCAGATGATTTCATGTACATTACAAAGATTCTATGACAGCTTGAAATTGTGGAAATAAAATAGTGCCAAATTCTCCAGAAAAATATGAGAAACACGCATGTAAATGGATTTAAGCAGTCACAGATAGAAACAGGAGGAGGTACTGTACAGTTTTGGGCCCCTTACCATGAAAAAAAACAATGAGGTGCTGAATATTAGATTAGATTAGATATTAGGAGATTCAGGTTGGGGTTATTAAGCCAACAGTGACCTGTGGGCTGATTTTTAATAGTACTACAAGATTTGGCAGAACAGATGAGACTAATTGTCATTTTGCTCTAGTATTGCCCTTCCTGCAGAGGCAAGTGCCTGTGCTGCAGGAGAGGATGAAAATATGTTTAGCTATTTGACTTAATTTTTGATCCCCAAAGGCAAATGTTTGATCTCCTGGAGTACTTGACTATCACTAGTCTGGAGTACACAGCCACAAATGTTGTTGGTAGTCACAACATGATGCAGTCCTGCTCTTCAGTCATTTCCTGTAAATTGTGACCTTCACTGACAGAATATACCACAATGACTAAACTCTGTGTAAATAAATGTTTCCTTTCATTGGCTTTAAATATCACAACCCGTGATGCAAGAGTCCAAAAGTGGAGCTGCATGAACTGCATCACAGAAGAAATGTACTACAAGAAGAGTCAGAAAGGATCTGAATCCACGTTCTGTGATTCCTCAGCCAAGTTTTTCTTCATATTAACTGCCATGTGCTTTTTTCTCTTCTAAGTCTACAGCAGACCATTAACAGAAATACTTTTGTCCTGGTAAGATTTTGTGCCTGTTGTTAAGTAACTGGAAATGAACAGAGAAGCAAGACGCAGTTTGTCTGAGTCTCAGACCCTTCTTGATTCTCACTCATTACTAAGGAAATGACACTGAAACATTTCTACTGTGCTGCTTCCACCAGCAAACCATATAATAAAGAACATTTGATTGCACAAAAAATATTTGGAGTCTAATGGCTATATAGCAGAGGACATCCATCTACCACATAGCTGTTAAGGCTGTAAAGTTACTCAGAATACTCAGTCGTCATGCCTCCAAACTGATAAATCCATGTTTAAGAACTTCCCCTGGTGAAGGCTTCATCTGAATAGGACAATTTTATTAAATTAAACTAGGATGGACAGTTTTGCCATGAGGTTTTAATTTGTTTCACCTTCAGCTTTTCGTAAACAACACAACAAAAACCAAACAAAGAATGTGTGATTCATTTTCCCCCTTCTAATAAATTAGAGAAATATTCCCAGAAGTGTGTCTGTTTATTCCTGCTTGTGTGGAATCCTCTTTTAAAAGCACACTAAACTTAGGAGTACAGAAGTATCACAGGACTCCTTTAACACACAAAATTGGTCTAATAAAACTCAGTGTAACTCCTGGTTACAGTAAATGTCTTCAGGGATACCTTGTTTTAAGAGTTAACATCAGCTATTTATCCCTGTAATAAATGTACTGACCTTTTCCCAATTTCTAAGAAGAAGCAGGCCCAAAGTTTCAAAGTTATTTTAAGAATAAACAGTTAGGTAACCTCTGCAGCAGAGGATCTTCACTTGGAAATGTCACAGCAATGGCTAAGTGCAGGCAGAGAGCACCCAGGAAAAGAGAACTGTTCTGTGAGTTTTACTGCCATCTGAAGTCTCTCTGTGGATGACCTGAGGCATAAACTAAGACTCTTTTCTCTTCCTTCCTTCCTTCCTTTCTTTCTTTTTATTTTTATTTAATCCAGGTTTCTAGAAAACATGAATTCTGGCCCTCAGTGAAACTCACTTCAGTTCATTGGGATAAAAAGTTATAGATTGGTTTAATTTTTTAAATTTTACTTCTGCAGAGCATCTGGCGAGTTCTACGCAAGCAAAAAAAAATATCGAGGGAACAGTGCTCAGCTTCAAAGAGCATGGAGGTTGGGAGGGTGAAATGGAGTTTACTGTATGGAACCTTTTTTTTTTTTTTTTTAATTTGCCTTGATGGAAGTTGACAGCTCAGCCTGTATTTCAGCTCTGTCCACAGGCAGTGAAATGTGTGAGAAACCAATACTCTGAAAATTCTCATATGCATATGAAAAATCATGGTATGAAAAGGGGCCAAGGGATTAGGACAAGATAAATTTATACTAAGCTTTACACATTCCATTGACAAATTTGCTGTTTTTGCGTTGTTGCCTCCGACCTCCTGGTTACCGAGGGGATGACATTAAACTGGGAGAAAATGGCTTATTATGTGTGATAAATTCAAACAAAGATGACGCACTTTACCCACCAAGTATATCTAAGAAATTGTGAGGAAATGTCAAGCATTTCAAAAGAAAGCGGCCGTAAATTCTGATGCCAGAGACTTTAACGAATTTCTGCCAGAGTAGAAAGGTCTCTTTGTTTGGACCCAGCTGACACTCAGCGTGTGGAATATTATGAGCTCGGGGGTCACATAAAAGCTACGGGAGAAAGAAAGAAAACTGTGGATGTGACAAAACTCAGGCACTAGAGGGCTAAGAACTGGCACGAAGACTTTGCATTGGCTCAGTGCAAACGGTACACGAGAAGCAGCACTCACGCATCAAAAAAAGGTTCCAAACAAATATTCCCCCCCCTTCCGCACACTCTCGCTCATTCCCACTGGCCCCATTATATGCACTTGGTCTTTAGGCAAGACTTATCTGTCCCAATTTTATTTTTCCTTTTGTTACAGTAAAGTTTTAGGAGACAGGAAAGGTTGGGGGGAAAGGGCGGGGGGACCCAGACCCCAGAAAACCTCCTGTCCTGCTGATGTGACATAATTGATGAACAAATGATCACACGTTGTGTCCCTGATTTAGGTCAGGAGGTGGCAGGAGGAGGAAGTGCTGTCAAATGTTTGAAAGAAAAAGGAGGTAGAGGAGTAGCAATGAGACCCCCTGCTACTGTGGCAAATTAGCTATTTCACAGTGATGTTTACACTATATAGTGCTTTTCACATTCTGACCCCTTGGGTACCAGGCAAGATGGAAATGGCAAAAATGACATAAATGATAAGCTAAGGAAGTGAAGAAGAGCAAGTGAAATAACTTTGGAACTTCCTTGCTCCCTTCCTGCTCCCATACACCCAGCACTACCTGGTTTCATGGATGAGAGCTGGTGATCACTTCCTCACCCCCAAAAACACCTCAGCAATGGTCCTTGCATGTGGCTTTGGAAAGGTTTTTGATAACTCTACCTTCAAGCAGGGGAGCAGCATGACAAGACACACTTAATTTGAAATGTTTACAGACTGTGTAGCTAAAAAAATCAATAAGTAACTGACAATTCATTATGGAGAGAGGTTGTTTTAAATTTACAACTTTGTTTTAAATCTAAATATCCTACTTCTCATTTATTTATTTCAAGAAAAAAAAAAAAAAGAAAAATAATCCCCGCAACAACAACAGCACCGCACTTCTGCTCCCTGAATATCTCTCAGTCACTTCCAGAGATGTACAATACCTTGTGCCTGCCAGAATAAGCCATCTCTATTTGGAGGTGACATAATTTTTCCCCAGCCTCTCTGACACCATAATATATTTACACCGTGAAAAGGGGATGTATGTACTACTCTCTGCTCCAGCCCATGGGTCCCTCTGTCCAGAGAGCCACATCTGCTTCTTTCCTATCCACAGTATGTCAATACCAATCAGTCAGCTGCTTAACTTGGGCATCTAGCACCTGTCAAGAGAGAGGATCAATGGGAGAGCCTATAGGCCCTGTGCCACCCGTGCATTTTACCAAGCTCTGAAGCCTGTAGTACAAATCCTCTCTAAAAAAAAAAAAAAAAAAAAAAACAAAAAACCCACAAGGTACTAAAAATTTAAAAATTTAAATAACTTGCATATTGGCCTGGAAAAGCATTTTTAGTCTTTATCATTACAATGGTTGTTATATACCATTATAAGGGCATTCATACCCAACGAGGCTGTGCAAATTATGCATGACCGCATGCTTTATTATAAATAGGTGTATATTCCAGTATTCACGCCTGACACTTTGAGTCTCTGACTAGTCCTAAAGTGGGCATGTGAAAAGGATAAAAAATGATGGGCCTGAATCATCCCCTCTCCCGCAAAAACAAAGGCAGTCAGGGAGGCCCACTCTGGCTGACAAGCATTGATGACAATGGGAGCATTAGCCCAAGGCTGAAGTGTTTTGATAATCCCACCTATAATGACTGACTGGAAAATTGCCAGAATTCAGGAAAACGTGTTCATAATTTTCTTTTTCTGCTTCATCGGCCTAGCATTTTGATTCATAAACTTACTATATTAATAGCATTAATAAAATAATGAACGGCCATCTTACTGTTTACTTTGACATAAGGTTAAATATCATTCTTGCCTTACTTATGGAAAGGCTATTAGCTTTCACAGACATTGTGCATTTTATGTGTGGCAGGTTAGCAAAACACAATTTAAATGTTGGGACAGAAAGCCCAAGTACCTGCACTTGAACTGACCAATCTTCCGGCTTCATTTGACAGGAACAGAGTCCTGTTCATTTGCTACTTTATTACATGGGCAAACAAATCCTCTTCATCCCCTGCTAAAGAAGACTTTATATAAAAGACATTCTGTTTGCCAACCTCTTTTTAGGCACTCAAATATTATTTTTAATTCTCCAGGTCAATCCTTCCTCAACAACTGCAAGAGCTGAAACATCTGTCATTTCTCAATCCAGCAATCCCTAAAGAGTCTTGTCCTGAAATAAAGAAACACAAAGGCTGATTTTCATCAGTGTGTTTGGCAAGATCTGACCACAATGTTTTCTGCAACTCAGAAGCCTTCACATTCCTTCAGCAAATCACTGCTAAGCCACAAATTGTGCCCCTATGTAGAGCAGGCATCATTGAGAACACTTCCCCATCAATCTCTACATAGACAAATACATGCATACAGAGACTTTACAGGATCGCTGAAAATTTCCTTGTCAAACGACTTCAACCTGTTTTCTGAAAACAAGCATTTTCTTTTTTGTTATTAATAACTAATGAAGTAATGACAAGTTTCGGAAATCAAAGTTTTGGTTCTCCATTTAACTCCAGAGTTTCAGTATTAAAAATACTGCAGCTTGAGAATATTCTAGGAGAGATAAGGAGGGGGATGTAGTGCTATCTTGTCCTTCCTAAATATATGCAAGAGCAAAAGTCAGCAGTTTATCCCTCCCAACACCCATTGCTGTGCCTTGGGAAGGTACTGATAGGAGAAAGACAACCTTTGTATGTGGTATAAGAGCAGTCAGAGCCAAAACAGTTGGGAGATCATTAGAGAGGATGGAGCTTGAATGGCAGTGAGAAAAAAATGAGGACAAATACTTCTGCAATTTGCCAGTAAGCAAGAAAAGTGATTTTAATTAATTACTTGCTTCTTTTATATATATACTTTTATAGATACATCATTCACATTTAATTTCTTTACATTGCTGTGATAACTCTACAAAGGATCAGTGTTGTGATCTGGGTGACCAGACCAGAAACTAAAATCATAATGATACTCATACTTCCCTTGCCCTTTCCTTTCCCAACAGCCTTCCATTAAAAAAGAAAACCAGCAGACCAGGGAAGATGATGTTTGCCTCACCCTTGTCTTGCTCTCAGTCACAGTCTCCACCTGCCCCTTGCCAGCAACTCATTACTACGTCCCTCCTGGCTGTTCCCCCCAGATCTACTTTCTCTTTTCCAGTCTGGTGCTTGTTTAGCTCCAGCAACTGGGCAATTGATGGCCCAAGATAGGCAAGCTCCATCCTCATTTCTGCTGCCCAGGTCCGTTCTCAGCCACAAGAACTAAAACCGCCATTAGAGCTCTAGTTTTCTTTATACAAATCCTGTAGTAATTTTCTTCATCTGCTCTAGAAAAAAATTCCAATCTGAAAAAACATGTAAGTATTAACAGAAGAGTTTTAGTGCAGAAAGCACCAAATACTCCCTAATAATGACAATGCTGCCAGACCTAACTATAATATTTTAATTGGAATCACACAAAGGTTGTTCAGCTTTTTTTAAGTAAAAAACCCATTTCTCTCTGATGTTTTTTGTTAGTATTTTTCATTTTAACTCATTCTACTTTAAATATCATTGTAAAGTCACAGCTAGGTAATGAAATATCCTATAGAAACTGAAGGAGGGTGATATTCTAATTATAAAATGCAAATATATCTCCAAAAGCATAACTGGCTCCTGAAAAAAAAGCACGTGTCTTAAACTTTGAGCATAGTGGAATATCCAAATATCCATATGTCTTGTCATTAATGCATTGAAGGCATTGAAGTTGCTCTTCATAAATAAACTAAAAGGTGGCCTCAGTTTATTGACCTGTCAGTCCCTATAGTGTAAAAACTTCCTCATGACAAAGAAGAAAATGTAGAAAAATACTTCAGTTTATTTCTAGAAGCAAGAAGGCTCTATACATTTATTCTCATTTTCCATAGAAGGGACTGAAGAAGTATAAGGAGAGATAAGAGTCTCATGTTTCCGCAGTTGCATTTTATTTAACAAATGCCTCTGATGTTGCAGAACACCAAGTCCTTGTTATTGTTAAATAATTAAAGCTGCCTAGGAATCTGTTTCACAAGCCAGGTGCAAAATTAAAAAGTTCCAGGCAGGAAACAGGAGATCACTGTACTCTTGAAAGCAAGTAGATACCAAGTAAAGATTACATAGCAGTACTCACTAAATTTTTTAATGCCTTCCAACCAAAGCTGAAGCAATGAAACAAGGAAATTACACAAGAGCAGTACGGAACAGGAGATGTCAGTGGTCATGCCCTGCCAATAATGTTCTGGGGATGAGGTGAAGTTCCTGATAAGGTAGAATAATTTAGAAAAACTTTAAATCATCATCTGCATAGCATAGCTACACTTAAATTTTAAATCAGTTCTCCTGAAGTGCTCCTCCTACCATATCTGACTGTGGCTGACTTTCTACCAGCAGACATGTGACCAAGATTTATTAGAGGAAAAGTCTTATGAAAGCATATTTCAAAGTCTCCTGGGCGAGCTATCATAGCCGCTTCATTTTCAAGCCTTTCTGCTGGTATGCAATGTAATAAGGAAGGTGAATTAAAAGCCTGTATGTGAAATGCAAATAGTAATTGTGTACTGGTTCTTTAACAGTGAAGCACTACATAAAAAGATATGATATTAATATACTCAGCACCTACTGAGCATATTCAGAAATACTGGAGACACTCTTCATCTACTACTTCATAACTCTTGAGCAGAACTGAGGCTTCATACAGATTTTGATATTCACCTGAAAAATTACAGCTATTCTGGAAGGTGTTCTGTAATGAGACATTTGGTTTCACCTATTGCAGATTCAGTTTCTGTCCTTCTCTTGACTATAATGTGCAGTGTGCTTGGCCTCATCTGAATAGCTGTGATTTTATTTATGTCTTTCCTCAGTCGTGATTCCATGGTCACTTAAATGTAGCATAAACCTCTGCGACCACAAAATGGAACTGCCCTGAGCTGCTTCCTTCATGGTGCTGCTGCGTCCTTTCTATTGTGATGATCAGGAATTACGGAGAAGAGGATATTGAGGGGAGACATACTCATCTTCAAATATACCACAGCCTACCTTCCTGCATGAGGAATGTAATAAACCATTCTCCATTTTCACCAGGAATAAGACCAACCATATGCCTAAATTTCAGGAAAGGAGATTGAAGTTAACCATTAGGAAAACCTTTCAATGGCAAGATAACTAAGCACTGGGATGGACTGCCTTAGGAAGTCAGTGTTTTTTTCTGTTGCTGCACTGTTTTTAAAAGTGAGACAAATACTCTCAGGGATGGTTTATGTACTGTTGATTCTGCTTTGGGTATGAGAGACAGGGCAGGTGACCTACTGTGGTCTTTTCCAGCCTGTTTTTCATTATTCCATGTGTGTTGAATAGGAAATAAGGATTATATTCCAGTATAAATCCAAGGAGCAGAAAATCCACCACAATCTGTATTTTAAAGTAGATGTGAGTGATGTTTGCTGCACCTTGTAATAAAAGGAGATAGTAGAGTCATTTATAACTTTGTCCTCCCTGCTTTTCTACCTCTCCTCCCCTCAGCAAAGAGACTGAAATCAGTTGAAGAACTATGGCTTTCTCAGACATCAAACTTTAACTGGTATTTGCTTAGACTCAAGATGTGAAAAATACTTCATTTTCCCATAGACAAATATCCATAGTCTAGACTTAGAATTAAAAGCATTAAACATACTCAGTCTTTTTTCTTGATTAAAGTCAAACAAACAAACACACACACACCCCCCACACCCCTCCCACTTGTTTAGCCTTGACAATATTTTATGATCTTTCTATTGGTAAAATTTAAATTGTAATTCTCAGTGTCTAACTTTTTGGTCACCTCAGAACACAAAATCCCGATCTCTTCTGAGGAACTTCCAATCACATTGTGCAAAACACTATGCTAAACCTGTTGCTAATACATAAAGCTCACAGTTGCAGTTTTGTCTTGAGGCTGATAAAATCTTCCGGTCAACCAAAACCACCAAAATGATAGTTAGAGTAAATATAAACATTTCCATAAAACAATGTATCTATTTTAAAGCAGATGTGCACATGATATATTACATAATTTATTAAAAAGGATGAGTAAATCCTGGCATGTTCTTGCCTGTCAAGCCATTAAGACCTATACAGAAATCATTCAATCCATATGTTACATCCTTAGAAGCAAAACCAGCTTTACAAAATAATACAGTTGTACCATTACGGCATATAAATCCTTTATCCCAATTGTAAGTTCTGAGCAGTGAATTTCATTTAAATGTTTAACTATCCATTCATTTTTTTTCCCCTAAGATTTAAATTTATTAATGAGTTTCACAAAGAAAATAAAATTTATTTTCCGCTGTCTGATTAGCAAGTTCAAGCATGGCTTCCTACACCCCAATCAGTCAGTGTATCATGACTGTTGACAGACACCTAAATGAACTGTGGTTCACGTTCTCAAAACTAGCTTGCACATCAACATGAAATATGATTTTTCAGTTGATAGTCTTTGAAGGACTGAGGAAGTTTCTGAAAAAAGCTTCTTTTCACAATGATTCAGAAGCAGAACGACATAATTCTGATTCTTGGAAAGTTCTAATCTCTATCAAGATCCAAATACCATTGCTTACATTCATTCCCAAAGTAGATCTCAACAGAAGCAATTTCTGAAGTTATTAAACTAGATGATATGCTACAAATCACACATTTTCCGTTACAGCATTACATTTCTGATAGTCATACTCTGCTGTGGAGTTTTACTTCACTCTAAGTGGCTCAAATCCCTTGGTTGCACCAGGTCATCATGACCAAACCACCCCTGTTCCTTGAAATTCCTCGTCTCCGGTATCATCAAGAGCGGAATCTCCAAAGCCAGACTTCTTAAAACAAGGTCTATCATCATTATGGCAACAGCCTTTGCTCCTTTCCATGTCATTTTCTCCTCAGGAAGAAGAATGAACATCACAGGTCTAAGTGATGCTCACCCATGAACACCCCACAACACTTGACCCATGAGCTGGGTAAAGAATTTCCTTTTGTGTCTTCTTGTTGTCTTTCACAGTGGAGAATAGCTATGAGGGGGATCAATGCCAAAAGCAATGGACCTGTTGCGGAAATTGGTTAAAACTTGAAGTTTAAGAGACTTCATGAATGTGAAAGTAAAGAAGGTACATCCATTAACTGGAAGAGGCTGAGATTGGAAGGGTGTTACAATCTGCTGTCAAGCACTATTCAGGGAGGTTTTTTTTTCAAAATGGCAATCTATTTTTAGACATTTGATGTTTCTCCAATGCAACAGTTGGATCTTCATTGACTATAACAGAACTATTGCTGAGATTTTTCCCTAAAAGGGCTATAAAATCTCATTTGTCCTGCAAAATGATTATTTGATTTTCAATTATTTGGTAACAGGACTATCAAAGAAGAAAAGAAAATTACTTTTGAAATATCAAGAACATCACTCTGCTCTTCAGCTAATATTATATGCATAGACACATTTTAGGTAAGCATAAAAAGAGAGATATAGTTACCAAACCAATGTTTAAGATGGGAAATTTTGTTGAGGTTGTGTAGATAGTGAAAAGGAAATGTCATCCTTGTGCAACTCAGAGCATCATTGTCAACACTTCTTTACCCTTCTGCTAAAGCTAGCAGCCATTTGTCACTTCCAGCGTCCACTTGCCTTATTTATTTTAGTAAAACAAAGCCCATTTTAAAATGTCGTAAGAAATTATCATATTTTCTTCTGTTAATGTTTTGTGAATAATTCATTCCACAGTCAAGACTCTGTGTACCTAGTTTCAGCCTGGGAGGAATTTTTATCAGATGTATAAGCTCTGGAAAATAAGAGGTTTTAGTGGAAATGCTATCTTTAAATTAATTATAGCAGTGCTAGCAGGCACCATTATACTGTAATAGTTTATGAAAATTCCCAGATAGCAGTAGATTACATCAATTGTAATATGACTTTTTGTGTTATGTTCTACAAATACTCATAATTTTTAATTGTTTCAATGTGACTTACATAAGAATCAGCACAGAGGACACCAGAAGGCAGGCAACTTATAAGAAACTATGAGGAGCCACTATGGATTGATTTCAGTTCAGTGCTACTTTCTGAACCCTGCTGCATTTAGTCATGCTTTTAATTTTTTTTCTTCTTATCCCACTCCCCCTCTCCCTGCAGTGATATGACAGGAAACATTTCTATTTCTCTAAAATCCATCTAGTCACAAAGGTGATATCACTGGCTGATTACTACTAAATGGCAATTAGTTTTCTTAAAAAAATACAACAAACCAACATTTTTTTGTAGTATAGAAACAAATGTTAAGACTAGACTTGGCTTGCTAGCATAGAATAGAATAATTTAACTTGTAAGGGATTTTTGGAGATGATACCTATCCCAACTCCATCTCATAGCAGATTCAGTTAGATCAGGTTGCTAAGGTCATTGTCCAGGCAAGTTCTGAGTAACTCCAAGGATGGAGTGAGGTTAATTTCATTGGAGCATAGAAGGGACAGTTTAGAGGTTCACCTGAGGAAAAGAGGAACTGTAGATTAGAAATGCCAATTCCAAACCACTGGCTGCATAACTAATTTGCATAAGGACATCTACAGGTGGGCAGATTCCGCCTCATCTACCCTATTACCCTGTGTTCCTTTCTGTGTATAACGAAGTGCGATTTGGCCTATTTTCTTACACACAAAACAAAACCATTTTAGAAATATCCAATATGTGTAATAACATACATATCCTGCTCAAGATTACTCTTTGGAAAAGCTCACTGCTTGCAGTAGCAGGCATAACCCGAATACCTGCATAAATGCTAAGATAATATCCATGGCTATATCCTTTTCCTGGGTAAAGCGTGTTTTCTTCCTGTGCCACTGCAACTAACTACTCAGAAGAGAAACAGGAACTGCTTGGATTTATAGCACAATCAGATGCTCAGTATAAAATTCTGACCCAGAGGATATCAATAGAAAAAGTCTACCTACTCAGCCCTAACACCTCTGCTTGTCCTTGAGTTTACAAAGCTGAAGGAATGAAGTGAAAGAAACTTCTACTAATCTTGATTTCTCCCAGACATACATAAAAAATGAATATAATCAACATGTCTAGCTAGGAAAAAATCCTTTGCATTCCTTGAACAACTTAAGAACAGTTAAAGGTTCTACTTTGTTCAGGTCAGTCCCAGAAATTTTGAGCAATCTCATACAAACATATTCACAAAAAAAAATATAAAGCATTTTTAAAGTTGAATATTCACAAGAAATATCTCCATTTCTTTCCAATCTTCTATACGTCTGCTACCTAAATTTTTATAAGTCTGTGAAAATATATTTGCATAACTTTCATTTTTCATTATTCCAAAAAACAAGGGAGTACAGCTTCAGTACTTGCCCAAAACATCAGCAGTTGTATTATATCTCAGTGTAAAGGTTTGTCAGGCTACATTTGACAAAAAAAAGCTCTTTGAAATTCACTTATTTTCTTTCCCCTTTCAATGCATTAGAATAAAAAATGGTTTAAAGCACCAAACCATTATTTTAGAGCTAAACAGTTAAATGTTTTATACAGGAACATCAAAACCATATATGCTTCGAACACCCAACATTTTTTTAATGGCTTTCAGATAAAACAATTTATTTATGCAATTAACAACAACATGCTATTTCTAATAATTAGCCGATAATAGTTATCCACAAAGTACTTTATAGAATTGCCTTCTGAACTGCATTCATTCTGTAGGGAAACACTGAAAATTAGACTATAAAATTACCAGAAAATGTACTGCATTAACAAGAATCTTGTGTATTTTGTTTTCCCTACAGATTTATGGACTTGAATATTTGTAAGTATTTGTTTTCAGGGACAAACATCAGATCCAATCGCCTCAGTTATACAAAAAATAAATACTGCAGCAGCATTTTCTGAAAGATTATATTTAAACTAGCTTTTTCAGTCAATGTATGTGATAGACTATTTACATATTGCTGTTTTGCAAACTGCACTTTTAAAAACATAGCCATTAGTTTGTTCTCAAATGACAGTAAGTTTTGGGCATTTTAATGGCCTTATGATGATTGAGCACTTTGAGTTTGCACTTTGGAGCTTTCCATGACAAGAAGGGTTTCTAGAAACAATATTTATATGAAAATTCAAGCTTGCACCTGATTTGAGACTCCTGGATTTAGAGCTGAAGTGCTTTGCCAATTTATGATAAAGCCAAGAAAGTTGGGAGCAGCTTTAGGTGGGACAGTTGGATGCTGTGCCCTCAGTTTGGTTTTAACAGCTCCGTTTAAAATAATATTCAAAGGTTCCACTTTACTAAGTCCAGACACAAGCCTGCTACAGTCTCTTTCCTCTCTTACACTTAAGAATTGGGCTATTCTTCTGACTTCTATTGGCACAAGGACACTTCTGGAAAAAAAAAAAAAANTTTTTCACGGTTCTTCTTTTAGGTATGGCTAATGGTCTGAATGAGTTCTAGAAGGAAAGGGCCAGAGGGCCATTACTTGACCTTGATAAGCTAGTATCATTAAAGAGCAGAAACCTTTTTGAAATTTACATTGAAGTATTTATCTATACCTGGATAAACAGATTTTGTTTTCTGTGCTCTCAGATATCTACATCTCTGATCTATCTGCACTCCTGGAACTTACTTCTAAGCAAGGCTCTGAGTGTTGCCTGTTATACAATTCAGTGTACTGTAGACCAGCCACAACACAGAGGGCAAGTGATAAATAATTGTTCTACCAACATGTTTTCTTGGTACTAAAGGATATGCTAATCCAATAACATTGCAGACTTTGAAGAAAAGACTTTATTTATTTATATTAGTACAAAAGAAAATATTCTTTAAGTGCTTGTGCTGTTGTGCACCTGCCAGCTCAGGAAGGTGGTGAAATACCACCAGCTCTAGAAAGAATAGCTCAGATAAAGCCAATAAAAGCAGGTTAATAATGTAAAATTGAAAGTTAAGCTTTACTTTGAAGACAACAGGGAATAGTGATGAGCTGGGGTAGCTATTATGAACAAGTCCTGAAGCAGTTCCCATTAACACAAACTTTCTCTGCCTAAGAAGATATGGCTTATGACCATATGATGAAGATTGTCAGAATGGCTGATGTAGGAAGCAGCAACAACAAAAAACTGGGACTTGAGGGCAAAAAGATGGGACAATAAGAAGCATATAAATTTAATCAAAAAGAAAAAGAAAGGGGGGAAATGAAATTAAAATATTTGAAAAATCATAGTGAGAGTATTTTAAAGTTTAAGAATGAGCTGACAAATATAGAGAGAAAAATAGAAAAAAAGGCAGATGGTATTTAGTTAGTAAAATTACAGTTTATGACCATACATGTATTCACCTTGTAGACTATTAATTTTGAAGATAGCTTCTCTGCACATTGACAATATTAGTGGTTCTTCTGACAATGATCAGGGCTAATCTGACTTTGAGCAAGGGGAATGGAAGTCAGGATATTCTGAAGAGGAAGTTCCCCAACTGCTCTGGGACTCGCCATCATTTCCTCTCACTTGTACCATATAAACATGCTTTGCATGATAACCTTCACATTCTTTCGACAACTGCTCTATTTTCCTAGTTGATATCACATCTGGGAAAGTCACAATGTGCCTGCGAGTTCTTGGGACTCCCAGAGCCTGTGCAGATTCCTTCTGAAAGTATTTCTGAATAACTCCTGTGTCATTCAAGTGCACTTACTCACTCATTCTCTAAAAATAAAGGCCAGTTATAACGCAAAAAGGCAGTAGTCAAGTTCGCTTTAGACTTACTTAAACCAATAACTGTCAAATTGAAAAAAGTCCTAAAACCAGAAATCTGTTTGCATGAACATGCACCATATTTTGTTCCTAGTCAGTACACCAATCCTATCAGCTGTTACCACTAACGAAACAGGATGAACTAAATGTTCGGGCCTTTTACCTGTGCAGTAAGTCTTCCTTGTTTTGGTAGCTCTAAAACAATTCTGTGTTCTCCCAATATATCTGACATAGAAGGTGGTATTCATACTGATAACTGAGAGGACTAATTTAAGGTCCTTGCTCCTATAAAACATGCCAGCAAAATGGTTAGCTCAAAGGAGAGTGACTTTCAGCATATAACCAAGGTGCCAGTAGCTGCTCTTTCACAACATACACTTTCCCCATTACCTAAGCAAGGAGTTTAGGATTCTAATTTAGGCATCTGAGTACTTGCCTAAATGAGGCAATATAAATATTCTTTAATCATCTAAGAAACTATATTTCTGTCATTGCTCTAAGTTTCAACAGAACCTGGAACACCATATTTTACATTCTTATATTTTACATGTCCAGCCAGGCCATGTGTACATCAGCTAATTCTGTACATCTGAAGTTTAGCTTCAGAATTTCCTGTGGAGCCCAAGAGTGAGAGCCCATTTGGTCCAGTCTGAGCTCACAAGACCTCTCAGTATCAACTTCCCTTCCAAAGTTAGTTGCTCAAAAATCTCCCAAATATGGAAATCACTTAACACCTTGTAAAAAGGCCATTGTGATCATTTATCCCCACAACAGATCTATGATATATTTTCTCTCTGATCTAAATTTGGCATAACATTACTTGATAAGGCAGAAACAATGTAGAAGAAAAAATGGTAGGACTTCTGATCTCTTTCCTTTCTATTTGCAGACATATATATGTGTTAACATACAGTACTCTCACAAGAATACAGGAGAGAAGATTAGCGATGAAGCACCATCGGCATTAATTTGGCTACCACTTATCTTTTCCAGAGCTGTCCCTTTTCTTTCATTAAAGAATATTCAGAGAACACCCCATTTTGCCTAACCTGATAAAATACACCATCAACTTTTTTACTGACAGCTTTTAAAAGCATTTATTTAGTTAGTAATTCTTGTTTCTAGTCTCAGATTAATGTATAAAATCACTTTGTTTTTTCTGTTTCTCCTTAAAAAAATAACTAGGAAGCTGATCCAGTATAAATAGTTAGAGCAGCCAAGTACACTATTCAGTTTGGCAGATACGGTAAATGAATGACTGATAATTTTACTCATATACATAATGTTTTCTTCTTCTAAAGTAGATTTTTTCAGACTTTCCCCCACCCCTCCACCCCCCATATTAACATTGGCATGCCTTGAGTAAAAACTAACACACATCCCTCTTCCCATTTTGAATAATATCTTTCACCAGGAAGAATTTGTTGATCAAGATAAAAAATATCTTTCCTGACGGACCTATCATCGCACAGTGGCATTTCTACCATTCCAAGTTATGCTTGGCCTTATGACAGACAAAGAAGTCAAACAAGTAGCGGATGCTGCTTATCTCTATACTCTGTACCAGAATTCAAGACATAATATAAGGCGCTAGTTTCTAGTGAGTTCAGCAACAGTATCTTTAGTCAGACTAACCAGTATAGCAATTTATACTAACTAGTATAGCAACTGCTAGTGGAAAAGCTTATGTAGGTGAAAAAAACCTCATTAAATACATGGATCTGCTTTCTTTGTCTTCCCCTTAACACAGTCTTGCACTGAACCCCAATGCTCTTAGGTATTAGCTGTAATGTTACACAACATAATAGTGATATATCTTGCTTGGTTTTGGATTCAGTAGACATATCCTAGAATGACAAAAAAAAGGGTGGAGATTTTGTCTTTGCCCAATCAAGCGCAAATTTCCACTTTTTAGACTCCTCTTTGGTTCCCAAACAATATATTTTCTCATCACAATGCAAGATGGCAGAGAATCCAAAAACCTCTACTCCTTATAGATAAATGTTGTGATTCACCTCATGCGAATTAATCTGCTCTGATTCTAGTTACTACAGCTCTTTGGTCCTGTGTCATCTAAATCCAAATGTAAGGAAGACAGCAATATGCTTTCTTTCAAAACTCACAGACTCTTGAAAACCGATTTCTGTGCTCAGATAACCAGAGTTACACAGAATGCTTCGGATAAAAATGGTTGCTCATGATCAGCAAATTGCAGGTCATGAGTTTTTAGAAGTTCAGTTCTGACTTAAGCCCTAATCCTTTTAATCAGATGCACACAAGTTTGACTTTATGAAGGTGACACACTTCAGCTCTAGTACAATACCCTTCATGATAACACATTTTGACATTTGAGCTTGGTTTACTAGGTCCAGCAGTGAATAAACAACTGTTCACGTCAGCCCCTTATACAGTCACACTACTTTGTGAAGCAGCTAATTTTTAATGTATCTGTTGAAGAAATTATGTGAATATGCTGAAGAACAGCTGATGATCTTCCATTATATAGAGTTTCTACTATAACATGATAACATTTCCACCTTAGGTAAAATAAATAACTGTCATCCATAGCTTTAACAGTAAGTACAGTTCATGATAAGAAAATCTAAATAAATGAATTAGGATTTATGGGTTACTAATTAAGATTTGTAATTAAAAAAAAAAAAGACGGGCAAATTGGTAGATAGCAGTTGGGCTACAAATGCAATTCAAATCTTTTTAGTCAAGCATTTTCTTTTAATTCCTTTCTATCCTCCTCCCTAAAGAAAAGCAACCTTTGTCCAAGCCTTGCTCCAGCCAAAATGAAAAATCTTGGAAAAAAATTGAATTATCAAATTAGTCTTCGGGTTTTTCAGTTATGGTAGCCTGAAGTAGGGAAGGAATACTTCACTCCTTTCTTTAGAGCAATTCTGCCTTCAGAGTGAATATAGCTTTCCATGTTACACTTGTTCCTAGTTCTTACATGCAGTAATGTAAAGAGAGAGCCTCAAAAAGGGATAAGACCTGTTACCTCAGGCCTCTGTATCTAGCTCCATTGTACGAGGTAGCGGTAGTTTCATTTTCAAGATGACCTCTGCAATATCAATCTGATAGCATTTCATGACAAGAAAAGTGGCTGGGCAGATGAGGGAAGAGCGTGGTCGTTTGTTTATATTGACTTTAGCAAGGCTTTGAATTCCATCCCCCATAACATCCTCATTGACAAACTGATGAATTACAGAGCAGATAAGTAGGACATCGAGGTTGACTGCAAACAGACTGAACTGCTGAGTTTGAAAGGTTGTGATCATTTGCATGAAATCCAGCTGTAAGCCAGTCACTAGTGGTGTACCCCAGTAGTAGATATTAACATACTATTATTATTAACAATACTATTAACATCTTCATTAATGACCTGAATGATGGGTCTGAGTGCACCCCCTGTACTGATGATACAAAACTGGAAGGACGCACTGGTATGCCAGAGGGTCGTGCTGTCATTTGGAGGGGCTTTGACATGCTGAAGAAGCAGATCAACATGAATCTCATGAAGTTCAACCAGAGGAAATTAAGTCGTGCCCCTAGGAGTAATAACCCCGTTCACCAGTATACAGTGGGACCAAGAAACTGGAAAACAGCTTTTCAGAGAAGGACCTGGTGACCCTGGTGGACAGGTTGACCGGCAAAGTGACCTTACAGGAAAGAAGGCCAAGAGCCTCCTGGGGTGTATTAGGAATAGTGTTGCAAACAGTTTGAAGGAGGTAATTCTTTACCTTTACTCAACTCTAGTGTGAAAAAAACATCTGGAATGCTGTGTCCAATTCTGGACTCCCCAGTACAAGGGAGACATGGACATACTGGAGGAAGTAAAGTGAAAGGCCACTAAAATGATTAAGGGCTCAGAGCACCTGCTACTTGAGGACAGTGTGAGAGAATTGGGACTGTTCAGAATAGAGAAGGATCTGAGAGGATCTTATCAATGTCTGTTAATACGTGAAGGGGAAGAGGTAGTGAAGAAGATGGAGCCACATTCTTCTCAGTGGTGCCCACTGAGAGGAGCAGGGGTAATGGGCAAAAATTGAAATATATGAAATTGCACTTGAACATAAGGGGAAAAAACAATGTATTTCTTTTTAGTATGAGAGTGGTCAAACACTAGATCAAGCTGCCCGGAGAGGTTTTGGAAATATCCTTGGATATATTCAACACCTGACTGAGCAAGTGCCTAACTATCTCTAGCTGACCGTACTTTGAACTGGAGGGTTGGACTAGACCATCCCTAGAGCTGCCTTCCCACTTCAACTATACTGTGATCAGGTATGGGAAGCTAGATATGGTCTTAACTGTATCTTACTCCTCTGCCATAGGCTACATATTTATGGATTTTTATTTTCATTCACATTTTTCTTGATTGCATGATTTTCCCTTACTTGCAGTCACACCATCTATCTGGACTTGTGCAAAGCATTTTATACTACCCCACATGACATCCTTGTCTCTAAATTGGAGAGACATGTATTTGACAGATGGACCACTCAGTGGATAAGGAATTGGCTGATGGTTACATGCAAAGAGTTGTGCTCAATGGATCAATGTTCAAGTGGCAACCAGTGATGAATGGCGTTCCTCTGGGGTTGGTACTGGGACCGGTGCTGTTTAACATCTTTGTTGGTGACATGGACAGTGGGATTGAGGGTAGCCTTAGCAAGTTTGCCAGTGACACCAGGCTGTGTGCTGCAGTTGAGATGGTGGAGAGGTGGGATGCCATCCAGAGGGACCTGGAGAGGCTTGAGAGGTGGGTCTGTGCAAACCTCATATAAAGTTCAACAAGGCCAAGTGCCAAGTCCTGCATGTGGTTCGGAGTGATCCCAAGCACAAATACAGGTTGGGCAGAGGATGGCTGGAGAGCAGCCCTGAGGAGAAGGACTTCAAGGTGTTGGTGCATGAGAAGCTCGACAAGAGCCGGCAATGTGCACTGGCAGCCCAGAAAGCCAATGGCATTCTGGGCTGCAGCAAAAGAAGTGTGGCCAGCAGGATGAGGGAGTTGATTCTGTCCCTCTACTCCACTCTGGTGAGATCCCACCTCAAGTACTTCGTACAGCTCTGGGGTCATAAAAATGATGAGGGCTGGAGCATCTCTCCTATGAAGACAGGCTGAGAGAGTTGGGGTTGTTCATCCTGGAGAAGAGAGGTTCCAGGGAGACTCTATAGCAGCCTTCCAGTACCTAAAGGGGGCCGCAGGAAAGATGGAGGAGGACCCTTTATCAGGGGGTGTAGGACAAAGGGTAACAGTTTTAAACTGGAAGACAGTATATTTAGATTAGATATTGGGAAGAAATTATTTACTGTGAGGATGGTGAGGCAGTGGAACAGGTTGCCTGGAGAAGTTGTGGATGCCCCGTCCCTGCAGGTGTTCAAAGCCAGGCTGGATGGGGCTTTGAGCAACCTGGTCTAGTGGAAAGTGTCCTTGGCCATAGCAGGGGGTTGGAACTCAATGATCTTTAAGTTCCCTTCCAGCTCAAACTCTTCTATTATTCTATGATTTTCAAGTTGTCCTCGGGTACATTTAAGTTATCTTTGGTGGAACTGTATTGTGTTTTTTCATTAGGCCTGCTTCTATTTAGAGTTTTTCTACTAGTATCTTTTTTGTTCCTTCCACTCTTCTTTTTACCTGCCTTTGAAAGTCTAGTGCATAATACTTTTCATTACATTCCTGGTAGTTAATTTTTATTTTTTTTTTAATGTTTACATCTAAACTGTATCTTTCTTTTCATTTACATCCATTTGAAACTGATAGCTCTGACCTTGCATAAACTCAATGCTTATTGGAAATATCATTATTTTATTATAGTTTCTCTTTTTTGTCTCCTCTGTACCTTTTCTCCTTCCCTGTATGATTCTACTAGAAGGGGCAGGATTTCTTTCTCCTTGAGAAATTACGCCTGTTCCTACCACTGTTCTCAAGACAGGGAATGGACAGACTATAGTCAAGATGTGAAATCAGCCCTGTAATTTCAACAAGCTTCCATACCACTGTGGAGAGGAAGACTACTATGAGAAGAAGCTTCCTGGCCACCACCAAGTACTAGAAGTCTTGCCAGAATTTCTCTTTCAAGTACCTTCTAAATAAAGGTTGTATTTAGATACCAATAGAAATAACACTAATAATTATTTCTAATAATAAAATGTTGAACCTTTTACAAAAAAAAGAAGAGGTTTTCAACAATAAAAAAATCACATAAATAAACATAAAAGATAAATAAGCTGGAAGTACAAACTGCTTATAGGGTGATCAAGGACTTGCCAGGCTGCTCTTAGAGCAATATATCTCCAACCTGTTCTTTTCAGACATATTGTTCTAAATTACATGGTTATTTTGGCCTGATGTACACATGCAACCTCCATTGGAGTGCTACATCCTGATGGGATTGCTCATGAAGACACGGTGGATCATGCAAGACAATCTAAAAATCAATTCTCAGTTTTTAACACAAATCTGGAGTAAATGGGTTTACTCATAATTTTTCTAAATAATGAAAATTATAGAATATATTTAAGACTTACTCCTTGCTGGTGCCTTCAGATACACAGCACAAATCATCACCTAGTAGAAGATTTTTAAATATGCACAGAGGTGAGCACTATGAATCAAAGACAGAAATCTGTCCCTTACTGTTCCTGCATTGTTTATTACTGTCTTTGCTGGATTTAATGAAAAATCCAGTAAATAATGCTGTAAGTGCAATTACTTCCTTGTTCAGCTCATCTTTGACGTTAGAAAAATTAGTTAGAGGGGCTTTGTTCTTTATCTTCTACCACAGCTGCTTTTGTTTATGCCTGGTAATGTCACTGTGTACTTAAGTGTCTAACACTTTTGGGCCTGACAGAAATGTGGAAGAAATGCAATGTAATACGCTACTGTTACTTTAACAACTGCACTTAACATGATGTTTCTTTTAGAAATGGATATCCACATTCATATTAAGGAAAGGGAAAATCTATGACTTTGCAAAAACATTGGGAGTAAAAGAAGAAAACACTCATAGAAAATGTAGCATTTCACAAAACACAAGAAACATAGGCAGAAAGTTACATACAACCCACAATACCTTTATAAGAAACCACCATAGCCTGTGTAAGAAATATGTATTTAAGGCTCCAATCATTATCATGATGACATACTAATGAATGCCATAGAAATGGAGTTCAAATAGGGTAGTTTGGATGGCTGGCATTGTATATAGTGAACTGCAAAGCTAGGACTCAAAGACACCTGGGTAAATTACCAATATAAAATTACCAATATAAAAGCCACTAAGTGCTCATCTGTGTAATATCACATTCTGCCCATTACCTACCTTGAATATGAAAAGTGGAAAAAGTATAATTCAATCTTTTTGACTGTCAGACTCAGTAAGATTAGGTTGTATTTGGCAAAACTGAAAATTCCTTGCTGCAAACCCCCTTAAAAAGTTAAAAAAACCCTCAGGGAAGGGAAGGGAAGGGAAGGGAAGGGAAGGGAAGGGAAG
>VXBJ01003627.1:1074307-1096165 GCA_013400055.1 Nycticryphes semicollaris
GAGTGAGGAGGAAAAAGCAGGGAACGGAGAGGGAAGGGAAGGGAAGGGAAGGGAAAATGCTTTTTACAAGGAAGTAGTTGCACTTACAGCATTATTTACTGGCTTTTTCATTACATTCAACGAAGGAACCCCTTTAAAAAACCCCTCAGTTTTTTTAAGGGCATTGAACACTATACCTGAAAAGAACTATATTTGTGCAGGTGTTACCTGAGGGCTCCACTCAACTGAGTCTCTACTGGGAACAAAACTGTGAGAACTCAGAGAACCAATCTTGTAGAAATGCACAATTGAGCAGGTAGCATTCCTGTATGTCCTTTCATCATCCTGTCTGAGTTTTTCCTTCCTAGCAGGATAGGCCATGCTTTTAGTAAAGTAGAAAGTGGAGGTCAGTGCTGGCTTTTCATCAATATGGAATTGGCCTCTTTGAGAAAGGAAAAGAAGTCAACTAAGAGCAGAATGTGGGAAAACTGCAATACAGTAATGTGTCATAAAACTACTTAATACAGAGTTAAGTTATAAATTTGTTGCCAGATTTTTTAAAGGATTGGGGCTAAGAGGTAAGAAATAGAGCAGTCATTTTATGAAAAATGTTCTCTCACTACTAACCTGTTCTTTCTGCACTTACCAGTTGCCTGTGGGCGTTACTTTAGTTCATAATGGGTGCTCAATTTCCCTCTCTTGAAATAATGGGTTTGTCACTTGCACTTCTCACTGTGCATATCTTTAAAAAGATCATATTTGCAATTGTATTAATATACCATCAATTAATATACCTTCAATGTTTAAGGGGTCAGATTAGGAATTAGGCTCCTAAACACAACTTTAGAACATGTCCTAATTTCTTAAAATAAACCACAATTTATTGACGAAGCAGTGGCATTAGTGGTAGTAATGATGATGATGGTGATGATAATAATACAGTTAAAGTTCACAGAATCACAGAATGATGTGGGGTTGGAAGGGACCTCTGGAGATCATCTAGGCCAACCCCTCTCCCAAAGCAGGTCCACACAGAGCAGGTTGCACGGGAACGTGTCCATGCAGGTTTTGAACATCTCCAGAGACGAGACTCCACTACCGCTCTGGGCAGCCTGTTCCAGGGCTCTGCCACCCCCAAAGAGAAGAAGTTCCTCCTCATGTTTATATGGAACTTCTTATGTGGAAGTTTGTGCCCATTTCCTCTTGTCCTCTCACTGGGCACCTCTGAAAAAAGACTGGCCCCTTCCTCTTGACACCCACCCTCTAAGTATTGATAGGTGTTGATCAGATCTCCCCTCAGCCTTCTCTTCTCCAGACTAAAAAGACCCAGGTCCCTCAGCCTTTCCTCATAAGAGAGACACTCCAGGCCCCTAACATCATTGTGGTCCTCTGCTGTACCCCCTCCAGCAGTTCCTTGTCTTCCTGAATTGGGGAGTCCAGAACTGGACACAGTATTCCAGGTGGAGCCTCACCTGGGTAGAATAGAGGGAGTATAAGCCCCTCTAGTTAGGTTGTTCATTTTGATTTTTTAAAAATGTATTTAATCAAAGCTGCCAGAATAGAGACATTAAATAACAAAGGAAAAGTTAAGTCTTAGTGTTACATTTATTACCTATTAAATATTTTTTCTGATGTCCATTTCATTGAACATAGAAATCTTTGCTAGTCTTGCAACATAGAAATCTTTGCTAGTGAACATCTTTTCTTAACACTATAATCTTTATCATACCTGTTGGTACAATTTTAAGGGATCACTATCAAAGGAAAATTTAAACCCATTGTTTATTCATGAGTTATAACTATTCAGCTTGGATGACAAGAACTATCAAGCATCTGGAAATAATGCCCAGGGTCTTCTGAAGGAAGAGCTATGACTTTTGAAACTATCTTGATTCTCGGGCATTCATGACGCAGTATCAAGTATTCTGTGTCAGATTATCCTTCCTTTTTACCTTCTATCTCTTCTGTAGGGAAAAAAAAAATGTGTTTTTTCATTTAGTTTCCCTATCTAAAATTGAAATGCCACAATACTAAACATAAAAGGAAAAAGAAAAAAGTAGTTTGTGTAATATTACACCTTACTAGCACTTGTAAAATAATGGTATAAAAGAGAAGAATAAACACTAAAATTATCAGTTATACATGTTTGCTCTCATGAAAGAAATGAAATTGTATAGATATGCACATCTCAGAAAAGCAAACCTGTCCTTCCACAAGCCTAGCATGAATGTATCAGATAGAACTAAAATAGGTTTATATTACCATATTTTCCTGTATATAGCCTACTACTCAGATAACCCACACATGTTTTTGAAAATAAATTCTCATACAACCCACACCCTCAGATAACCTACAACTGCCTCCTCCTTTTTCTTCCAAGGCATCCCTGTATTTAGCAAATTCCCCTGGAGGCTTCCTGTTGTGGTGGAAAGAAAACAGGGAAGGAAAGCAATAGAGCTAAAGGTGATGATGGGTTTTACAAGGAAGAAGAATAATTTGTGGTAAATCAGAGGCTTAGGGAATACTAGTAAAGAAGGAACTCTGAAAACAGTTTTTCATAATATTATCAGCATATATGGGAAACCCCAATTCTGAAAATGACAAGTGTGAATTTTTTTTTGGTACTTGCTGTTCTTGTTATTATTCGTATTATGAATACTATTATCATTATAATTCATTAATATTATTGTTGCCATTATTATATTAACAGTTTTTCCATGGGTTCTGGCAGTTTAAAATAAAAAAAAACTTGTTTTCCAGCTACACTGCGCTTCAAACTTTAGTCACACTTTCAAACTTGAAGTTTAAATGCCATCTAAGTAAACTGTCATATTTCCTAAAACAAAATCAAATAGAAATCCTACTATAATTAGTTGAGGACAGTATTAAAGCCAAACACTGAAAGAAGACACCACCACCCTCTGTTGGTAGTGGAGCTTAAAGGTATAAAGTAGACCAGGGGTTTACACTGATTTCTTCATTGCGTAGAGCAAGCGTAAGTTACAGTCTTATGGCAACATGCAAATGTGGAGACAGGGATTTTTCTACCAAGCAATATTGTTAACAACTGGGAAAAGGGACGGTGCAGAGGAAAGAAAAGGGAAGGAATTGGAAAGAGAGAAGGACAGGCATAAGTTTAATGAAAGCATCAGTTCATGCAATAGAACTAAGACATCCAGTGATGCTCTTCCCTTCTTCATGCTTTCACTAGGCTGCAAGCAAGTAAGCTCTTCCAATTTATTCTATGCTTGTAAATATATATAATAAGAAGACACAAATGCAACAACAGATTGATACACAGAACAATCATCAGGAAACCAGCCTGCAGCTTCAACCACAAGCCCTGAAAAGTAGCGGGCAGATCTGAGCCCCTCCAAATTCAACTAAAGGTATTTGCTATGTGGCTGAAGTGTGGACTGCATACTGCCTGTGTCTGATGTCAGCCTTACTTTACAGTTCTACTGGCAGGTAAATGGTTGCTGTGTGAGCTTTTACATCAGTTCTAAGCCAGTAAAGGCAATGGGCTGACTTTTGTAGGACAGAGTTAGGCCTCTCCTTTTCTTTCTTTTCCAGTTCAAAAGAGAAAGTTGCATGGCCTTCCTGGTGCAGCAACAGTTTCTGACATGTTGCTAGTCTGCTAATTTCATTTTAGCAGACATGCTTCCCTTAAACTTGAAGTCAAGCTGTCAATAATCTAAACTGTCTTAATAATAAATGGACTCCAGAATTGGATCTGTAACATATACAACATATACAGTGGTCTGGAAGACCCTTACACAGTTCAAGTATCACCAAGGTTAATAGAATGATTTCCATTCTTCTTAGAAAAGTGATCACAGTTGCTTATAGTCACATGCTCAGTTTACAACTACAATTTTGAACATTCTGACTACCAATACTTCAGCTTGAATTTCCATATTTTCACATCCTCACAAACAATAACGCTTCCAGATGCCAGACCAGGTCTCTTGCTCTAGCTGTGCAAATCCATCAGCTACACTTGGGCAGCTTAAATTGCCTTTAATAGCAGTTTAATGTAAACAATTCTATTGGCAATGAATAAGGGAAAAAAGACCACAACAACAACAAAAACCCCACACCAAGTCCAATGTCTCTTAGGCACATTGGCTGTGTGTGGGTTAAATATTTTTCTTACTGATGCCAGAAGAGATAACTAAATAAATGGGGAATAGAAATATTTCACTTTGATATCACATATCACATTAACTTGCTATAGAAAAGAACAGAACCGAATGAAATTAAACAATACTGGTTTTACAATATAGTACTGAATTTCATTCTCAGTATAAATACCCAGCTTATTCCATTATGTAGTATTTCCTCAGTATGTCTGCTGAAGAATCTCCAGCCAAGGATAACGCATCTGTACCGTTCATCATACAAGAGGGTTTATTTCCAAGCTAATTAGAAGCCATGCATTATCCATTTAGTAACTGGCAATACATTTTTAATTATTATTTTGTAGTGTTGTGTTCATTGTGATGGAAAATGTTGCTTTTCCTATAATAATGAGAAGGTTTGGGCTGAGTACGTAAGATACTTACATTATTCCACTATAATTTAACATTAATTCAACAAACTGCATTACTGTCTTTGCACTCACTGTTTGAATTTTATTGTTCAAGACTGTCTCCATGAGAATGACAGAAGACTTTGATTTTATTGTGTTGCCTTGGAATATACCTAGAAAAACTGCAGGTGTTTTTCTGCCTTGTGATATCAACAGCCCTGAATTAGGCACCTAAAAATAAAAAATATTCCTGTGGGAATAAATAACCCTTTGGTGGGTCCCCTACCCAGGCTGAGTACTGCAAATTGTGATACACAATACATTGTATGTGTGGAGGATAAACAGTAAAGGGAAGGATAAATATAGTAATAGTAACTAACAGATTTCTTCAATGCCTAGTAACTCGACTAATAAAAGCTTTATTGATTAATAATTTTGAAAAACCCAGGTGCTGACCAAGACGCCATGAAATTCTGTATTTGGAATTTGCATGTCTTCTAAGCTATCTTCTTAATTACCTATCGCAGTGTCAATACCTAAACCTCTTCTGGATCTAGCTCTAGAAGCAACACCTACTAAGGGACTTGGCTACTCCAAGACTCCATGTCACAAAGCTTGAGGAGATACAACACTCCTACGTTACAATCCCTTGACTGTGCCTGCACATCTCCAAATGGACATTTCTTAAACCTGATCTTAAGTAAGTAAAATTCTGGCGATTCTTATATCAAGTATGAGGCAAATTCACAACGGAATTCATAAAAGGTAGGGTAATGAAGAAGGAACTGTCAGAGACAGCAACTAATAAATTCTGAGAACAAGAATGTGACTTAGCATACTGTCACTCTAGTGTCTCCCCTCTTTTGAGTTCCCTAGATGTTGTTCTTTTCCCTGGAGGCAGGTAACCAAAACACCGAAGCACTCGATTCCAAAACTGAGTGGGAATAATTTGATTCTCTTAAACTATTGGTAATGCAAAATACATAATAGAAAAGAGAGTTAATGTCCACTGTGGTGCAAGGTAGAATAAAATGGGCATCCCTCATTTCTCTTCACCTCATGAGAATTTATCAAAGTTATATTTAAAACATCAAGAGAAAAATTTTGCGCTAACCTAAATCTTATAGCACTGAATTTTACATCTTTTGTTTCATTTCTACCCATGTTTGCAAAGGTTTTTTATATAATCAAGAATTGCTGACAGTTTTCCCTCTGTTCTTCTTTTCCTTGAGACGAAACAAGACAAAAGCTTTCCATCTTTTCTCAAAGTACAAATTTCCCAGCATTTGAGACAATCTTGTTGCAAACTAGTTTGTCTAATCTGATTTTGTCTAGTCTGTGCATGTCTTCTGTGCAAGACTCAAAACTACATGCATACCAGCTAAGGCATTTTTTTTCCAGTTCTGAGAAGGGTGAAGGATCTACTGCACATCATGGTTTTTATTATATTTGTTTTTCTGCAAACTATATGACATTGATGAGTTGGATTCAGTTTCTTATCTTTATCTGATCCTTCAGACTCTTTTGCCATTGCTACTCATTAACCAGTCCTCCTCTATTCTGTCATTTCTGTTGCAGATTATCTCAAAATGCATTACTTCCCTTGAATCCCTTTTGAACTGTATCCTGGTTTTTTGTCACCCAGTTTTGCAAAACCAATTTTGAATTCTAACACCATCCTCCAATGTACTTAAGAATGTCTAGGAGATTGATTCCAATTTCCTGTTTAACAAGTACTTTTCATAGCAGTGGTCATAGAAGCACTGGTTATTATATGAAATATAGTAACCCAGGCAATGTTATCCGCAGACGAAATACAGTAGCACAAGTCTATCACAAGGACAGGAAAGGAAGTCCTCTTTCACACTTGTATTTTGAAGGAGCTGTGATGGTAATGTAGGCCACTGCCAGAGTGAGATACTTACAAGCAGGCCTCTTTTACCACCTGCAAAGAGGGCTTTGAAAATGTAGGTGTCTACTCTCCTTTCTTGCCCCTGACCAGAGAATTTGCCTTTTTACTTAAGTGCTCCTCCTTGTACTTTGATGTCTGTGTCCTGCAGTTATAGTATTTACCATCGATGTGAGTTATCTTGAGGGGAAAAAAACCCAAGGGTATCTAGTTTAATTATGAGTAGATAGTTAATTTATTTGACCAGATATGCTGCACACCATTAATTATGTTATCATCATGTGCAAATCCATGTTATTAAATATTCATTACTTCTAACAATTTACAGTGCGCTAAGCTTCATATTTCAGTATAATTCATCAACAGAACAGTAAGAACTTGCTTACTTTAAGCTACAAACACAATTTATATAAATAGATCCAGTCGTGAGGATTCTTTAATAGAATAGGAGTATCTGAACCATATCAAAATAAAAAATAGCTGCTTCATGAAGGTAACACCTGATATGAAAGCATTCATGACTTTGTAAGGCTGTGTACTAAGCTGAAATTCCATTAATTTTTAAATAACAGGGTCAGATTATTTCCCGACTCTGCTGAAGTCGATGGAGCTAACTGTATATATCTGTATGTGGCAGAATTTGACTCCATTTGATGAAGCAATTTATATAAACACAGATCCTTTAGTGCTACTCCAATATCATCACGGCAAATTCTTCACTGGCACTTTTTATAGTCAGAAGAAATTAACACTGATAAGCAGTAATGCAGGTATTGATATGCCTGATATACAACATAAACAAACACCATTTTGAACAAAGTGCAGTGTGAGAGTCTGCCACAGCTGGAAGTTTCCCTTTCCTGATAAGTTCTTAAAATAAACATGAGAAAAGAACCAGGTTTTTATTGTGACTGATAATGTATTTTTTTCTGGATGCACTGCTAAACATAGCAATTGGAGTTAATAGGTAACTCATACTCATTCCCTCTAGTGCTAATTATCAATGGAGGAAAGAAAATAACTAATTTAGGCTAGTGTATTTGTCTTACTAACCACTACTAGTGGAACAAAGATGCCTATTTCAAAGAATTTTATGAAATAGCTGATGCCAGACTCACGTCCATGTTTTCTGAATAAGATGGCAAAGAAATACAGGATATATAAATCTGAACTCTAGGTAAATAGTGACTGTGAACATTATGTAAATCATAATATTATAATGATAAATGCTGATTACTTGATCCCACACCATAGCAGTAGCAGTGCCTTAGAAGCTGCAGTAATAAAATGTTGCCAATAAATAACTGAATCAGTTGCAACAGGATTGATTTTAAGGTGAGACCTGGATATGAGATATTAATTAAGATAAACCCTCAAGTACCAGCTGACATTCTTCTTTTGCCCACAGGAACAAAATGTAAGCAATCCAAAGCCTTGTTCTATGACCTCTGCATACACATTACACAGAAATTACACCTTTACCCAAGTATAAACTTAGCAGCCACAAATACCCTAGCAATTCTGCAATTATTGTAAAGGAGGGAACCCTCGATAAATTCAATGCTTTCAAGCAGGCACTTAAACCACATGCTAATTCAGTTACTTCACTTCTAACAAACAATAAATCCTTCATAGCTCAGTGGCTCTGCATGACAGAAATACAAATATTCTGTAACTGGTATCAATTTTTTCAGGATAATCTGGTATTGTGCTCTTCCCTCAGGTGGATTTTGTCTTGGGAACATCCTGATGGAGTTACATGAAGCAGGGGAGGTTTAGCTACTCCACCCCAATAACCTCATATATTCTAATGAAACCTACAGAAAATCAGGCTTTAGGTTCACAGGAATAGGTAGTTTTAGAGACCTGACAAGGAAAGTGGGAGGAGCAATCAATTTCTCTAATAAGATATATTATCACATAATTCCAAATATTAGCATCAGTTTAAAGAAATCTCTTCATGATCTCTGTCATGACACCTTTTGAAGTACATCTTATTTTATAAACAGCTTACCTGATTCAGTCCAGCTTCACTTCAGTTTCATGGGTGTTTTCTTTTTCCACTACAAACGTAGGGTCTAGGATGGAAAACAGTCTTTGAGTCACCAAATACAGTCACTTGCCACAGCTATTACACAAAAAATTTACAGACCTCCCTCTAAAAATCAGTTTGATTTCTTTATCTCACTGCCCTAGCTAGAAATAATGCTACTTGTCTTATGGTTAGAATCTCCTTCCTAATTTCTGGACCGTATTTATTTATGGGCATTCTACATTCCATATTTATTTTGTGACATGATGGTACTTTTGCTTAAATAACTCTTCTCCCTTCTGTGTGTTGACTGACACAGAATATCTATAGATGACAGCCTGTAACTTTTCAATCTCCCTAATACTAGGTGAAATGTCTTTTAGTTTAGGTATATTGTGTTTCTCATGACAATGCTAGTAGTAGCATATCTACACCTTTTCTCTTTGAATTCTTTTTCCTGAGTGTGAATAGTCACAGCTTTAAGCATTATTCCAGATGATTGTATCCAAACTTTGTTTCATGTTAACGTTTCTCCATTTCAAATGGATAAACTTTCACACCCGTTTTAAAATAATCTTTGTCGTTTTTTTTCTTCAACCACATTATAAGTAGCTCATATCCAGGAGATCCAGAAAATGAAATTTAATTCTGTGTTGCTGAAAATCACCTCATTGTGACTACTCAATTCCCAACCCCTGGCTTTTTCTGCATAATCTTCTTTGAGATTGACAGTGTCTCACAACATTTTACTCTCTGCAGACTTGATTGCTACAATCTCAGTATTTTCTCTATATCACACATGAAAATATTAAATAAATTCAGCTCCAAGACCAATCCTTGCTCCTACTAAGGAATCCCTTCTTTTCATAGTTGTCCATTTAGGACAACTTCTGGTTGACTTTCCTGTAACCAGATCCTCAGCTATTTTACATATGTTGTCTTTTTCATCTTCTCTACCTCTACCGTTGTTTTCCCACTTAGTTCTGTTTTTTTATTTCTTTTTTCTGTCTCTTAAAAGCTCCAGAAGGTTCACTTAGATTATCAAAAAGGTTAGTTTGAGAAAAGCCGTCTTTGATGAATCAGCGTTTTATTTTATTCTGTTCTAATTTCTTTTTAAATCCATAGTTTAACTCACAGTTCATTAGCATTTCTTACAATCGCGCACTTTCCGGAAACAAGAGGCTCAGAACCAGCATTGCAAAGCTCTCCTCCAGCCAACAGATAACACAAACAAGAATCTGGAAGAATACCTTTCTCCTTTAAACTTCTCTGATTTTTTTTTTCCTGTACAACGTAATTGATCCTTCTATTCCATGACTTCTTTCTTCTTGCACTATAGGCAATGATGTTGTTGACGTTCAAAGTTAACATAATGCTTGCCTGTACCTTTTCTGAAAAAAGTGTACACTTGCATGTCCCCGTACAATCTATGTCTGCTAATCCATTATGATTACATTAGTTTTATTATAGCATTTAACATTCTGAATAATTGTTCTCATTACTCTGCAGTGGTTCCTTTCTTTCTCTCTCTTTATTTTTACAGTACCCTACAAACATCTGTTTGACCTACTGAAAGATGAAAGATTAATTTGTCAGAAATAACAATAACAAAGAGCCATAATTTGAAAAAAAATTCATTCATAGTAGCACATATAATTTCTTGCCTCATCCTTCATCTGAAATGCAATACAATGAGTTTCTGCAATCTACTACATCTATGCATATATATTTTATAAATCTATATATTATATAAAATACATAATATTTTATACAGCATCAGATGAGTATTTTTGGCCAATCTAGTAACTGGTCTGTCATACCAAGCTTCCCACTCAGGCTTAGAATTTATCAAAATTTTCTTTTCCTCCTCCAAGAAATTCCTGGCAGAAGCAAACTGTAGACCTGTTGCTATGACTCAGTGCTGATCCATAACTGAAAGATTTCCCATGACAATTTGCCAATGAAAATATGTCAAAGCTTGGCTGTGTTGTCCGTAAAGTATGGTCATAAATTATAGCAAAAGGAATTTTCTTCATTTTGTAAAGACATCTTAATATACTTATTATACTTGAGTGACATCAAATACTGATCAGAGAGAAATTTTAAATTAAAAGTAAAACAATTATTATTATCTTCCAAATTGATATTGCTAATTGTTACAGAAACTATGGACATACATAGAATACTATGAAAAAGTCCTGTCTATTATTCTCATTGTTGTTTGTTTGAACTGTAAAATAATGTTTGGAGAGAGAATCATCTCTGAAAAGTCTTATCTCATGAAAGTATTTCAATTTTCATTCATAGGTAAAATCTATTTTCTTTCTATTATTACAAATTTTAAATTGATAAGCACATCTGGCCATAGTCAAGCTTTCTAATCTATAGCAATAATCACAATCATTAGTATCTAGCACTTCATAAGTATCCCTTTAAGATACTATTTGATATACCATATAGTCTTGTGGGAAACAATAAGGATACTACTGCTTCAAAAACAGCTAAATGTATTACAATAAATTTGCTTTCTCTGGGATGCTGAATTGGAAACCTATGAGATGTTGAATAAGAAAACTGATACCACTGCTTATCTGTCCAAAAGCTAGTGGTGTTAGGAAGCCCAGTAATTGAAAAATGGATAGCACTGATATTTGAACCTTTTTATATAACCTTTGAAGTGTAAGCCTTTTGGGGAATAAATTGCTTTTTGTAACAAGAACAATGTCAGATCCCATATTTAGAAACCATGCACTTAATTCATTTTCAGACAGAGAAACTCATGTTGTCTTGTTGGGAAAAACATTGCAAAATGGATTAAGCTTCACCCTGGAGAGATGATAACCTAATATAAATAACTGCAGGCTGATCTTTATTAGTTACTGAACAAATATTGCCAAATAGGACAGGCGACCTTCAATGATGATTGATCTACGATAAGTCATCAACAGCCTTGTCTCCAGAGAGTAACTTTGGGGCATTTTGGAATTGTACTGCTCTTCTTATTTCAGGGTTGGCACTAACACTGAGTAAGAGTAAGTACATCTTCTTTAATAGCAAGGTCTAAAGCTAATCCCGTGGCAGAGTAATGACAACTTATTCTACAGTGGGCAACTGCTAAGCATCTGCTAGAACTAATCAAACTGGATCGGGTCTTTGCTAGAGACCTGAATCAGCCACAGCTTCCCATGTTCACAGGAGACAGCCTAAACTCTGCTTTTTAGAACAAATCACAAAATCACAAAAAAAAAAAAAAATTTTTTAAACTGACACTAGATGAATGAATTATTATTATTATCTAGATGTCTACATATCCCAGTGCACTGGAACTGGCATCACATGACCTGAAATAATATTGATTCATTTTGCCACTATTCATTCCTCATATTTTTACTAGTCTTTCCTCAGATTTTCCTTTTTACTCAGGAAGTAAAATTTCCTGGGTTAGAAAGTCAAGCCTTGGGTATAATTGTAGCCATATTGATTTGAAAAGCTATTGCATTTCAACGAGGTCCCATTTACAAACAATCCTTAATTATATTTGCTGTAATAATATGTCATGTTTTAACCCAAGCCAGCAACTAGGACCCCATAGCTGCTTGCTGACTCCCCCCAGCTGGGATGAGGGAGAGAATCAGAAGAGTAGAAGTGAGAAAAAAATTGTGGATTGACATAAAGACAGTTTACCAAGTAGAGCAAAAGCCGTGCATGCAAGCAAAGCAAAACAAGGAATTCATTCACTGCTTCACATCGTCAGGCAGGTGCTCAGCCATCCTGAGGAAAGCAGGGCTTCAGCACGCATAATGATTATTTGGGAAGACAAATGCTGTAAGTCTGAATGTTGCTCCCTCCTTTCTTCTTCTCCGAGCTTCATATGCTGAGCATGATGCCATATGGCATGTAATATGCCTCTGGTTAGTGAAGGTCAGCTGTCCTGGCTGTGTCCCCTCCCAACTTTTTGTGCACTCCCAGCCTACTCGCTGACAGGGCAGTGCAAGGAGCAGAAAAGGCCTTGGCTGCTTGGCAAAAACCCTAAAACATTAGTGTGCTACCAACACTATTCTCATCCCGAATCCAAACCACAGCACTACACCAACTGCTGGCAAGAAAGTCAACCCCCATGCCAGCCAAAACCATGACATAATATTAACTGATAAACAATATTGATATTATAAAGAAGTAACACAAAATACTACTTGAGAACTCATATTAAAGAGCTATACTGATTTGGTATGGACACAACTGGAAAAAAATGAAGAGTAAACAGCTGCCAGTGGAACCGTGGAGCATATAGCATATTCTAGTGTACAAAGATTCCAATCAAAACAACAAATCTTGAGTATTAGCAACAAAAAGACAAAATACCGTATTATTGGTTTTATCATATGTAAACATTTTGAATCCTGATGACCCCTGATCAGCTGTTGATAGCCTTCAATACACCGTTTTCTATACACCGAGGATTAATTTAATGGCAGGATTCTTTGGAATCCTTGCTTATGGGAGTGAGATTTGATAGCTGGAAGAAGGAAAAATTAGAATTATTAGCTGTAACTACAAAGTGTCTCTGTCTAAAAGTAAAACAACCCAGCACTGTTGAAGTACTCTTGCACAGCACTAGGAACATTCACAGTTTGGTGCAGCTGAAGAGTAGCAGCAAAAATTTTGTTTTCCATCAGGTAGTCTGGTACTGATCTGGGAGCCTTTATGCTATTTTCTCTTCTAATTTGGATGCTTTGATTTTGTTTCAGTGAGTAAAGAGCAATTTCAGTTCCTTCCAGCACCAACACTTGCAGGCTTATTTCTTTTCATCAGTTAGCCTCTTAATATTTTTTCTACCTTGCTCAGGTGATAACAGGCTTTGTCTGTGATTTTTTTTTCTCCTTTATGAAACAATTATTTCTCTTTTGAGGTATTCAAAATGACAAGACTTTCGTTGTCACTGGTTTAAAAATCTGTTTCTTCATACTCTGATATGAAAGAGTGTAAGAACCTTCAGTAATGTTTCTGTCATGTAATGTATGAATTATCCACCAAAAATGGAAGAGCAGAAAGACAAGATTATTTGCCTGGTGTTAATAAAGAAAAATATTTCCAGCAGATGTTATTACTTTTAATGTATACCCTGCTCCATCCACCCCACTCTCCCCCACCCATGAATTAGGAATTCTGAAGTAAAGAGCTTATTAATACCTCTTCCAGTGCCTTCCATGCCTGGTGTTATTCCACCAATCAATTTATACACTTCTACATGAGAACTATGACTAAAGCTATTTCCTATGTTAAAGCAGCAGTTTGGAGGGGTTTTGCATATCTTTCTGGTGTATTTGTTTAGCAAGAGACCTTTAAAATCTCCAAACCTGTTTATTTAAATTTTCCTCCGTTGAGTATTTTGTCATTGTCTTCCTTTACAAATATTCAGCCCATTGGTTTTAGTTAGTATCCCTTTTTCCTTTATCCTGCACTGCTTTATATTCCATGTTGTCTTTTGTGTACTAGTACCATCAATGTTCTTCTACGTTCGTTTCTTCCTTTAGACATGAGTGTGGCACACGACTCCCTCACTGTGTTTGCTTGCTTCTTCAAGAACTGTTATTGTGAAGTTAGTGAAAAAGGTCAGGGTGATTATTTAGTAGGAAAAATCGAATCTACTGGAACTTTATTGCTTTCCTCTAAGAAATCTGACTTATTTATGACACAAGGCATTTTAGGGCACCTGATAGGACTTACTTCTTTTTTTATGATACTTCTGCCTTTGTGTAAAATTGTGCTATAAATGATATTGACAGTGTCATACAGTACTACTGTATTGGTTTTAAGTTGCATTGTTTCAGCAATTTATAGTCAAACAAACCAAAGTTGTGACTGTCTGCCCTGCTTGCAAAGTTGCAAGGGATTTGTCTTAAATTTTTCAAAATATGTTAGAGAAACATTTACCAGAGGAAATTTTAGCATAGCTGAAGGAAAGGTGCACTTTTTCTTCCAGCTTGAATCCATGGCTCATCAAACAGATGTAACACAAACAGGTGTGTAGCTGTGTAGGGATAATCTTATGATTGGGATATTTTTCTTAATAGATTTAGTAGACAAGCCCATTGGCCACACTACCCCAAAGTTGCCTGACAAGTGCAATAAACCAGACACACTTCTCAAAAAAGAGATGACAACATCTGAATTGTCCATTCCATAAAAGATATTAGATAAAAAGTAGAGGCTCGTTCTCTGACCCCAAAAGAAATAATCAAGTAACAGCTACTTGGAGGTTACTGGAAAGGATAATTTGTAGTGCCTCTGGAGGCAGTAATGAGATAAAAGGGTCCTTTAAGGCTCTGTTGGTCAGAATTATCTTCAGAATAGTCTCTCAAGCAGGATTTTTTTTTAACCTGTAACACTGAAATTGATGAAGATCCTTTTCTCTGTATCCCTCAAAGCTAGACAAGTCAGATTTCTCCCCTGACATTTACACCTGTCAAACTTTCCCAAAAGCCTTTCATTGTGTAATCCCATGTTTTTAACCCCCATAAGAGATCCTCAAGCAAACTGTCCAGAGGTTTCATGAGTTCTCTTGTCATGGTTACCACTGTTCAATAGCATACACTGAAAACTTATTTAGATTACAGTTCCATCATACTGTTGAATGACCTCTACATCTAGATCTGGAATAAACCTCACCCTCCACCAAGTCTGAAAAAACTGGGGAAGGAGTTAATGACCATAAAGAGCCACACAGCTTACTAACTTGAGTGATCCCCTTTAATCACTCCTTTGAGATGACTGCTTAAAGAATTATTTTTCATATGCTTGTCTTCTGGTTAAATCCAGGTGACTCCCCCATCATTGTTTAAATCAAGATAAACATTTTCAAAGGCAATATATTTTTTGCATAGGTGAGAATAAGTCTGTTAAATGTTTTGGGGATTTTATTGTTTTTCTAAGTTTTTCAAGGCTTCTTCAATGTTTTAAGTGAAAATATATTACACATTCCATGTTTACTACTATTCAGTATCTTCCAGATGAAATTAGTCATGTGTTTCCTATGAACAGTTGGGGACTTTGCAACTGCCAAGCCTACAGAAAGAGCTTGTGGTCCAAGCATGAAGCTGGCTGTTTTACATATAATAACTGATATTCACTTTTTTGCATGTCAGGCAGCCATCAGCTCTACAAAGGCGTGGGCTCACTGGGACAAGTATAGCCTTTACAGCAGCAGCCTTGGGTGCATGCTGTATATTGATGTGATGAGGAAGATACTACGCTATTTAGCAATTTGTTCATTTGTACATCACCACTGCAGCTATACCCAGTCCCATATCCTTCTGGTTTTAGTGGTGTTGCACTAGATTATATAGACCTTAATTGTCTAAAAATTTCTTTCTGGGTAATGTTATTACAAGAGGAATCCAAGTACCACTTTTTTTTTTTTACCATTGCATTTTTAGGTTTGTCTTAAGAAGTGCTAAGGAGAGCTGTGGCTTCAGGAATAGTTGAGAAAAATGTGCAAGATACTTCTGCTACAGACAAAACCTCTTTTGAAGAGGCTGGAAGAAAAAAAAACCACAAACCACCAAGCAAACAACTGGTCAGGCATTTGCTCACTAGCTATGACTTGTGAGCAGAAAAGACAGTGCATTGAGCTCTGCGTCCTGTAGCCATTTCCAAGATAGTACAGCTGGATTTTGGATTCTGAGAATTGCCACACACTGTAAAGCTATGAGAGAATGGGGATTTGCAGCATCTCAAAGGAGAACCTCAGACCCCGATAGGATTACACCCTACAAGTCAGCTGTGCCACACTGGATGTGGGGGTTAATATAGGCTTCTAACCTGCATGTAAGGGCTTTTCCATAAAATTACTGGTTTCATAACTCCATGTTTTTCTTTCTTTAAAGATGGAAGAGACTGAGTTATTTAATATTAAAAAGTAGTTTCTCTGCATGCTAAGCTTAATTGACTCAGTACTCATTATTATAACTGGATTATCGTTGGCTCAATGATAATTTTTGAAGGGGTAGCTGCATAAACGCTTGATCATCTTTTCAAGCCATTAAACACTCTGGGCATCAGCCTCTTAACAGTAATTCTGACATGTTTATCTCAGCTGGGTTTGTAATTCTTCTTTGTTCAGGGTTTGTGATCTGTATATACAGTAGATTTTAAAAAAAACAACAACCCCCAACAAAATGTGATATCACCTTCTAAAGGAAGAAATAAAGAAAGAGAGGAAGAAAGACAGACTTTTCCATCACAAGATAATCCTCGGTGACTAACAAATAAAATATTCTCCTTAAAAAGCAATTACGCTTCTGTCCATTAAGTCTGGACACCTGGAGTAAATATTTGTTTCAGATTTGCAGGCACCTTATTACATTTATTTTTAAAGGTTAGATAAGACTGTTCCTCTTGGTTACCTTTTGTATAATTAACCTTAGTTTACTTCCAAACTTGATTTTTAAAGAAAGTATCCTACACAGCCCACATAATGAAAAACATTGATATATAAGGGCACTCTTTTCCTTGTGTCTGTAGGTGAACAAACAGAATGTAACATCAGATTTATAGTTTCCCACCAAATTCTGTGAATAAGTTTTAACATTCCAAACGACAATTACCTACGAGTGCTTCCGGACTGCAGAAACCTATTGAATCGCCCTCAGCTCCTTTTGTTTGTTTGTGTCTTTTATTTTTGTTTGTTTGGAGTTTTGTTTGGCTTGGGGTTTTGTTTTGACTTTTTTTCTTTGTCTTTGTTGTTTTGGGTTTTTTGCTCTTGTTCTCTTTCCTTTTTTTTTTTTTTTTCCTTTTAAGACTCCAGGCGCTAATTCACTCTACAAGCAGTTAAACAGCAGCTAAAGCTTGATCATTTTCGCCTAAACCCAACGAGGACGAATTCAGTGCTGAATTTCCCCCTCCCCGGCCCTTCCTGGAGGGATCGGATGGAGCGATCGGACCTCCTGTCCCCACCAAAGGGACGATAAGGAGACGATATTTCCTGAGGCGGCGGGAAGTATTTGTTCTACAGCCTGGCTCGCCTACCCCTACCCCCCCAAACCCTTGGAGGAAGAGGAGGAGGAGGAAAAAAAAGTTCCAACTTTTTCTCCCCGGCGGTACTGCCTCCCTCCTTCCCGTGGCGGGGCTGGGGGCGACCCGTCCCGTCCCGTCCCGACCCGTCCCATCCCGGCGCCGGGGGATGCCAGGCCGGTCGGGCGCTCCGTGGCTGAGCCCAGGCGAGCAGCGCTGAGCCCAGCCAAGCAGTGGCATCATCTACTAATGGCTTCTTTTCATTTCAGCCCTCCCTGAGAGACTCAGTGGCAGATTGTAGACTCAATTACTCTCATGTCAGGTGATTATCCTAGGTCTTAATGTAATCTTCCATTCACACATACCATATTTCAATTACGGCAGCTATGAAACAAGCTGTGTATTCAAATCACCAATCACCTTATCACTGCTGAACAATGTCAACTGTAAAAAACGCCAGCTGAAGGCAATTACACATGTGTTGAGAACCGATTATGATTACTCTCTGTGGTATTTGTGATGAGCTGGGGAATGTTCTGAAAATTTAATTTAATGACAATATGCTTGCTGTACAATCCATAATACCTCCTGAATCCAGCATGGGGCTATTAAAACTGATAGGAGCATATTATCACCGAACTGAAAAGCTGGGTTGGGATGGTTGCTGGATGTCTCTACAGGGAATGATAGGTAATTTCTCCACATATTTCTAACGGCTGAGGCAGACAGCTTCCAGTTCCAGCTGCACTCTGAAGGTGGTCCCTTCTCCTCCCTCCCTCCTCCCTCCCAGAGCTGAGTTAAGGTGTTTTACTGTAGCCGCTGCAGAGGAGGGGGGAGCCGGGAAAGGGTGCGGGGACAAGGGGACAGCGGGGCCAGGACAGTCCCGAGGCTCAAGGACTCCAGGGCACAGCGCTGTTTCCCCTGTTGGTTTTGTTTTGTGGGTTTTGGGGTTTTTTTGCTTTGTTTTGTTTTGTGTGCGGGTTTGTTTTTTTTTTAATTATTTCTCATTTTTCCTGACCGCGTTAATTTTTTTTTTTTTTTTTCGGTTTCTTTTTTATTCCCCTTACGCTCATTTTGACGCCCTCACCTCTGCGGGGACTTCGCAGAACCAAGGAGATTATTTAACCGGAGCTGGCGGAAAAGCCCGTTTCCAGAGGGACGGGGATGAAAAGGGCCGCTGACGGCGCTCGCCCCGCCGGTTCCCTGCGGGGACTAGCAACTAGCACCACCCTCCCCGGCCCGGCCCGGCCGGTCCCGCGGGGTCGCCTGTTGCCAGGCAACAACCCCGGCCAGCGCGGCCTACACAGATTTACCCAGCCCGGGCCCGCGCTTACTTCCGGGAACGTTTATTGCAGAATACCCCCCAAATTTCTATGTGTACGTAAGGAAGGTGAAATTCCAATTGTTGTGCGGCTCTCTGGCCTGTCTGGCGTAGCCTTTGCTTCCAACAGGTAGCCAGCCTGGCGGGCACGTCACCTCTGGGCACATCCCGTGCAGCGCTGCGGGTCGGGATGAGGAGGAAACATACATCTGTGTGTGGGGACAAGGGGCGGCCGGGGCGGGGGAGAAAGCTGGTGAGCAAAGCTATTGATCTTTATCGGCGCGATTCAGGATTAGGCTTGCAGTTCGTTTCAGAAAGCTGACAATCTCTGCTGCCTGGGCAAAACACAAATATTTCCTGTTCTTTTCAGGCTACGGCCGATAGCGGTGTGCTGGGGACTACTTCTGCCAGCTCTGTGGCTTCAGCGTATTGCCTGTAGCCTTCTTTCAAGGGCTGTGTTACAAACTCCCAAACCTTCCAACAAAACAAATCATCTCCAGCGAAATCAAAAAACCTGCTCAACTTGAAGACTGTGATGCCATTCACCTACATATAAAACATGAGTAGTTTTTAACGAGTATACACTGAAGAGATCGGTTTATCTCTACTTATATTTCATATACAAAGCATATTTTTTTTTTTTTTGAAACAGGTTTATTTTTCAACAGATCGGGCTTTGTATACAGGAGTTCTATTGTGGATGGATTTATTAGTCTGAAAGTGTTTAAGTGGAATTCTGCAGCAAACATCCATTTTAAGCCTGGAAATATAATAATTCTCAGTCCCAAACATGTATATTATAGGAATGACTGTTACCTGATTTTCTGTTTTTTTAAGTTGCTCTTCCATACAGTGGCAAGTATTTGGTCTCAGCTCTCTTTTGCCTGACTCCCCTGTACAGTCACTAGAACAAAAGCATCCGATCAGAAGTGGCAGGGAGAAGATAGCTATGAACCACAGCCTGTTGTACCACTTTTCTTTTGGGTACGCTTACCGATGTGACTGAATATCACAGGCATGTACAATGGAAGGCTGGAAAATAAATAAATAAGGTGGATAAAAATTACATAGATTAGAAAAGCCAGAGTGAGCAGCTAGAAACATTTAAACATTATACTTAAGTTATTTGAATCCATTCTGAAAAACAGCTTCTCTTGATACAGAGATTTTAACAGTATAAATTACTTTTTAAAAGTCCGATTCTAAAAGAGAAACAATATATAAATAGGACTGATGGAAAAAGAGTAAATCACAGGAGAAAAATATGCTAATAAAATAAGGAAAGCTTTAGGAAACTCAACTCGCCCAGCTTTTGGGTACGTGAAAGGAAACTCTGCTAGACACTGTAGCAATTTTCTTGGTTTCCGCTATTTACATGATATTCATGTAATGCTGTGTGGTGATTAGTGTTATTATAGCAACAGTAGTAACAACAATGACAATATTAACAGTAATGATAATAATAACAAAGAAAATGGCAAAACCAAAACAGAAACAAATGGAGCAAATGAATAAGGAGCCTTCAGTCTAAGATGCAAAACAGCTGTTTCTCTACAAGGAACAAAATGGTGCATCTTCATTTTGCATTAGTCTACAGCTAAGGAATCACTGACCTGTCAGCATTCTGAGTATGTATTCCAGCTAGAAGCAGAGAGAACAGGGCATCTCTGCTCTTCTCTACAGGCATACAGAATTCACAACATCGCATGCATCTGGCACTTGCAAGGAGAGCTTTCTTTTTACATGTAATAGGCAGCATGCAAGCTGATTTGTGACATGACTCTTCATATCTCAAAGCGAAGAGAAAGCCAAGAAATAAAGGAACACCCCCCCCCACACACACAAGTCTCCTGTTAATCATGAAAGTTGATGTTGTTACTGGCATGTTTCTTGCATGAAGGGAACAATATTCTATAAATTAAGGGAACTACAGCACAATAGCATAGCTCCAAACTTTTTTCCAATTACTGGGTCACTGTCTGAGTTGCATTTCATATAAAGAACAGCATCCCAGCATCTATATTATGGTGAAATTCAAGATCTTTTCCTTAATCAGGTTATTTGGATTTTTTTTTTTCTTAATTTGGTTGAACTTTTTCTGTTTTTTTTCTGGGAAGACTCTTGAAACTCCACAGGGAAATGTCTTCATCCACTTTACACATACTGTGTGTACATATATTTACTACAATTGCAAGTAATCACATGCTAACGATACAATCACACTAAGAAAGAACTAAAAAAATAACATTCTGCCTAAAATCTGTCAATCAGGGCAACTGAAATTTCCCCTTAAATTGAAGGAATCATCAGCTGAGCAAAGATGCCATGACAGAGATCATTCAGGTTAACGGCTTTTTGATTCAATAGGTAAGCCTCTGTTATTTAAAAAGGTTTATTTTTTTTTTTAAATTATCTTTCTAAACACATTTTTAAAAAGACTTCGAGGGTTTACAAGTAAAATGTTATTAGGTAAATACCTAACAAAATGAAGGTCTTTATTGATTTTTTTCAGCAAAATAAAGCTACTGTACGTATTTTAAAGATCAATTTTATCACCTGAGCTCAGGCATGCTGGACTTCAAACACAGAAATAAAGAGGACAATCCTTCATAACCTCCTCCATGACCCTAAACAGCCAGAAAATCAAAAGGCCAACCCATTCTGTTAGCTGAATTACATTTCTTCTTTCCCTCCTTGATCCTTCTTGATGTATAATTCCGTGCCAAAAAAAGTAAGCTATCTGATTACAAATTGTGCTACTTTTATTGCCCAAGGCAGTTGTTAATTTTTGCCGTAGGTCAGACAGGATAGAGCCCTAAAGAACCAAGAGCTTCTTAATTGCGTGGTGTACCACTAGCTGTTGCCACATCTCAGAGGAGTTATTGCACCTTGCAGATAATGCCCTTTCCCCCTGCAAGCCATGAAATAGGTTCTCCCCATGTCGATGTATTAATTAGATTTCAAGACTGTTTCAAAAATTATAGCTGAAGCTGCAGTTCAAATATTTCAGAAGTTATTAGAAAGATTGTGTGTTGTGGGTTTGGGGTTTTGCTTTTTTTGGGTGTGTTTGTGGG
>VXBJ01003627.1:1105605-1113105 GCA_013400055.1 Nycticryphes semicollaris
TTTTTATGGGAGCAGAGCAATCACCCATATTTCTTCTGGGTCATCATTTGATGGCAGGCTTTCTCAGGGGAGGAGCACAGAGGTTAGGTGAGTAGGCTCCGCATTCGACAATTAAACAGCAGAAATACAAAGGAAAACTCAAGGAAACTGCTTCCTCACACTCGCTTCCTTTGCCTGTAATGGGCAATGAAAACCTCCCCGCGCTTGTGTAACTTCAGGAATGCCAAATACATTACAGTGTACTGGCTGACCTCCACTTCCCATACCTGACTTTAAACCCACCTTTCAATTCAGAGTATAAAGTTCACATACACCCTGAAAATTAAGTACAGAGACCATTTCCCATTAAATAATATTAAAGTTCTGGGCCACTGTGGTTCTCTAAATGCTTTAGGTGCACTGAGCTCTGCTCTTCAGAGTAAGATGAGATTAAGTAAATCACCAAGTTATGGACTTGCTACACCTTCTCCGTGATTTTGCCACTTACATGGAAAGTAACTCTGTGTGAGCTGTCCCCTTCACTCATTGTAGACCCTGTTGGATGCTGCAGGATTTGTTGAGGGCAAATGCCTGGGAGTGACTTGTATGATTAAGGCCTAAGTTACCTGTAAAAAACCACTATATCACAGAGCCTGGAGGAATAAAATATTTTTCTGCTCAGTCTCCACATATATATATATAAAAAAAGAAATGCTTTCAGGGAGGAAGCTGCCAAAACTTCTTACATCTTAGAAATATGTTCAAGGTGCTTCAGAAACAACTAAATGCCCTTTTACTGCTCAGATGATCGGTTGCATCGGAGACAGTTTTTACAATTGGAACATAAAGGAGATGGCACTTGTCCCTTAGACTGTTACATAAAATTATAGGGAAAACAACTCCAGAATTTTCTCATTTGCAGAATGAATAAATAAATCCAAAATAACAGCAACTTTTATCAAAGTTTTGAAATGCTGTAACTGTCAGAGAAATAGCAAGAGGTATGACTTGGTTATATAGCTTCTGAGTAGTACATTTGTATTGCACTTTGTATCACGCTCGGACCACCTTTGGAGTCTTGCTGTACTTGTACTGACACAGGAGACATCATGTCTCTAACGCCAAGGAGACAGCACAAAGACTGAAAATATACAAAATAAAACTGAAATATAGAGATGAACACTTTGGACTACAGGGCTGTAACTGTGAAGGCCCTTTTGCCCCTCCCATTACCTTTGTGTCTGAAAGCCTGACACACACATGCACACACACACAAAGTACACCAAAATGTGTCAGAATTTAGAATTGAAAAAAAAAAAAATAGAACAAAAGAATTGTATATGCAGTGAATGTCTCCGAGTAGAATTTTTGGTGCTAACACAATATTATTACTACAATACAGGAAAAGTAATTTTGATAATAATTTTACAAGAGTGCTATAGAAGTTCCCAAAAGCATAACCCTTCTCAGATTTATTTGTCTACTGAGCTCTCATTAAAGACAATGGGAATTTGGAGACTCTCTAATGGAGGAAAAGCCAGTACAAAGCATAAATGTTCAGACAGTGCCTCAAGGTCCTTACTCCAGTAAAATCCTTATGTAAATCAGTGGAAATTTTGTCTCAGGGGAGGAAAATCAGAAATGAGCCTCATTTTTATTTTTTTTTTCTAGAGACTGAAATATATGCAGTGCTAATCCTGCAATAATTGTTAGTATGCTTTTAGTGCAATTGTTTAAAAACAAAACAAAACAAAAGTGTAGGGGTCAATGCTGTAAAATCCTGCAATATCTTGGGGAGCTTTTGTAAGCTGAAGAAAGCTCTCAGTGTCCAGCAATGGAGGAAGAGAGCTCAAATTCTCGTGCCTGTGCTTCCCAAACGCAGAACTGTCCCAGCTGAGAGAGGATGAGGAGCTGCAACCAGCCAGTGACAGCTTGATTGAGGAAGACGAATAATGTAGTTGAGTGCCTTCTGATTTTAATTCACATGATGCTCTGTATTACCCTTAGGGATAAGAGGTTCCATTCAAAATTCCTTTTAGAACTATTTATTTAAAACATATTTTACTAAGATATGACCTGCATTTAAACAAGTCATATAATGTAGTGTCCCGGGAGAGTCCTGAGATTATGTATTCATGGAAAATAGAAATACAGAAGAATATTAATAATTAAGCAGTATTTAAGCTTGCAAATATTTCTTAGCATGTGAAAAGCAAATCTTTTCATTCTTATTAAGGAATTAATGTATCATATGTAAGTAACATAAACAATGTATAATTAAGTCATTATATTATTGATTAGAAGGGTATCTCTGTTAAGTGTTGCATGGGATGAAATTTTCCAAATATGCTAACTTACAGTCTGTGCACTCACTAGAAAAGTGAATGCCTATGTAGTAAAAATAAATATATTAGTCTTTAACAAACATGCTTTTCTATTGATACGAGAGTCGGGCTTTGCAGGTAGAAATACACTGAGATTCTTATTTTCTTGATTCATGACGAGTGACAAGTGGCATTCTCAGGGGTCGGTACTGGGTCTGGTGCTATTTAATAACTTTGTATTATATTTATAACAGACAATGAGATAGAGTGCACCCTCAGCAAGTTTGCAAGTGACACCAGGCTTCATGGTGTGGTCGACACGCTGGAGGTAAGGGATGCCATCCAGAGGGACCTGGAGAGGCTTGAGAGATGGGTCTGTGCAGACCTCATATAAAGTTCAGTAAGACCAAGTTTGCACAGTAAGACCAAGACCATTGCACATGGGCAATCTCAAGCACAAATACAGGTTAGGCGGAAATGGCTGGAGAGCAGCCCTACTGGGAAGGACTTCAGGGTGTTGGTTGGACCTCATATAAAGTTCAGTAAGACCAAGTTTGCACAGTAAGACCAAGACCATTGCACATGGGCAATCTCAAGCACAAATACAGGTTAGGCGGAAATGGCTGGAGAGCAGCCCTACTGGGAAGGACTTCAGGGTGTTGGTTGATGAGAAACTCAACATGAGCTGGCACTGTGTGCTGGCAGCCCAGAAAGCCAACAGCATCGTAGGCTGCATCAAAAGAAGCATTGCTGGCAGGGTGAGGAAGGTGGTTCTCCCCTTCTGCTCTGCTCTGGTGAGAACCCACCTGGAGTACTGCATCCAGGTCTGGAGTCCTCACCACAGGAAGGACATGGACCTGTTGGAGTGAGTCCAGAGGAGGACCACAAAGATGATGAGAGGGCTGGAGCACCTCTCCTATGAAGACAAGCTGAGAGAGCTGGGGTTGTTCAGCCTAGAAAAGGTTCCAGGGAGACATTCCAGTACCTGAAGGGGGCCTTCCACTGCTGAAACAGACACACTTTTTTGACAGTGGCAGTTGTGCAGCCATCCTATAAACCTGCCCTTTAAAATTGCCTGATTTTTAAAAAGCCTTCCAAAAATGTTTTTTAACAAAATTGTTGTGTAGGTCTGAACTAGAGTATGCCCATGCAAATGGATCAATCAGTGCACCTTGGGGTAAATACCCACGAGCAGAGAGCGAAACTGAGCAACAGGGGAACCAGCAGCAGAGGGAATTAGCTTTTCATCTGGAGGATTACTGGAATCAAATCATGTCCTTGGTGGAATCTTACTCAACCAATACACATAAAAATGTGCTTCAGCCCTGAATTTGGACAAGCCCTTCATTATAGTTCTGCTTATGGAAAGAACTCGGTGCACTCATGGTAGAAAAGCTGGGGTAGTTCTTTATGGGAACAGTCACGTTTTTTGTTCTGTGGTAATTCAGATGTAATGCCAGCAGACCCTATGCTCTGACTGATGGATGCTACAAGAAGAGACATATACATCACAGTAGTGTGAAATTGGAATTTTTGTGACCTCCAGATGTTTCAGTCACTCAGGACTCAATAGTACTTAATAATTGATTCATGTGAGAAAAAAGATAAAGGTCAAGAGATTTTTATAAAATATCTCTTTCTATTTTTATTTTCATAAATGTAAATTTGATGATTGTTAATAATTAGCCTAATCATTGTTACTTAATTTTAATATTTTAAAATGTTGATGCAAGAGAAATAAGCTTTATTTGTCAGCTATTTGTCTCATAGTTTTGGAGACTGAAAAAGCATACAAACAAATAATATCTGCTTTACTGAATGAATGAGAATAATGATGTAATACTTCCAAAAAAGTTGTTTCCATTCAATGTTGTTCAGTAAGACTCCTGATATATTCTTTCTGTACCAGTGTTTTTCATTTTACTTGTATAAAAACAGATTAAAAGCAGAAACTGAAAGCAGGCAAGAGAAGGTATTTTCATAGAGCAGTATTAAAGTATTGACAAGAGGAGAAATGAATACCACAGGTGGAACATTGAGATTCTCTATAGTTTTATAGAAAGATGTCTGAAATGGGAATCAAGGGACATGAGGCACTAAATGATGAAAAACTGACATCTTCCTTAAACACGGAGCTGTATGTACTTCTGGGATTTGCGTTCTCTGATTTGGCCTTCATCCCTCTTTCTGACAAGTAGCTTTAACAAGATTTTGTCCTATTATAATTTAAAAATCTGGCTTCTCATTCTCTTTGGGCCTGATTTTCCTCTTACCTGCCTCAGTGTAAATCAAAGGTCAAGAAAAATAGTGGAGTTAAAATTACATGGAGATCACAGTAAGATCTTTTCTGTGAAGTTTAATATCTCAGTGCACATATTCCAAATTGATCGTTTACAGGCATCTATAGCAATTTCCGCCCACCGAGTTAAATTGTTTTGTCTTGGTTGTTTTTTTATCTGTTAAAACCCTTCAGACATCAGATTTACACTGAAGTTTAATATCAAGAACTGCATGCTTTTGGTGTGCTTTGTTTGCTGTATTTTTGTATTACTACCAAGTAAAGACAGGTTTCCTCAGGGAATACTTACCTTCCACGCATTTTTTAATGTGGGACACCTATTACTGAACTGTTACTATAACTTGTCAAATCACTATCTACAGGCACTGAAGACAGTGAGGTTATATTTATATTATGGGACAGAGGAACACTTTGTAGTTCCTGGATCTATGTTCCATCCATGTTCTGACCCTGTATTCTGCTAAACCTCAACTCTGGTTTCCATGAGAAAGAGGATGTGAAACATGAAATCCAATTATATTTTACATTATAATGAGATTAAGTGCAAGATTTTTTTAAATCTCTGGTATGATGGTCAGGTGGATTGGAGGAAAGTTCTATTCCACAAACACAATGGGATTGTAGATTTAAGAAGAGCGAGTATTAGTTGCTGAAGTTGTAGTCAAGGAGAACAAGACAACAGAATTGATACTTTCCACTGATAGTAAATTGTTGCGGATGGGGAAGTTGGGAAGATTCATTTCCACATATAAAGGACTGGTCACTAAGGCCACCTGGGCATGAAAGGGAGTAGCCAGGTACCAGAATGCTTAAGATTACTGACTGAGTGTTGCTTGGATATTCAGAGAGGAATTACTCTAATGGCCGTACTGTTTCTGGTACCTGTACTTACGCTTAAAAATACATTATGTGGATCTGAGTTACAGTCATATTTGTACTGGAACAAAAGACATACCCTGGAAGGCATAGCTCCTTTCCAGAGCTCATTCTGGGATGTCAGAGTTTTGGGTCTTCAATCTGAATTTGAAGATTCAGGCTTGCCCTAAAGGATTATAACATTTGCTAAATTGTCATTTTCCTTCAACAGGAGCTGAAGAGTGTGTTTACATCAGCATGCAATTTTAAGCCAATGCAGCTGAGTTTACTGATAGGTTTGACTGACAGTTGGCAACTTGTGCTTAGTATTCAATTTTGAAACATCTTATACCTGTCATTTAATAAAAGCATTTTGAATTTCAGATTGTATTAAATACTTCATTCAGGCTACAGGGTAATACATCTTGCCTAATGTTTTCTATAAAAATGCCTTATTTGGCTATTAATTTCACAAATATTTCATCAGATTCCTACTGGGATTCTGCTTCTAGGCCTTTCCCTTCTTTAAAAAGAAGAAAAGTGAAAGAATGGAATAAAATTTGAAAGGAAGCTTTCACTCTGACTGCCATTTTACACATGCTAGACAGCAAGAGTTTACATCCCAATTTAGCAGGCTAAGCGACCCTGTCTTAGCCCAGGGAAATAAGTTGCCTCACGAAAGGAAGAGGTTTAGACGAAACAGGCAAAATTTGTCACTGGGTATGAGAATTGAAATTTGTATGAATAAACAGTCAATTTGAAAAACGTAGACAACGCTGCCACATACTGCTGCAGTATTTCTATTTAAGCTCTGAGTGGCTGCTGCCCTTGTTACTCAAGTAGATTGCTCAGAGGTTTGTTGTCCAAGTATAGATGAGTCCAGCCATAGGGAAAGTTGTGCTGTTGTCAAAACTCTACAGTCTTTTGGATTAGTTTGGAGTAGTTCATGTTCTTTTCTTGCATTGGGAAACCTCATCAGATCCAAGCTACTGGATCAAACTGCTGACTGCTTACTCAGTCAGTTAGCTGTTAATGCCACCTGTTAAAAGCAGCACTTGTTGCTTTTCATTCATATTTGTTGGGCTGGCTGTTCCCAGGGGTGAAAGCCCTGCTATTTGTTCCCTTTAGCTGTTCTTGTCGTTCACTGCTTCTATTAGCTTTTCATATCGGCCGTTCTCAATAGCTGTTCTCTCTGTTAGCTGTTCCCATTAACTTGTTCGCCACTAATCACTTCCATGAGTTGTGCCTTCTGACCCACTCTATCAGCCAGGCTGCTGCTCTGCCCTGCCAAAGCTTGAGCTGCTTACCAATGCTTTTAGAAGTTTCAAAGGTATACGGGGTCTTTTCAGAAAAAAAATAAAATAAAATAAAATCAGACTTCTGAACTCCCTCTCTGTCGTTATCACCTTCATAAAAGAATTTTCAGCATCCTCTTTGATTACAATTTCTGTGCAAATACAGTGGTTCATTAGAGTAAATCTTGGTCTCTGTCAGGCTTAGCTGTGTTGTCAATGCTATAAACTTTTTATTTTTTCCAGCTTTTTAAGAACTTCATTCTTCTTAATAAAAACGCTCCAAAGTACTACAAAACATTCATTGACAGTTACTGGTTGAGACTGTTATTACAGAGGGACATTAAATTTAGTGGGTTGGGTGGTCTTCTAAACAATACTCCTTGTTCCTTAATAATATAATACGAACTAGTCTCCAAAGTCAAAGGGAAAATTTGAGTTAAAGAACAAAATCATATTTCCACATCCATTCATGCACTGAGTGAATGCAATCAAGATTTTACTAATAGACTTTTTAAAGATTACAAAAACTGCTTCATGAAGGTTAAAAAAAAAACCTCCCAATTAGAAAAAAACAAAACACACAATTACTAATGTACACATATTCAAATGGCTTACATCTAGGATACGCTAAATATCATCTCAAGCTCCAGAATTACTATTTCTCTGTCAGCCTGGTTTCCAGAGAAAATGAGACACTCTGCTTAAGGTAAATCTGTTTGTATGGGAGATGAAGCTTTCTTAGGAACCA
>VXBJ01003627.1:1118105-1134565 GCA_013400055.1 Nycticryphes semicollaris
ACAATTGATCCATAAACCATTACTGAGTGCCTTGAAAAGGCATGTGAACAGGATTAGTATCTCTTGAAATCCACGGCCACTCCTGGAGCTCAGTGTTGAGCAAGAGAGGTGCTTTGCTCTTGAAAATCTAACAACTAGTTTTGCAATGTCACCAATTTTTTTCAATCATCCAAATACCACCAATTCAATTAAGCTCATAAACTTCCTACCCATAGTTCTCCAGGATAAGCAGCTCCATTTAAAAGTGAATGCGGACGAGCTTGTGCTGTCCATGTGAAATATTGTTCAATCAACAGCCAAAGTTTTACTTGTCAGTTTTGATATATCCGATAATAGCTGTAGGTTGTTTTGCAATGTCCAATGTTCTGTGAAGATGGGCTTTTCATATTCTTTATTGTTTTTTTCTGACAAAATGTTGCCTGGACTTTTGCAGTTTTGTGAAATGAAACAACAGTAAAAACAATATATAATTTAACCCTCATAGACCTAGCTGGACTGCAGATAAGCATCTTTCCCAGGCTTATGGCTAGTTTTGGCCAGGATATAATGAGTTCCTGTTCATTGATCCCTTATAAGCATCCTCAATGATTGAACATAACCCCATGCACAGCAGGCAGTCATTCATTTGTGCCCCTTTTCAACTCCATTTTAATCAGCATCTGACACTGTTGAAAATCAAATCCATAATTAAGCTTCACAGACAGAGTTTTGGGAAATAATGCAAAAAAAAAAGCAAAATCCAGAGATACTTTTGTAGTCAAGCATCTATATAAATTCTGCATTATATACTCTTAGTGCCAAATGATTTATTCGTACCTAATGGCTCTTTGTTTCTTTTTTTCTCATTTTCTTTGCTGAGGCTATTACCCTGCATTATTAACACACTCACGTGTGATTCTATTTATTTTTTACTAGTGGGAATACACTTTTTTTTTTTTTTTTTTAGAAACAGCTGTTTATTGTATATATAGGTTTAAAGTGAAGGTACACAAACACACTCACAAATCAACTTAATAAGCACCCTGATAAATAGCATGGCTGCTTAATTGGGACAATTGCTAGGGAACAGATTCAATGACCCCAATCAGTGAATTAATGGCACACCTAGTTGTGAAAAGTCCATTTAAATGATATGCTTGGTGTTGTCTGCTGCCTAGTCACAGTAGTTAACAGGTGTGAATTGGTGTTCATAGCATAAATTTCCTGCTGCTTGACCCTTTGTTCACTTCAGGTTGCTTCTCTACTCTATCATAGTTGCTAAGTGAATGAAAATTGCTGGATTTGTCTTAAATATATCAGACTATATTAACGCCTTTATAACAGCCAATTTAAAAAGTAAGATTATTTAGAGAGAACGGTCTCTGTGGGAACCTTTCTAATTATTTACTGGGTAGGCAAAATGAAACCCATTTTCCATGCCATGTTCGGCCACACACTTTTAAAGTAAGTAAAGCTCCAGAGTAACTAATAAACTGCATTTTAGACAAAACCTCGACTTATTTATCTGGTTTCTTGGGGAATGCACTGTTTCTGTGAACTTTGCTGATTCCCTCATTAAGGGCCCTGTAGGGACAGCTAAATAATGTAACATCTAAACTATCTGGTGCCTCTCCCCAGAAGTGGACATCTCTGACTCCCGAGTTCCACAAATAGCGATGGGGCTGCATGTCCCACAGGCCAGTGTGCTGATTTGTCTGCTCAGTGTTTGGTTTCTGAGTGCGGTAAAGATCAGTCTGCAGAGTTGATACGGCTGGATTTAAAAACAGCAGAGATGAAACTGTTTTTCCCCCATGTCAGCTGATATCTGGCGGTTGTTAGATAAGTATTGTGTCCTTTGGTTTTATATTTCCTTTCTCATCCTTAGGAAGTTTATCTCTTATGGAAACAATGCGAAGGAATAGAAACATAATAAATTGACCGAAGTAAATAAACATGTCCTTTTCTCTTCTCTTCCTAAGTGAATCTGTCACCTCGAGTTTCACTGTGGCTCTAATGGGAGTTTGTCAGCTAAATAGAACTGTTCTGCTGCTTTCTCTAAGTTGCCATCAAGCAAATCTGACCAGATATGAAAAAGCTATCCTGTCATAACATTTTATGACTATAGTTGAAAGATTTATAGACGCAATCATATTGAAAACCTTCTTTTGTCAAAGCAGAAGATGAGCAAGGAGAAAAATAATCTATGGAGTTCATAACTGGTCTCTGAAGTGCTTGAACACAAGATGGATGCTACTTTAAACCTTGCTATGTAGTGTCTTATGTTTCAACACACCACAAAACTACCAATGTATTTATACATTGCAAGCGTTTGATGTGCAAGGAAAGAGAAGGAACGCACGATGTCTAGCTGCCATATGACATTCAGTAGGCAGCTCAACACTTCACTGGCTCAGCTCATAGCCCTGGTGGAGTATGTCAAAGATAAAGATCCAAATCCAATGCCAGCCAACCAGAGTATGCTGCAACTTCAAGTCAAACGCAAGAAACTAAAAATGTCAGTGGAGTGGTGAGGGAAATGGACTAGGTGGGTGGGACTGCATGAAAAAGGGGTTTTCACTCAATCCCTATCACTTTCTCACTTCCAGTCTTTTTTTCAGAAGCCACTGAATCAACTTGCATTGCCAATAAGTAACAAAAGTGAGAGCGCAATATCTTTTCTGTCTTCATTTCAAAGAAACCGACTGCTCTTTTAGAAAATAACACAGAAAGTTTTAAAAATGTACTTTAGGAATCTTTGAAAACCAAAGCCCTGCTGGACAGCACTTAACAGCAATGTTAATAAAGTGGCAGTGTGTGGCATGACATACACCCTAGACAGGGTCTAGTGCAGTAAGAGAAGCCATGCACCACAGGAGGTGTATAAGTGAACTGTTAACGCTGGCAGAGCTACTTTCAAAGTCCGGCTTCACTCTTGATGGTAACAGATAACTAAACATAACTGTAGCAAAAGCTCTACCAAGGAAGGGCAAACATCCCAAACCTTGGCTATGCAAGTGTTGGCACAGCTATACGTATCGTTTAATAGGAAGAAAGTGAGGGAATAGAAAACAGGATGCTTTTACTGTTGTTTTCTTTATTTTTTCTTTGACTTTTTTATTGTACAACTCTTATACTGTACATTGTCTGAAATAGCAATCAGGACTGTATCAGGCTACTGCCCTGATTTAGGAGAGGTTTAGCTGATGACAATTGTTCATTTCTTTTCATATATATGCTTTTCTCCCTTTGCTTCAGAGCCTCATTTCCAAGCAAGAACACCTTCAAATGGCTAAAGACAAGCTTTAATTGAAAACTTGAACACATGCTGAATGTGTCACAGTGCTTGGACAGTCACTGTACACAAACATTTATATTCAATGAAAGGAAAGTCCCACTAACCAAACCCAGCTTGATTGGAATCTGAGACTGCCAAGCAGTATTTGTCAGGCATAAATACAGTACAGAGGTGGTAATGCACTGTTTTAAGCCAGATGGAGGTAGGGAGGTCAACAAGAGACCTAAGGTCCCCCTGGTTGGAGGTATTACAAGTGCCATAGAAAATATTTTGAAACACATTCTACCCTGGACAATGGAAAGTATGTAGGAATTGTTCCTCTTATAAATATTCAGTAATAAGAGGTAAAATAGTTTAAAATTATTTTTTTCATTTCAGACTCATTATCAGTTCAATATAGATTAGTAGCCACAGAAATCACATAAAACCATGACAGGAGTCAGGATGTATGCAACAGTGTAAAGCATTAATTAAAACTAAATACATATTGTATGAGGGCATAAAATTATTTATAGATTTTTACCTCTCACCTTTCAGAGAAGGTACTCCTTACACAAGTGTCTTTTTAATTCTTTGCTTAGACCACATAACCATTATACCAAATATAAACTGTCCTCTAAACTTTTAAAGAAAAATCTTAATTTGATATTTAGTGAAGTAATGTGACTGACATGTGAAGATACCTTGCACAGTGTGGCAGATATCTTGTTAAATTATCCGTGGTATTGGGAACTTGCAGGTCATTGACTATCCCAATTTAATTTGGCTAGTACAGGACATTTCTAATAATTAATACTGTAATAACACTTAATGATCTGCACTCATGCAATCTGAAAAACCAGCTAATGGTGCAGTTTTTAGCTACTGCACAAGCAGCAAGTTTAAATTTGTCAAATGCTGCTATTTCAGCATCACACAGTCATGCAGAAGACCCTGCCTGTGGGGCTATCATTGATCCAGATGCTAGAGTCTGGCCATGATGTAACAAGAAGTGATGGACTTGGTCTCAAGGGAGATGTTCCTTTGGAATTAAAAATGGGAGCTCTATGTTTATGGGGAACACTCCCCATTTCCCTCTTGTTGCAGAGCTGTTGACAGAAGGGATAAGAAGAAAATGGAAAATGGGAGATCAGAATAAAAAAGAACAAATCTGTTCACTTACCCCATTATAGCGGATTGTTAATTTTAGGACTAACTTCTCTTTGAATTTCTTAATCACGGGCTCTACCTCAAATGATCTGGTTGACATAAAGGTAGGCTTTATTCTGTAGTCAGTGGAATAAAGTCATCAGCACTGATTTTTATACTGCAAGGTAGTAGAGTTTAATTCTCTGAAAGAATAGAAGGACATTGTCTTTTACACCGGTTTCAAATATTTTGTCATGGAGAAGGACTTAGGAAATATTCCTGTTGGTCTATAATGGAGATAACTTTTGGAATGAACAATTAAAAGAAAGTCAACAGATTCCCTTCCTCCCCCACCGTAGTCCCATCGTATGCTTGAGAATGAACACAACTCCTTGGAGCTATAAATTCCTGGTACATTTATTTGGGAAATAGAGTTTGGCATTCTTTAAAACAGCAGAATTTCACTGAAGAGTCCAGTCCAAAAAAAGATGATGCTTTGTTCTACTTTGATCAGAACAGAAAAAGTTCTACTATGCCACACTTCAGGATTATGAAGCTGGTTTTCATTGGACTGTGGCCCTTGGTTTAGAAAGTGGTTTTCTTGACAAACAGAGATTCAAATAAAGTGAGAAGGTAAACATTGCACCTTCCCCGCATTAGCTCAAGAAAGAAAAGGTTTAACAACCAAGCCACAGACTGAGAGTAGGGAAACATCTCATTCTGACTGAAAGACAGATCTCGTGAACGTACAGAGGAATCTACATGAATGGGAAAGTGAAACAGCTTAGACTTTGAGGGAATGAAAAAAGGTTTATCCTCTCCTCTTAGTTTAAGTAAAAATCACGGACTTCCCAATTAAGTCAAGACCATGTGAAGATTGATAAAAATCCCAAGCTTTATTTTGTACATTCCAGGATTGCCTTTATCCTTGGACTTTTAAAATTAAGATTTTCTTTTATCTTGCATTTATTTTTTTCTGTGCTTAGCGCTGTGAGCCAGCAATCAAGAAAACCAAATCAAACTGCTTAAGAGATCCAAAGAAAAAGGATGAACATTCATGCTTTCTCTTCACAATCTTTTGATAAGTACAAATCAACAAAGTCCAGTCCTGTAACTAATTTGCTGGTACATGGGTTCCAATGGAGAAAGAACTAAGTCAAGTCAAAGGACACAACAGTTTTAAGAAGAGGACCTGAAAGTGCAGGGAAGTTTACTGTCTCTCTTGTCCTGAGGGCATCTACTCTTTGCTCTTTCAGTTAGGTTTTTAATGTCATAATTATACTAGGTTGATATTTTAGTGAGCTGGATACATGGCTTTTATCTCCATCTGTAAAAGAAAATGTCCATTCCTCTCAGAAGGTGACTCGCTCACTTTAGGCCATGGTTAGTTCAATTTATCTGGATCTAGGGACTGCTGCAATCACAGACATGCTTCTCACATATAACATCAAGGCCTCAGCTGTAATGATGCTTGAACTGTGAGAACTCTTAAGGACTAGTAGCCAAAATGAGGCTCATATGATCATTAGAACTGTTAAAAAACCCCATTGCTCTTATCTGAGAGTGAAGTCCTGACTCTAACAATTTCAAGGAAAAAAATCTCATTGTTTTTAGTAGACGTAGTCTCATCATAGATATGTTTCATGAATATACCCCATATTATGACCTAAAGTTTATCACTGGTTTGAGTCTAAAATTCAGTTCTTGCTTGTCATTCACCCAGAAATCAGTGGCATTTAATAATCTGTAGAGGACTGAGTGGCATGCAAACAAGATTTCAGGAGCCCCACAGACTTGTTAAAAAGGGTATATAACACGTCCAAGCCATTTTATTAATTATTATTTGTCATGTGAGATTAAACTAGCAATGCACAGGGTTGTTTTCCAGTTTGTCTGTCTTCATATCCCATTAGAATATCCCGATGGAATGGGATATCAGGGTATGCACAAGGCTAATAAAAAATAAAATCATAGAAAGCAACATCTCATTAAAGTTCATGAAGACCCTGAAATGTGAAGGTATATGACTCTTCTGTGTTTATTGAAAATAACAAAGAAATAAGCAAAAAAGAAATACAATATTTGTAAAACTTTAATTTGTAATTTTGATGTATGCAAATTCATACATTAGCATGTGGTTTCACACATTGTTAACAAATATGACTGATTCTAGAAAGTTAATTTAGAAATTTATTTCAACTCTCTAGTGATAAGAATACCAATCACAGCTCCTGTTTGGAACAATTGGATTATCTAAAATAACAAATACGTTCCTGTTTTCACTTATTTATTTTGTCCATTTTTTCCCCTTTTCCCCCCCTTTTCTATTTCTTCCCTTTCCCTTCCCTTTCCTTCCCTTCCCTTTCCAGGGTTTTTTTTGTTTATCTAAGGTTATACATTTACTTCATTTGTAATTAGAATCATAGAATTATAGAATGGTTCGTGTTGGAAGAGCCCTTAAAGATCATCAAGTTCCAACGCCCCTGCCAGGGGCAGGGACACTGGTTCCCATATCAGGAATTGTACGGAAACATTGCCCTCACATACATGGCTGAGGCCACAATGGCTAAGCAGATGCTGGGCATTTCACCTCACAAAGACAAGGATTTTTTATTGCCAAGATATCTATCTTCTCTGAGGCAAAACATGAATCAGCAGATCACCAAAGAATCCTTAAAACTCCAAAGACTAAATGATTGAGAGAAAACATGAGGCTGCCGATGTTGTAAACCATTTTTTGTTAAAAGGTTTTTAAACATTTATTTCTCAATTAAAAAAAAAAATTGTCAGAAAAAATAATTGAAAATTATTTTGTTTTTTAAAACTTGAGGAAATAAAAGGAAGATCCAGACTGCCGTAAAACACTGTGGAGAATTAATGTGACTGCAAAATTTAACCGATCTCTTTCTGAGACTTTCTGACCCTGATTTTTGAAAGCTGTAGTTGTACTTGCAAATGACCCATGCTTTATTTCCCACTATGCCAAACTGGAAGAATGTCTTAGCTCAGTCTAATATCAATCTCAAAAAATATCTGCAGATAAGTAACCTGATGCCAAGAAGTATTTTTAATCCCTGCAGAAGTCAAACAACAATGAAACTCCATAACATTTTCAGGTACCCAAAACTGTCAGTAGAAAAGAAAATTTAATTAATTATCAAAATTATCAAAATTTGTCTTCTATATGGAATAAATAACATTCCACAGCAGAAACTGTCAACACCTCCTCAACAACATATATGAGACAACTGTTGTGTTTCGTTACAACACACTCTGCTTTTTATTCAATGAAGCACTGAACTGAGGTTCAGATATTTGAGGCCCACTCAAAAATGTACGGATATTACTTCCTTAACTCAGACATCCAGTTTTTGTTACAATCTAAAACTCCTCATCCTGTTTTAGGATCTGCCAATGACTTGTGCAACATGCTATTCAGCATTGTTTTGGCAATTTTACACAAGCATTCTTTGGAACAGAGAGGGCTGCTTTTTGAATATGTTTTAAATTGACTGAGCACCTTTAATCTTCTGTTTCAAATTCTATAACTTTCCAGAAAGACACACTGCTGTCATCTGTGTCACTTTACTTAACTGGCTTCCTTATGGTACTTATGCATTTACAGTTTGTTATCACAGTCCTAGTTTTTCTGTAACAATCATTGGAATAACTCAGGCATTCAATCCTGGCAAGCCACAGACTATTCTGCACTTTGAAATTCATAGATTTAGCAGCATAGTGTCAGATCATTTTTCATAACCCTTGTTTCCTTGTCAGCATGTCATAGCCAGTAAAGAGCTGCTAGATTAGTACAAATATATAAATCTTTTCTCAGCTTCACCTCACTGCTGTTTAATACTACTTTACTACACCACTGTGCTTACTAGCTTAAAATACCTTCTGTTTGGAGAAACGCATATTTATTATTATTATTGGGGAGTTTTTGTGCAATTTCCCTGAGCACAGGCTGACAGCTGCATAGCACTTTGTCATTTATCATTGTACACAAGATCTGTCAACTTGGGGAACAATTTCAATAAAAAAAAAAATTCTGCATGAAATTACTTTGTGAGAGGATGAAAAACAGTTCTGGCTTTTGTATGTGCAATTCCGTGTCTCTATTTATTTATTTATTTTTGCCTACTTTTTTTAATTTTGGCTGTGAAAGGTACTTAATGTACCAAAAACAATTTGTACAAGCATTATTTCACCAATTGAAAGTGTGTACGCCTTGCTGAGGTCTCCCTTATCTAACTGTTGCTAATACATTTTCATGCTGTGCTCTTATGGCTTCATTTTACAGTTGACGAGATCACCCACTCCATGCTGTGTTGGAAATGGGACCCTCGTCACTATAGTCCACAGAGTGCACTTAACATGAACAACAAACAACAAAAAGTTACCACTTTAAAACATCTTCATTCCTCTATCCCTTTGTTGTAAACTTAGCCTTGCTTTTATGCCTCCCTTTAATAAACTAAAGCATAACATCTATGTAAATCAGAAACCCCGAACCTATCACAAAGAGGAAGGACTTACTAACCTATAGATTCTGTTGAGTTAACCTCCGAGTAGGTCAATAACACTCTTCAGATTATTTCAAAATCTACAGCAGTCCTCCTTTGGTGACCTCAGTGTCCTCAAAGCTTACAGTGGGAGAAATAATATTTTCTTTCTGTGACACAGCAATTTTCTCCACTTTTGCTTAATTTCTTGTACATCATGCCCTATAACAAGATCAGCATCTAAGGCCTGCAGTTAGTAAAACCAGCTGGGGCAATAATTGCTGTGAAATTATGTTCTGGACAGCTGAAAAGGAGGGATCAGTATTACAGTCTCTTGTTTTCCACCCTGTCAGTTTTTTCTCCAGCTATGGATTTGTTGTCATCAGCGCCTGATGATTCTGCTGACACCCCTGTCAGAAATGAATTTTTCACTCCCCACTTGATTGACTCCATTCATTGCGGGTAACTCTGTCAGAAAGTGCCACTCGCAAGCTCACTCACGCATGTGTTTGCGTTTTCTACACCAGTGCTGGACAGACAGACAGACACATAAACCCATGAAATATTCAGTGACCATATTTCCCCCTTAATTTATAGCTCTTTATTGTCCTTGCCTAACGCTATCCATTCTTTGAGTTTTCTTTAAGTCACTTGATTTTGAAAAATCTTTCATTTGGAGGAGGGAGATTTGCAGATTCGAGGCTTCATGCATGAATTAAAGCACGGTTGTTAATTTCTCGAATAAACTAATATTTGAATGTATGCTACTAATGCCGCTCGCTTTCATATACTACTACTAATAAAAGGATGCTCCAGAGCCTTTCATAGGAGACTAGTGTTTGTTAAATTAAAGTGGGAGATGGCTTCAAAACTTGGGCCATAGGAATGACCCCGTAACAGTGTAAAAAGTAATAAATGAGGGACTTTCTAGGGCCTGGATTATTCAGCCTAAATAGTTGCTTATTGCTCTCTGAGAGTCAGTGCTCATAGGGAGAGTTCTTGTTTCTGAGGAAATAGTCAACCAAATACTGCATTAAAATGCGCAAAACTGCCTACAGGCAACCTACTTCCAAGACAAGATGCAGAATCACAAACTTTTTCAAGTGTGAGCAGAATGTGCTTGCAAACCACAATGAAGAGCATTACAAGACTTCATCTCTGTAGCAGGCACTAGTGTTTTAGAAATCACTTTGTCATACATGGAATAAAGTAGGGCAAGACTGTTAAAAACACACACAAAAGAGTTTGTGGCAGCCCAAGGACCACTGTGTATCATTATTAAGATGCTAATAAAAAATAAGAGCTATCAGAAGAAAAAAGTTGTCAACAAGACAAAGAGAAAAACTGCCATTAACCCGAGACTATTCACGGGACACCGGAATCTGTTCTTACCCACGCTTACGCTGGCGTCAGTAAGACATGGCTCAGTTGAAGTTAATGAAGTTATACAGGTGATAAAATCTGTTACACAAAAGCTATCATACTGATAAAAAGAAGAGCACACATAATCTGCCCGGTATATCCCAGCCTCCATCAAAATGGCTTTGCATTTCACAGCAGTGAAGGCACATATTATATTTTTTTCCACAACATGATCTTGTCACCATCTGTAAGCAGGCTAGTAAGGATAACCAAATATAAAATTAGCAGATGCTGTCCACAGAAACTTGTTGGGCTTATCATGTGATTTGATGTTTTTCACAGTATTTGCGTCTTAAAAGTGCAAGAAAAGTTGAGAGAAGGCAGAGGATGGCAATACCAAACCTACAATTTCAACTGTGTTTAGATTTAATGGCAATAACAAAGAGGTTTCAAATGTATTGCTGTCTTTCATTTTAATATAAGTCTCCTGACCTGGATATTTGTCTCTGGTACCTGATCATTTATTAGGACAACATCTTCTAGAAGAAGCTCTGGTCATTTTGGTTTCAAAATAATTATTTCAAAGAATCTGTTAATTGATTTTTTTTAATAGTAAAACCTTCTATTTTGAAAAAAATGGTAAGTTTATTGTTTTTGGTTTTGCTTTAATCTCTGAGTTTTGATTCCAGCAGGCAGATTTTTCCTCCAAGTCAATTATATCTCTAAAACCAAATGAAAAGTAATTACTTTTTTATTGACACATTAAAAGGAAATAAATAGTATAATCAGCAGTTATATGCTTTCCTCAAAGGTGTTGCTTTCATAAGCATTATGATTAGCTGATTAGCTAACCAGATTCAAAGAAGTGGGAGAAAGAGGTGGAAAGAAGACCATAATGAAAGAATAGGGAGTCGGTGGTTTCATACAAAAAAAGGAGCATTTCTAACAAAGTCTGATACAAGAGCAGCTGATTGAATTGAAACATGTAGGTGAGCAAAATGGCTCTTATCAAATTTTACAAATCATTGCATTACACCTTTACTTACAATATTTCATTGCTCTAACATTCTGCTATTATTCATATTATTGTATTGTTTTTGAGCAAAAAATTCTGAAAGGTTAATTAAATGGTCTCAAAAAATGATACAACTGGACCTGCAGCCTTAAAAAACATCTCTACAGATGATACTACTGGGCTTGCAGTCTCTGGGTAAAAAAAAAGGTCATCACAACTGAGTGGTCAGTTTTATTTGACAGACACTGAAAATTATTAGCCTTTTGAGAAATGATCTGTGAGAAAAAAGTCAGTTTTTGATCTTGAAGAAGCTTGATACACAGTACACTCTTTTTTTTTTTTTTTTAACCAACCTTCTGGACAGTAATCTCCAGTTTGAATGACAACTTTTTTTGCACTTTGGCAGGTAGGCTTAAGTTCATGAAGACGCTTTTATAGTGGAAATAAAAAAGGAAGAGTCTCACGATGCTTAAATTGTGACAACCAATTGCTAAAAGGAAAAAAAAAATCCTCTTTCTAAATAAAGAGAAACAAATGAGCATAGGGCAGTAAAAAGTTAAAAAATGAGGGAATGAAACATTTATTCTGTCACAGAAACAAATAGGGTTTAAAGGCAGAAAAATGACAGAGAATATAAAACAATTATAAGTTATTTTAGGCAATAAAAGTTCAGTGATATCTTCTGAGGATTTGATCTAAATGGTGCCAATGCCTCACAACGCATTGGATGAAGTTACAAACACATAGAGGAATGATCAGATCATTTGATCCAAAAAATTACAGATCAAGAATCTGATACACAAAGGAGTTATTTGAAAAATGACTGTCTGGAGCTGGAGCAGAGTGTCTCACACACATTAATACCGTTGCTATAAAAAGAAAGGAGAAGGAGAAGGAAGGGCAAAAGAATGAAGAAATGACACCAACTGCTCATTGCCCTGAATGGCAATAGTGGAAACTTCTATCACTATTACTTCCGACTTTGAAGTAAAATGCAGAAATGAAGAGTCACGAATAAACAAGGAATAGAAAAAGCAGAAAAGTTCTGTTTATCCAGTCTACTTAAACTAATCCTTTTTTCTTGCCTATTATTTATTACAGTCCAAGTGTACACCCCACTCAGGTGGAAATGTGAGGATATGGGCTATTTAATATAGGGAATTTGCCTAATGTAGCACAATTACAGAAATGCACTGAGTAAGTTTGGGGCAATTCCTCAGTAAAGAATTCTTTATGGAGTGCCTACAAGGCACACCTGTGCCTCATTACCCGAATCAAATTTTTGCCATGTTGATTTGGAGGACAAAATAGGCTTAAGAGATTTGACTTACATAATTACAAAGAGCACAAGGAAGAGACATTAAAAACTGGAAGAAAAACTCAAAAACCTGCCACACAGTACAACAGGAGGACAAAAATACAAGGCTAGCTCTAACTTTGTACCTAGGAGCATCTATATAGCAAACAATTCCATTTTGTTAACAAGCCACAAACGTACACTTAAGAAGCAGGTGAACAAATGTAATTGTGAGAAGTACAATGATGCTTCTGAGTCTAAATTGTGTTCCTCCCAAGGCGCATGTGTTCATCTATTGCATAGTATTTTTGTGTGTGGTTTTGTTTTTCCCCTCTATTTTAAAACAAGTAAATGGCTTTTCCCTTAATGACCACAAAGAGGTAAAGGTTTACAGATTCCTTTTCAAATCTGTCGCCTCTCTGTTTCTGTATTATTGAAATAAAGCGGGTCATATGCCTTCTCTCTCCCTCTGTATTCCTGGCTTCGGCCTGGCCCGACAGGTCAATACAGAGTAAAGGCCATTAATATCTGAGAGCTGTGAAGAACTTGTATTAAACACCGATACTCCCATTATGCTCTCTGGTGAATAGGTTTCCATATCAGAAAAACACCATTAGAGTTATCAGCAGCTGGCACAGTTTTAACCTCAGCAGAGGCCAAGGAACAAATAAACAGAGACTGAAATACCCCATCATCTCTAGAAGCAGTTACTTGTACTCTGAGTGCAGGTAGATTGGTGTAGTACCAGGGGGTAAATTTGCCCTCTGTTCTGCTCCTGCCATAACCCATTCCTTGCACAGAGAGAAACAGATGCAACCTCCATGACTGACAATCTGACCACTGTGACTAGCTTTTCATTCGGTTTATTTGCTCTTAAGCTTTCTTTGCAGACTGTTTTTATTCTAAAGAATCAAATAGGCTGGAAAGCAATGCAGGTGTTAAGACATCTCTCAAGGCAAGGCTGGTACTGAAAGCAGAACTTTTAACCTTTCACACTTTGATGACTGTATTTGATGACATGTGGAACTCTCACTTCTCAGGGGATAGTTTCATTCTCAGTAGTTTATGTATATGTTGTATGGGAGAAGATTCACACACTGTGGCAGCACAAACATTTAAATTGAGCACTTAAAAAAATCTCCAAATATTATACCACTTCAGCCCCCAGCAGCTGACCCATATTTAACACATTCAACGTGCGTGCTCCTGCACAAACCACCTCACACGCAGACGGCTTTTGTGATTTGAGCCTTAACAGGCAAATACTGATTCAGAGCGGCAGAGAAATGGCAGTGGACTGCTAAGGACTTCTGGTGACTTCCCTCCCGAAATACTACCAGCTGCGCTAAGGCGAGGCAAAAGCACCACTTTGAGGAACCAGGTGGATGGGGAAAGGTGAGAAGAAGAAATGAGCTGTGCAAGCATATGTTTGACTACATAACAGGCAGGCCAAATACTGCTCCTTCACCTACTCTGGTGCAATGAGCAGCAGTGCTGAAGGGAAGCCTCCAAGCCTCAGTGTTTCCACGTGTCCCTCTGCTTGCAAGTTGCTCTCCTTCATGATATGCTGTATGGGCTGCACTTCAACCCCACACTTTCTCCTCTGAAAAGAGCCCGCTTAACAGTGTCATCACTGGGTGTGTATCTGTGGCTAATTGATCTTTAAAACTGGCAGAATCTGGCTTGCCTGTGGGTGTTAGGACTGGGTTGTTATAAAGGTGCATGAGAGAGTTATGTCTGGGTATGAATTTGGGTTTAATTGATCAGTCCTGGATTTTTAGCTCAAAGAGATATAAACATTGAAGGAAAGCATGTGGTATCCATGTAAGAGAGAGTTTTAATTCAAATTGCAGTCATCACCACCTTAAATATTAAAAAGAGCTTAATAAGAAAGAATTACCACTAATCACATGCAGAGTCAATGCTACTGTACTTTTGTATTGCTGGTTGCCTGGAAAGGAATATAAATTTTGATTATGCTATGTCCTTATATGCAAGGTGGAAAAGCAAAAGACCTGAAGGTTTAATTTAAACATGCTTCCACCTACCCATGTCTTGCATTTTTACTTCCCATCCTGCCTTCAGAAGGTAAAAATACATTGCTGGAGTCTTTGCAGACCATAAGTACTTGCTGATGGAGCAGCAACCTGAAATCAGAACAAAAAATCTGCTTTATGTCTCTGTTGACTGGGAAATCATTTGTATATATGTGCTACAAACCACTATCTCCACCAACTGCTTGATATGGAAAGAAGAAAATGACGCTAGTAATGTATGACCCTGAGAGTAGAGGAATTGTAGCTATTTACATCAGTTGTCAGCAACCTGCTGCTTGTTTGCGGTGTTGCTGCATGGATATAGATAACCTCTCTGAAACATTAGCTGAGACAAAGCAAGTAATTCTTTGTTGACACATTGTCAGTTTCTAATTTGTTCTCAAACTGTGAGGTAAATCCTCCATCTCCACTGGAAAAAGGACTGCTCTATCTCACATCAGGCTTTCTGCCCTTTTCACTTTCCATTCTCAGCTGGAAATATAGTCGAAAAGGAGTTTCCTGCCCGGAAACTGATAAAACATACCAACAAAATTATCTGGAGAGTTTAACCTTAGCTGCGGTCCCTTTACATCAACCTGAACAAAAACACAGAGCAATGCAGAAAGAAAAGTGTGATCCTTATTAGTGCAGCATCAGAAATCAGGAGGCTGCATTTGCAAGGGACTGAAGTTATCCCTTGCACTTGGAAGATGTGGCTTTAGCTACAAAAATAAGTGCCTTGGAGCCAGGCCTTGGTGAGCAAAAATGAAAAGCTGAGAAACAAAACCAGAGTGATGGCTCTTCATGAAACACAGCGAGGTCAAGAAGAAATGGCGAGCACTGTGGCAAGGACTTCACCCTCTTTCCACTCTTACTTGTTGGTGCCTTTGAGGAGCCTGCACTAAGAATACAGTAAATGTGATGTGCTAGGAATCTCCTTGCAGAGAGATTGACCTGATTACATTTCACTGGGCATAGGAGCTCATTCTTCTTTCTGACTGCTGCTTGGATATAAGACTGACAGCTGGATTCCATCACTTGGATTAATGGGTTAAAAGCTGACATCTTTTTAGTATTTTGGACTTTATTTTCTTTATCAGCTTGACTTTCATCCTCAGAGTGCTCTTGCAACAATATTCTTTTAAAAGTACACTTGTCAGGGTCCATTTGCTACTAGCTACCTTGATGGTGACATCAGCGATGGCTGTGGTTTACCTTTTGACCTTAGAGAGGCAGCAGATGGGCCCAGTAATAAATCCCGATTATTAGTGAAGGAGCCAATAGCTTGGAAAGACAGAAATAAAAGTCAGGCAGTTTTACACTGCAGTTCCTGTTATCTGCTTTGATATGGAGTTGTGGGCAGTGTCAGGGGTGATGATGAGCAGCCTGGGCTGCCTGCATCTCTCTGCTTCCAGGCAGGTGGTGCCTGCCATGATGCTAGCCTTCTCTTCCTGCCCACCCTTCCTCCCTCCTTCCTTCCCTCCCTCCCTCCTTCCCTCCCTCCCTCCCTCCCTCCCTCAGCAGCCCAAACTGCCTCCCCACCCCAAGTCCACTTAAGTTTTTGAGTTAAAAGCAGTAGGTGGAAGGGTGAGAGCCCTCATGGTAGCCAAGGGGTAGATGGAGCCACCCTGAGCTGAACTGTTCTCCACAGGCTGCCGTGGTAATGGCCGATGTATGTCATGCAGGCCACAGAGTAGGGTGCAAGGGGCTGGGAAGAGGCCTCAGCGTAACCTGGGTTTGGCGAAGGATGAGGGAGCTCTACCATGATGTTTTAACAATGTTTAGAAAAGTAATAATACAGAATAAAATCCATGGTGCAGTCCCCTGCAGCATGGGTTTTGTG
>VXBJ01003627.1:1134578-1176393 GCA_013400055.1 Nycticryphes semicollaris
TGTGTTCAAGATGTTGGGGTTTGGAGGCAGAGTGGCTGGGCTGGCTGGTAGCAGTTACATACAATGCCTTAGTTGGGACTTGGCTATGGAAAATGTATTTTAGCCAAAGTAGCATTCTGCATGGTTCAGCTCAGACAGTTTTTTTCAATTTTTGGAGTAAAGTTGTTTATGTTTTAATCTTGACTAGTTCTGTTTGGGTTTTTTTTCCTCAAAGAGTGTGGTTCGATAGGAGAATTTTCTTAATTGTTTTTAGGGGTGTTCTGTTATATACTCGAATCCTACAGCAAAATTTGTAGTAAATTGTGGTTTTGTACAATTAGAGACTGTAAGATTTTGGTTTATATAAACACAAAAAGCTGGCTGTAATAACTCAGCCGCATCAGCCAAATTTCCAAGATGTCACATGTACTTAGAACCTGTATGTGCACTTAGAGAATGATGAAGTAATTGCTGTTTTACTTAACCATTAGGCATAAACCACATAGGAATAGTACATATTAAGAATTTTTCTCTGAAATTTCTATAGGTTTTGTGATTTTAGCTTCTTTTTTTTTCCCTAGGAAAGGTGAACAAGGCAAAAAGTCTTTATTGTCTTCGCCTGTAGTCTTTGTTGGACAAGAAAGAGTAAAGTAAGTGATCTTCTCTTCTCACCCCAAGTTTTTGTTTGTGCTTTGAAACATTTGAAGTTTTCCATTCAAGTGCTGTTTTCTCAATACGTATAGAAAATGTCTTTCAAAAAAGAAAAAGATTAATTTATATCAGGGGTCCGGTGCCACTCTTTCTATGTCTGTGAGCAGTCTCATTTATGTGAACAGACTAAACCTTTTAAACTAAATCAAAGAAAATTTAACACTTTTCTTATCTGAAAAACTTTCCCATTCATTTACTAGTAGGAATGACTGTAATTTGCCCTGGCTTGTTTTGAAAGCTATTATTAAACTATTGGTTTTGTTGCAAGTATTTTCCAAATGAACACTGATTTTTTTTGCTTTCCAACAAATCAATCATTTAAAATTCCAGTGAGTTATAAAGCTATTCCTTCTCCAAAAAGGTATGCGCAACAAGTAGGACATTTTTGATTGCTGGATAAATTTACTTCAGGAATGTGATGGAAAAAAGTGCTACAAATCTTTTTCAAAAATAGGAATCCCTTCTGAGGTAAAAAAAAAAAACCAACCTGTGACTTTTTAAAAATAATTTTTGTAAATTTAATTCCTTTACCTGAGTAGAATTTTTTTTTTAAATGTTTGGGAGCAAATCTAAAATAGTTCTAGATGCAATTCTGCAAGCTTTGTTAACAGAAGTACCAGAAAAGTCAATTTAAAATGCCATTTTCTATCTCTGTATAATGTAAATGAAGAATGCATATGGGAATTGGGCCCTTAATTTGTATATAGAACAAATTTGTCAATAGAACAGACACAAGCTTACTGCAAAATTATTAACGGCTAGTGGTTTTACTTCATCAGTCGTTATTTTTATAAATCATTTCCTTGCCAGCATAGAAACAGAAGCTCTACTGTTTTGGAGAAGAAAGTGTATGTGTATGTTGTGTGTGTTCCATATAAATTACCCAGGTGTTTTAATACATCCAGGTGGTTTTTTATTCCTTTCGGAAAAACAGAAAGGAAACAACCCAAGGGCTAATGTTCTAATTATCAGTGGTTGTGCAAGCCTCCAAAAAGCATGTATTCTATAACCCCTGGAAAAATTCTGACATGTTATAAACTGGCTAAATTAGCTTAAATCGGTAAACAAACAAATTGGTGCCAGCACAATAGTACAATAATGCAGTGCATACTAAGTGACTTATTTTCCTAATGCCAAAAATAGCTATGTAAAGCAATGCTAAATAGTCTTGATTTTTTCTTTATATAATTTGAGTTAGAAGTTTTAAAAAGTTGTAATTCCTGCCCTTTAAAGATGAATGGGAGAACATCTAATTTCTCAGAGATTTCTGGGAAACTCCTTGTTGACATTGACTTACAACCCAAACCACAGATGATTCAAAATGTTAAAAATAAAAGAAATTTCATTCAAAGTACTACGGTAACTCTGGAAACTTGGATGCGTGATTTTTATTTTTTTTTTTAGTTTAGAGTTGAGAGAGGAAGTCAAATTCTTCTCAAGGGCAGATCATATTGGGCTAAACAGAGTAATATTGAAATTGTTTAGGTAGGAGAAGAAACAAAAGTGTGTAGGGGAAAAGCATTAAAAAGTGTAAGGAAATGTAAGACAGTCCACAGTGGGTTTTGGAATCAATGATAGGGGCATTGAAATGTAATGAAAAAGCATAATTTTTACTCTCTTAATTCCTGATGGCTGTTTATCTGCTTTTCTGTTCTGTATTGGGAAGATACTGTGCGTGGTTGAATTTTGTCTACGAACAACAGAAAGTACCCTGTGTATATTAATGGCTGTCCCTGCCATTCCTTTCATTGTTGTGCGTAGCATTTTTTGCAGTCCCAGGGTGTATAAGTGTAATCATTATTTATGATTCTGGTAATAGACTTTGGTAGTAACCTCTTTAGGTGTATATAGAATATACTCTGCATACATAATCTATTGTGTGTGTTTAGGAACAGAGCTGAATTCACTTTTGAATTTTGCCAAGTACCACATACTGTAACTTCTTGAATTTTTATTTCTATTTTTTGACAGTTTTCAAGCTGGAATCTTTATATACTGACACTGCCGTGTAGGTAAAATCTCTAAACATTCATTCTTCCTTTATGATCACATAAAGACATCTAAGCCATTAGAATGTTGAATACGTGCTTTTACCTTTTTTTTTTTTTGATTACTCAATGTACCGATATTAGTATCTATACTAGAATACAGATCATCATATTTATTCATTAATATGAAATCAAAACAGCATGTCTCATGTACTGACCTCTTTCCAAATTAAAAAAGCTTTTCACAAGTGATATAGAAGTTTTTCATCCTTGAAAATTACACACACAGAGGCATGGAGTGCGGAAGAAAATGTACGTATATTTCTGAATACCTTGTTTTCTACTTCTGTCAATAGAACTATGTACATGAGTTTGTGCTTCAAATGAGAAACACTTTGTTTAAAGTGTTGTGTTCTCTCCTGTCTGCATTTAGCTACACTAACGTATTTCTCCATGTGAAACTGAATAATTAATTGTCCCAATGGTGCCATCAGGAAAGTGTTTTCAATTGCTGTTTCTGGAGACTCCATTGCTACTCAGCTCCCATGAATAAGTCGATAAACATAGATGGTTGAGCACAACAGAATATATTTCTTTTACACACTTCACAGTCTTTTTCTGAGAATATAAGACACCTGGATATATAAACTGCTGGTGTTCTTTGTGCAGTATCAGAGTCCTGTTGTTTTTCTAGACTGTGATCAATGCATTGAAAAAGGAAAATACTACTGGTAGCCTTACTAAAACTCATTTGCACCTAAAAGGAAGTCTAATAACGTAAGCAACATTTGTTGATCTTGGTAAACACCAGGCATACAGCTGTTATTTTGTTTATCCTTTCTTTGAAGAGCAGGGATTTCTTTTAGTTCCTACTTTAGCAGAATCATTGTTGATGACCTTTTCTGAGGGAATATCCCACCTATTTATTGCAATTGACCTCCTCATGAATTAATCAGGATTTATATACAGATCTTTTTGTCATAATTATTCAACATGCAGATTAATATCTTTTCCATGGTAGCTTCTACTGGTTCTTGTAACTATTCTTGTGTGTCTCTTATATCCTCTCAGCACTCAAGGCCATTGACCATGACTGGGTTTTGTTGTACAAAAGCAAAGTGGCTTCTCATTGTCATTATTATTTTGATCCATTCATGCTTGAGGGACCAAGTGAGAAGTGAATTTTTACTTACCTGTTTGTTTTCATATTAAACATCTAGGAGCTCTCCTCCTCTTTCACAGAATGCAGCACATCATCGTTTTTTGATGGTGGGTTTTGAGAGACACATAGAAACACACAACTAGTGTGTTGAATTTAAGTATAACTTGACAGATTTTCTGCTACGGTTCCAAGCTGCCATTTGCACCATCACCACCATCCCTCCCTCTTTTGAGAAATCCAATAGCTGGGAACTGGAAGTAGGCAAGTTCAAGCTAAGAGCCATGCAAATATTTTTAACAGGGAGAACAGGTGATCATTGGGATAAATGAGTAACTGACATGACTATTGTATATTCTCTCTGAATGTACAATAGCTACACTTACTTGAATTATGAAGAATTTTGCACAACTTAATACATCAAACTGATGACATGCATTCAATAACTTGAAATTTATATTACATGTGTCTTATTTTGCCATGCTTGATTGTCTGGCTCTATTTATGCTTATCATCCACCTGCTGAAAGTCATCAGGTAATTTTTTTGGTAAATGCACTTTGCTACTCTAGGCACTATCTCTTCCTAGGGATGTAATTTAGCCATTGTGTTTATTCTGCTATACCCATCATTTTAGAAAAATCACTTGTGTTTATCGGATTGCAGAGTTTTTTGTTAAATCAACACAAAATGTTATCTTCTTTAGTCTTCACAATTACACCACTACACGTGGAATTATTAATTCACAGCTTTAGCTCACAAACTGCCTCACTTCTTCCCAAGGCTGGTGACATACTGCACAGAGACCATCATATAATCCCCAATCTTCTGATCACTTTCCACTTTCTGTTGGGAATTAAATTTTCCATCATTTGCTCCTTGTATGTTCAAGGCAGACACTTCTTCATATAGACAGTAACTCAGTTTCCTATTTCCTTAATTTAGGTCTCCTGCAGTGTAGTATTGAAAATTCATTCTGAATCCAACAAAAATCACAATTTTTCTTAAAGACATATACGATTTTAAACAATCTCATTGTTCAAAAGAGATGGAAAAAGTCAGAATTGAAGTGCAAAGAAGTATGCGAAGATGGAAGTCTTAAGGCTCAAACTATCACTGTTGAAAAGAAGGATGTATGTTAATTCAGAATCAAGATTAGGAGGACAACTACAAAACCGGATGCTTAGGTGATGAAACTCAAATAATGGGTTTTTTACATAAATCACATTAATATGTGACTTGAAAATAAGCTCTGACTAGTGTTTGCATTAACTCAAGTATTTTAGAAGCTTTGGGCTTACCTGTTTCATGCTAGCGAGATTCCAGATGGATTAAAGATTAGAGGTTGAATTAGACTGTTTTTATCATGGACTGGGTGAATGAGTCAGTTGGTTTCTTGACTGCAAACTGTAGTTTTCCAAAATCAATCTACATTTTTTATGTTTCAAAGGTACCTGTTTTCTGTTGTTTGGAGGTTAGCTTTTGTGACATGTCCTTGTGTTGCAGAGAGCTTACAACAGCAGCAATGAGAGACGTCATTTCTGTCCCTGTTCTTCTAACTCCCAAATCTAAGACAATCGCTGTAAATGGCAATAATACAAAGGTAAAACAATTTTCAATGCCATGTGCAAGACAAAGAACATCTCCAAATAGTGTTAAGTTGTTTGGTGATCTAACTAGCCACTGAAATGGAATAACAAAGTGGAAAGCATAAAAATAATGATGTCACATGTTCTGCCCTTATTTCTTGGCTACATCAGACAAGCTGCATGTGCAGGTGAGCTGGTCTTTAGGTTGCTACAGTACTCTCAACTAAATTTACACCCAAAGATGCCATGAATGTTTTCCAATGACTATTAATATGCCAGCATTGTTCTCATGCTATTAAAAATGAAACCCAGTAAATATTATCTAACAGGAAATTTCCCCAGAATAGAAGGCAACAAAATGTCAGGCCTGTTTGTGCAAGAACTTTAATTTTCCACTAAGCAATCCCATGACTAGGAAAAGAAAATCTTTTCAATTTGGAGGACTTTGACAAATATTAATATATCACAGTTGCAATGGGATTCATTTGTGCTGTGGAATCCAAGAGGTCAGTACATCTGTAAAGACTTATAGTACTTAAGAGATGATCGTACAAGACATATGGTTTAATCATGATGTATTTAAGCCTTTTTTATCTGCTTAAGAATTCAATGTTTTTCTTTCTCTAATTTAAGAAACCATTTGTTATTCCTCTCAACAACCAAAAAAGTATTAATACAGCAGCAACAGTGTATTAAAAATGGACTGAGAAAAAACCAAAATTACATAACTCTAATTGATTACAATCATGGTTAAAGTATAGATGTAATGATTTCAGTGTTAATCCTTATATGTTTGACATCACATTATAAATTGTTATATACGTGTGGATTTCCTATAGAATCTCATTTATAGCACAGTAAATCCTCAGAGGGAGATAATGAAAATGCGAAAGGACCCTGTGATTTATATCTCAGCATTAATATGTTTATGTCAGTAAAGCTACCTTCTAACAGCAGTTTATTTTGTTAAATTTGTGTCATAACAATTGTTTTATTTTTAGAATGCTAACACATGCATACCCAGCGTTGCGTGAACCATGGTGGAAAAAGCCTGACAAGGTTTGAGGTGTCTGCTTTTGCCAACTTGCCAAAATTATTCCTTGTGCCAAAATTATGGGAAACCAGCTGCATGGAAGTTATCTAATCCAAAGAGACTGTAGAAGTGTCACACCTACAGCAGCTATTCAAGGTGGGCTGCTTGTGGTACAGTTTGGAACTGAACCATCAAGTCTGTAAGTGCAGGTTAAGTGTACAGGCAGTTACATTAAACAGACTATTGAACCTGAGCATGGCTAGAGCAGCCCCACAGGGTAATATGACTCTCTTCTGTAAACTCAGCCACCAAGTGTCACCTTTCAGGAATGCTTGACTTTTTTTTTTTTTTTTTTTTTTTTGCTTTCATTCTCTTCCATCTTATTAAAGTATTTAACAAAAGCAAAGTATCCAAATACATGTGCATCATCTATCTGGTAGTAGAACAGACTATAAAGAGCACAGCACAGGACATGAAATATGAAATAAGTCTTTCTATCATCACCCAAGTAAGAGCTGGGAATACTGAAGGTTGTTAGAGAATGAAAAAAACCAAACCTAAAATTAAAAGTTACTAGACACTTCTGCTCATAGATTATCTGATTATGGGCTAGAAAAAAGAAATGCAAGTTAAAAGTTAATTCAAGAGTATTAACTTGCACAGTCTTAAACATAGGGTTTAGTCTTTAATAATAATCAAGACTACAAACAAACCATGGAAAAAAGAGATATAAGCTTGGTTCATAGCGGAGACAGGAAGATGCAGTTTAATTTTATTGCATTCAGGCAGTTCCTCTCAAGTATGCTAGGATCTATTTTATCTGTTAACAGGATGATTTTTCATACTGTTCATTAATGGATGTTGAAAATATATCCCTTTCTGAAGGAAGACAAGATTAGCTTTAATATATATATAAGTTTAAAAGTTGTCATTACAAAATGAGACCAGGTTTCTGAAGTCTGTAGTTTAAGCTTTGTGCATAACCGTGTCCAGTAACATATTTCTAGTATTATAATGCAACTCAAAAAAACACTAAAGTCAAAAGGATAGGAAGGATTTTATAGCAGGAAACTAGTGGCAGTGAAGTCTACAAAAGGGAAAAAAATTTTAATAGTTTAATAGTATGAGAAACTTCTAGAGCATGATATATTCCTCAGCTGGGTTCCTAATAAAGTATGAACTCTGACAGAGCTTGAACTTTCTGGTTTTGGCTTGATCTCTAAAATATAAGAATGTGATCTGGCAAAGACAGGATCATTCAAAAATACTGTGAGGCGCCTAGTTATAGTTGGAGGCAGCTCTGGATAGCACTCTATTAGTTGTCCTTGAGGACAGTGAGCTCGTAAAGATAGGATGTGAGGTTTTTACCCATCAGTATCTCATGCACCATTGCAAGCAACTATGATAAAATCAACATTATTTGTTTCCTAAAAAAATCTGTTGTGTTCAGTGAGGACACCAGCCTACCTTTCATCAGTGAGAAAATACTCATTCTAGGTGGAATGTATGCTTAGCCCAGGGGCTGAATTTGGGCCTTGAAATAACATGTGATAGCTTATTATTTATGCTCAGAAGGAATGCTGCCACCTACTCAAAAAGGTCCTGTAGCACATTCTTTGAAGATATCTCCCACATATGGGCTATGGCAGAACCTCATGTGATACTGCCAGTGCTGTGAGTCTGCCACATGTGGATTTGGATGGACATAGTATTCGGATCTAATAATTAGGACCTGTAACAGTCAGCATCACAGAATCGTAATGGACTCAGAAACAAAACAAAACAAAAAGGAATCACATTCTTATTTGACCAGAACCTGAAATGGTGCATCGACATTTTCTTTAGCTAAATCATGTTTTATTATGCTCAAGTTTTTCTTCATGGGTTTTATATTGACCAGTTGCTTTGAAACAGGTTTTACTGGAGTCTTGCTTTTTAATTAGATTACATGCTGGTACTAAGCAGACATTGTTTTCATTAATAAGTGCTGTCATGGTCATATAAGAGATTTTTTTTTTAATTGAAAAAAAAACCCTAGTGATTTTATGATTTTATGTACAGATTATCAGCAGTGAGACACTGTTTACTTCCAGTGGCCGCAGCATGTTTATGTATGTCAATCTCATCAATTAGAAACAAATAGCCCAGGAAGGACATACTCTTAGCATCTAAGTAAATAATGGAGATAGATAAATGAAAGTTACTAAATCAAGATGAAATACATTTCTAAAGCTGTGTCAGCTGTGCTCTCAGGCCCAAGGAAAACAAAATTGATCACCTGGTCACAATCCAAGGTCAAAGGTCTGAAACAGAATGCTGACACTTAGGTAAATGACACGTCTAAAATAATAGTGTAAGATAAATTTTCACCTAAAAGGAAAAATAAGCAAGAAATATATGTATATAGAGAAGGGTGCTATTGAGAACTATGTAGAGACTTTTTACCTTCTGGTTTTTTTTTTTTCTCCCTATGAAATAATTAGGAATGAAAATCCGCCTGAAATCAACAGAAATCTTTCACTGATTCATGAAGATACAGATTGCGTAAGAGACGTCCAAATATGCCCTGTACTCCAGTAGTTAAGGGAAAAATGAAGCTCAAAATGTTGGCTTTTTTCCCTCTGTCCAGGTTCTTTTTCTTAAAGTGATAGGACAGCGTGTTCTGAAGACTGTTAATCAATAAAAATTCCTTAAATACTTGTAAAATATTAAGAATGAAGTATGGTCATGTTTCTTCTCGTGAAATTAGGGAAAACTGGTAAGAATGGAAAATCAATCTTGCAGAAAACTGTACTCCATGGAAGTTTGTCTGTCTTACAGTTCATAAATGCATAAAACTCAATGCTGTTTGGATGATTATTAATAATATCACAGCAAACTTTTGCAGAGAGCATGGCTTACAAATCAGAGACACTGAGTGAGGGTTTTCCAAGGACTTTTCCACTGGATGAATTATTTTCTTTTAGGGCAAGATCCATTTGATGAGGTATCAATTTCGTCTAGTAAAAACTAGAATTGTATTGGTAGTGTGACAAAACTGGCAAAATAAGTTGTATTTCCAGAAGAAATCAGGGAGCATCAGATAGATAAACAATCTTTTCCTCAGGATTAACTAAGAATTATACATCTGACTCAAGTTTTGATTACAGCATGCTCAGATAACAGTGCAAATTCCAGATGAAATGCTGATAGAAATGAGGTTGTCAGCAGTCTAAACTAACAATCGATCCTTTTATCTCAGCCAAAGGGATATAATTATAATTATGAATTATTTCTTGTTTATTTGCACCTTAATCCAGATAAAGCAAAGTGACTGCATTTTTGGAAACTGTTACTTTTCAGTCTAAGATGGTTACTGCATCACCTCCAGTTGAAATAAAACATCCCTGTTGTGTATCAAAGATTCATCACCCAGCTGAGCTAGAATTCCTGTTTGCTCCGAAATTGTGGTCATGTACATGACAGTACAATTTGAAAAGTCCCACCTCCAGGTTGCCCTGCCATTTATTAAATATTTTAGCCAGAAAGAAACATTAAGAAGGCCTACAGACTAAGAACACAATTGAAAAACCTCTAAGAAAGGAAATATCTTATTAATTCATTAAGTCAAACTGCTTGTATCTACACTTGTATGACTAGAATTATGGTTCATTAACTTCATTTCTTTATATGAGTTAATTAGCTCAGAGGAGGCCAGAAATTAATTACCAGCTTATATAGTTTGTGCAGAATGGCATTCTGTTTATTTAGTTTCTCCTATTAACTTTTAATCTCTTCAAACAATAAAAGAGGTAATTAGTATTTTATAAACAAAAATGAATGCAACAAAGGCAAATAATTTGCCAAATAGTGAGGCTCCTGTGTGGAACCTGATAGTTGCGTGGTTCAAGTTACAGACCTTTTCACTGTTAAGTATAAGAAAAAGGAGATTAAAAATGTAGGTAGTCTTAAGGCAGGCCCATGCCATCCATCATTAAAGAAGAGCTACCTACTAATACCTTGCAGAGCAGAAAAACCGGCCTTAAAAAGTTTCCAGCTGTTTGAAAATAATTGCCCATGTATTCAGCTACAGTAACAGTTGTAGCTAGCTCTACTAAGCCACAGGAATAAAACCGGAAGCAAATCTGGAAACCAGAAACATATTTCATTTAGGTAAGACACACTAAAACATCTGAACGTACATAGAAGCACATAAATGACCATACTATTAATGCAATATGATTGTCATAGGAACTAAAGTCACCAGTGTCTTTAGTGTTTAACCAGGGTGAGTTTCTGCACTAACTATAGCATATATTAAATCTGTTTAGCAACTTAAAAGAAAAGCTTGCATGTTCCTCTGCAGAGACTGCATATGTGATATTTGGAATTTTTTGGTAATTTTAGTAAGTACGCAGTACATGTACAAAGATACAGCACAGGGCAGATATTCATCACCATATTTTTTTGTGTACATGAGTAAATAAATGCAAATATGTGTCAAGCATGTAACTGAGGAAATATTTCAGGAAATTCTTGATGAGTGTTTAAGATTTTTATTAGGACTATTTATTCACTTCCCTACATCTGCAAAACCAGGTGCCTTTGTCCAACTCTACAAAACCCAGAGAGAGTCATAAAGGCCCCCTCTAAAAAATCTAAACCCACCATGAACTTAAAGTCTGTAATCTTGAGACATTCATGGGCTAAAAAAATGTTGTGGGTCTCACTGAATAGGGAGCCCATACCCTTCCCACCGGTGTCCATTTAAAGTTCAAGTTAAAGGCTGCTATGCCTGATACTGTAAGACTGAGAACTGCTAATGATTAGGTGTACAGGAAAGCTGTCATTAATGTTATAATCTTACCCTGTCTTAGCCTTTTGCTGTGTGCAATTTGTGGAAGCAAAAAGATAAAATATTGTGGGTTTGATTGTTTAGCCAGTTTGAGGCTTCTTGAAGAGCAGGGGGGAGTCTCAAAATACATTGATTGTAAGGCACTGACTAGATGTGTTAGGCAGAGAGAGATTGTTATTACATGGTTCTATAATTCATCATTTACCTATAAAATTAAGAGTCCCTCCATACAGAGAAACCAGAGAGCTGATTTTGGGTAAGGTATAATGCATACATTAATTATTTACCAGTATGGTTTATTCTTGTTACAATAAAATAACATTCATTAATATATTAATAAAATGTTACCCTGTACAGCCTTTGAAGGGTGAGCACTATAACCAGAATGCCATATCTACAGGTGTCTGCCTGGTGTGATAAAAACAACATAATAAATTGTTGTTGGAGTCACTCAAATACAAAGCAACACAGCACAGGTCTTCCTTGTGAACAGTGGGGTAAATCTAGGCTCGGCTGAAGGCAACAGAAAAACTCCTACTGAATGTAGAGACAAGGATTTCCCCCACATTTTACTTCAGAGCTCTTTCAGGCTTCTTGTTCATCTAAGCTAAAAGATAGAAGTGTCCTTTCTTCTATTTGGCCTCTTTATCAGGTCAGTATGTGACATAAATGAAGAAACATTTGGAAGAAATCATAAAAATCCTCTGCTAGAATAAAATAAAAAAAAAAACCTTTAAATGACAGAAGGATAATATGTAATAATCTTAGTCGTTGTATAACTCTAAGAAAAATAGCCACAATAATTAATGCCTTTTGAAGGCCGTGGCAACAAAGGATGAGACTGTAAATTTCTCCAACTTGTTAAAGACTTTGAAAAGTGAAGGAATTAGGAAGGATTTTGAGGCATTCAGTGAGTCCTGAAGCTGATTGTATCAATGCTTTATCAATGAAACACAATATTCCCCACTATCTGTTCCGTGTACACAAAGGTCTTCACTGGAATTGTTTAAATCATCACAATTAATTTTAGCCTCTGACAAAGAATAGAGTTTTCCTTTCCCTAGCTGTCTTGTATTTTATTCTGCCTTTGTCTTAAAATCCTCTTGATGTGAAACAGCTGCCATCTTCAACCTGATTAACAGATAGGCATGGGTTCTTTATTGCCAGCATTAGCTTTACAGCACAAATCACACAGCTTCAAAAGGCTGGGGAAACGATCAAACTGCTCACGACTATTACAAATGATTTCAAGCAATTCACCACTCCTAACCGGCGCTGCCTTTGCATATGATTTTCCCAGATAATTCCTGAATATGCTGACATGCTGTGTCAAGTTGTTTTCTGTAGTTCTGACGAGAAGCAAAACAAAAGCTCTCATCTGAACACAGTCCTGGACAACCAAGCATGTTTGTATGTGCTTTTTGTTTTTTTAATTTGCCCCTATTATTTCAACACTACCATCTATAAGCACAGGGGTAAGAAGAAGGAAAGTTGTATATCTTTAATTTTGACATTAATTTTGACTTTTAGTAGTGGGATGGTATTGTCCATGTGGAGAAAATGAAATAAATAAATCTGATGTAGAATCTCGGGGACTTCAATATATTTGTATAAATATTCTTGTCCCATTAAAGGCAAGTGAGAAATTTTTGCAGAAGTTCTTGTGGTGGCATTCAGCATTTCCCATTAGTTACATCTTTCTTCACAATTTCCATTTTCATTATTCATTAATATTTTTTAGGAGGAATTTAATCTATTCCTGGGCTAGCCATCGGTCTGCAAATAACATTTTCTTATAATTTAAAAAAAATGGGAATATTCTTATCCCTTCTGCAACTTCAGCTCCCTCTGTGACCCAGTACCTTGTTTCTCTCCTAATACAGAGAATTCTTTCAGTGTCTTCACCCCCCACAGATACCCTACAGACAAGTTCTCTCTGATCTTTGCTGCATTAAAAAGTAGTTTTAAAGCTCGGTACTTAACCCGCACTTTACTTATTAATCTCTGCCTCCTGCTTCAGGTACAGCTGTCATCTCTGATTCCTTCCTTCTCAGAAGACACACACCGTCACCTGCCAACATAGCTTAGTATTCAAGGTAATTTTCTCATCTAAATATAATTATTTCCTTTGGCAGGTTCTGTCTCTGAGCACTCCCACCAAATACCTTTCTGCTGCTTACCCCTTTTTTGTTACTTCCTGGCTTTATAACTCTAGCATTCCTGCCAAGTCTGGTCTCCCTCACAGACCTTTGCTCCCTCATTCTTCCATGAGGCATTCACACAAGTTAATCTAGATCACTGAGGCATCTTCCACTTCCTTGCTAGTTTAGTTGAGTTTAGGTGAACAGCTGACTAAATTTTGTCTTTTACTTTAGACATTTGCCACAGCTGGGATTTCCTTTTTCTTTGCTTCTTTTCCTACGTTTGCCAAGTTGCTTTGTAATTTACCTCAACTTTCTCCTGAATAACAGAGAACTGCATCTTCTCTCTGATCCTGATGGTCCCATCTCCCTGTTTCCTTTCCTTCCGCCCCACATGTTTGGACCCCTACCTTCCACTTCATCTCCTGCAGGTAATCCTTGCTGAAGCAAAACACCCTTTTCTTTGCCAAGACAACTGCATTTCAAACATCATCCTCAACTGATGTGAGCCTCTTCCATTCGTCTAAAATTGTCACCCTTGATAGTTCTTCTTTGCAAACCAGGTTGCTTTGCTTTGCAGAATGACAGCTGCCCTTACCTGTGACGCTGACTTGCAATTCACTGTGCTGAGCTACCTGAGAAAAAAAAAACTTGGCAACCACATGATAAATGTCTACATAATATGGATGTGCCAAGCCACTTCAGTTTTCACTCATATAAAGCCACATCTTACACATTACACAGGGCTGCTTCTGTGTTCCTCTTCAGCCTTTTAATTCGATGCTATAGCTATGCTTTCATCTGTTATGATCCCACGTCCTCTAATTCTCCTGTGGTTCCCCTTTTTTCTTTTACTACCTAGTTCCTTTATGCTTCTTACTTGTCCCTTCCAAACTTGCAGATTGATGCTTTGCTACTGCTTCTGCACCAGCAGTCTGCAACTGTCTAGCCAACATCCTCAGACTCACTGACTCCATTCCTTTTTTAAATGCAGCAGTAACCCAATCTTTAATCAGCACACCGCAGCTCAGTTCTGCCTGCTTTTTGCTTACTATCTCCTATCCTTTATATCCTTCCTAACCTTCTGTTCCTATCATTTTTCACTGCAACCTTCTATAGCTTGGTCCATTTTTGTAACTCTTTTGTAGGATATTTGTATGAATAATGAGTTATAAAATTACAGTGTGCTCTATGGAGCTATTGGGGTCATAGATGACATAGGTCATCTTCCTTGCCACCATGAAATACAGTTACACGTTTTGGACATTGCTGTGACCATAAGCCTTCTCATCTTGATGGGTATGAAGTTAACCTTTGTCATTCCTGCTTTCACTTATTGACATACCAACCCAAGTGAGGGACCTTTGGAAAGGAATGTAAATATATAATGTTAGATATGAAGCTTTCATGGTCACAGACAGCCCCAATGAAATATTTTCAAAAAACATTATTTACTTTCAAAATCTGATCTGCACAACTGGGTCTCCTTCCTCTTTGGCAGATTTTTACAATGACCTGTAATTTTAAGATAGGTTGTTCTTACAAGTCCTTTGGTAGTTTCAATGGAAAACATATTTCATGAGGCCATCAAACCTTTACTGGATAACAGCAGAGGAATTTGTTGCAACTTCTATAAAATACTTACACTGTCTTTCCCTTGCAAGAATGTTTCTGGAGTTATTTTAAATAAAGCCATATTTCCAGTGGGATTTTTTTCTTCTGTTTTAAATCCTTCTTAAAAATTCCCTCTCCATAAATCCACAAACTAAATGAAAGGACATTAATCCAGCCCATCCCTCCTCCCTACATCCAACCATCTCATTAAAATTTTTGTCTCCTCTTTTATTATGACTACATACCAGCATTCTTGTGAAGTTCATATAGCCACGATGGCATACATCATGGCACCATACCTGTGAGGAGAGGAAATGATCATTTTTCCTCCCCCTGTATTCTTACGATTGACCAAGGTTATTCTCTTTATCATGTGCAGATTTTATTGAGTGATGCCAAGTGAGATGAATAGAAGCAAATAATGACAGTGCCGCAGTGATGAAATGAGAGACAGAGGTCGTCTAGGTTTTATACTGAACAAATTGAGTCACATCCACTTCTCATCCATTATTTAGGGGTGATTGGGCAGGCTTGGCTTCTATAGATTTGATAATCATTCAGATGTCCATATTAAATATGTAACATAAATTTCTCATTTGGCTGTCGATGACTTGTCACTGCAAAACAACAATGCATAAAAAGGGCTCTAATGTATGGATTCTCAGAAATATTTGACATAAATAAATATGTAAAAGGCAGATAATAAAATCTGTTTCTGTCTGCCTGCCAGCTAGCCTTCATGTCAGACTGGACAGCCCCATCTAATACTGTGATTTTATGCAGCTGTATCCTATGAATATTGGCCTGCACACTAGAGATTAAAGCACAGCAGATGTTTCTCTGCAGGCTAACAAATATATCACCCCTGATAACGAATGACAAATGTTGTTCCATATTGTGTCAGACAAAACCAGGGCTCTTGTAAAACAAGTGTTACAGCTGGAATAGGATATTTTAACACAGTTACCTAAGGAGTAGACAAACAGACAGCCGCCTGCTCACAAGGTAGCAAAATCCTAACCTGCAGACACGCAGGCGTAGCAGCAATCAAGTGCTGGAGCTCAGGAAAAGAGCAAGAAAATCCTCCTAACAGTAATATGAAATATTCAAGGCTTTCTCTATATCATCATTGAATTTTGGGTGTGATCTTGTCATGGATCATTTGTAGCTATCCACCGCTGTTCTCCAGCTACAGTAGAGAGTGTGATCTGGTGTGGAGAGAGGGTACGCAATGGTAGGAGACGCACAAAAAGTCATCCTGTTATGATCCAAATGATGAGTTTATTTGGTCTATCATCCTGCAATCTCATGCTATCCCAGTGGCCTCCAAGAGGTGGAAAGATGAATGTAGGCAGAGGAGGAAGGACAAAAATAGCCTGTGTGTTATGAAATATTACACCAGGATAATTAGTGTACTGCATTGTTATTTATTACTGGTTTATTTGGGTCGCTTTTTCCCCTTTGCGCGTATCAGCATACGTGGGTCATCAGCATGCCTTAGCAGAGTGTCTTGGCAGCACGGAGGTACTATTAAGTTCTCCCTCTTTACCTGTCTGTTAATTCAGTAACCTTTATCTGCTCACTTGCAAAAACAAACCCCATAACCTTCACTGTATAAAAGGTGCTTGAAAACTCAGCAAGTAAAGAAGATGGGGTCATATTTTGAGGCTCAGAATATTTGGAAGTTTCAGCTGCTGTACTTAGTGAATGTATGCCATTAGTATTTTTTCTTTTGCTTTTGAGTTGTCATTTGTCCACTGAATCGAGTACTGAAATAAATACTTTTTTACTGCTGGCAGAGACAACAGAGGAAAAAGGCAATACAGCAACATGGCAACTTTCAATCACTTTCTGACTTGTTAATGAACTTTTTTTTCCCTTTTCTAACTGAGACTTTGCTTTTGAGCTACGGTGTTTTCCCCAAGCCATTTTATACAATGAGATGGTAACAGTTGTTTGTCTGATAAAGCACGTACTATTTAGAACACAGATGTTTGATTATTATTTATTTCTCTCTGAAGCCCGCTAATTCAGTCCCAAATGATCTCTTTTTTTGCTTTTGCTTAAATTTAATTTGGAATGTATGTTGTTGGTAAGTGACAGATAGTTTAATTATTAATAGGATCCTGCAATGCAATGCACCATAGTTTTAAAGTCATCTGGGGCCAAACCAACACTACTTCCTTCCTTCCTTATGCTTCTGGGATTCCTTGAAGAATGCAAAGGTAATTACAAAACTCATGACAAATCTGCATGTATTATGTCCTTTCCTCAACATTTGTGCTTGCCTTTGGTTTTACAAAGTACTGTTCTTACTATGAAATGGTAATGAATCAGGAGAGACTTCTGCTACGGTTGCTTCCTTGGGAGAACAGATTATCTGGGGAGCAAGGGGAGGGGGAGAGGGGAGGAAGACAGAAAAGGGAGGAGGGGGTTGAGATGCTGAATACGGCTGCTTTAATACACAACACTGAGACAAAGGTGGATTCACTCAGCCCTGTGAAAGAGTGTGACTCTGTGGAATTTGGCTTCTGTCACAGCACATAATCAGCACATGATCAAAATATGAACAAGAAAACAGAATTGAGGAAATATCGGGAAAAAATGTCTGAGATATAAGGTACTGGAATAATTGACAATTTCTCCATGCTTGGCACGTAGTAAATTCCTAGAGAGGTATTTAACCCTGTTGATGGTTTACACTTTCTAAGGTATTGATTGTCTTTCCTTAATAATTTCCTGGCACTCAGGATATTTCATATTTTTGTGTGAATACAAATTGGGTGGAGGGATGTGTTTGTGCAGATTCTGCTTCTAGTCCATAATACGGTGCTAATATTGGAAAGTTGCAGAAGTGCTCACACTGCAAACTGAGTTCAGATATGAGCCTAGACCTGGATTATGTACTTGGACATTGGAACTGAGGCTCAGTGTAGATCCTAAATTGATGGATGCTTCCCAGAGCTTTCAGCGGAAGGAACAAGGATACACAGGAGCTACCTTTCCAACTTCAGACTTGACTGTAAAAGCTGTGAATTTAACCAATCATGGAAGTAATTCTAAACAAGTTTAGAAATTTAAGAAAGGTCTTACAGGACATATAGAGGTAGGCATCATTTAACCAATCTGAGATTTTAGGCAGGTGTTTAATAGGCTGCAAAGGCGAGGTGAGGGCCTGCAGCTGGGGAGCGAAAGATGAAAGGTGAAAGTTGTTTGGTAAAACTTTATTGACTTACTCAAGCTAAACCAAAACACGACTCTTAAAGACAACACTTCTGGGAGCCTGAGTGCTTCCTAAATTACTCTGGAAATGGGATTTACAATCCCATAGGAATTTTTGAAAATTTATCTTACAGGTTACTATAATTTCAGAACAAAACCACCAGATAAAAATAACTAAATACTCATCAGTGAAGTTAATGGAGAAATAAAAATGCCATAATGCAATGAGTTTATTGTTCAAAATATTTTTCTTTTAAAAAAAATTGTTTATTTTTAAACAAAGGCTACTCATGGCAAGGAAGGCAGATACATTGGATAATATAACAGGTTCTTCACTCTCATGTACTTTAATACGCCCTAAATAATAATAAAAAAACCCAACCCAAAAAATACTATAGGAAATTTTACTGGAGAAAGGTATCAGGTAAAATACAAGGGTAGTTGTAAATCAATGTACAAATATGGCTGAATGAAACTATTCAAAATAACTTTTAACTTGAAAATGAATATCAATTTAAGCGTTGAATCTATTTAACATGAGAAATAGTAACATCCCAGTTATCAATAAGCATGCCTGTCTGACTATAAGAGTTCTAATTCATAACTGGGAAACTGGAGAAAGCAAACACTGAAGTGTAAAACTCGGGAAAAAAAAAAGATAAAAACAAACAAAAAAAACCCTCACAACAACAATTTTTCCAAATGTAAGCAAGAGCTGAGAATTCTTTACAAGACCCTTGGCTCTCTTTTACATTTTGCCATTCTTATCCAGAGTTTCTAATATTTGTATTTCTTGGGAATACAAGGGAGAACAAGCCCCAAAAGCAACAAACCAAAAAACTATAAAACTAGCTGCATCTCTTAACCAAAAGCAGCCCAAGTTCCCATTTCCAAGCAGTGGTAGGAATTCCCTTGACTGCTCTGGAGCTTTCACCCCTGCTTTTCACAAAGGATTGTTACACAGGAGGGGAAGGGGTAGCAGCCTCTTCGTCCAGCTCCTCAGCAAAGGACACTGGACATTGATGCTCCAACTCCCTTTCTCTTCATCATGCGTCTGCCTGGAGGCTCCCACCTGGGTTTGTTCCCTCTCTGCTTTAGTACATGATCAGCAGAAAGGCAGGTGCCTTACTAACAGTCTCCAGCAATATCATGCTCCCAGAAGGTGTGACTTCTTTTGTAAGGCTTCTTTGCAATGAAGCAAATTTTATGCCTCAAAAGACAACCTTGCACGTGCTCTGCAGCTGAGAAGGCTCCCAAAGACAAAGATTTGTACTAGATGGGGCCAAATTCTTTCCTATTCTACAGTATAGGCTCTTGTACCCCCCTGAATTTAGTACATATTTACTGCCATGTGAAAAATGAATAATTGTGTACATATTAAACCATAGGCAAGTCTGTGTAGAAAACCAATGAAAGTGGCTGAGCTTCATTTTGGAATGTTTACTTGTACCCAAAAGCTGCAATTGGAATGATGAGACCTGGAAATTTACAAATCCTAATGAAGACTTCAGATGTTCTTTTTTAGCTCAAAAGCTGCTTTAGACAACCCTTCTCCCTCACCCCTATGTTTCTTCTAAAACCTTTATGAATACACAGCTTTATCCTCCGGCTATAATTAACTTACATGCTTGGACACCAGGTATGAGCTCTTCATTACAGTGATAAAATTTATATACAGGTTAAAAAAAAAAATAAACTTGGCTGAGAATGCTTTTTCCCTCCTAAGAGACAAAACAGGACTGGTGGGAAAGAGGAGCCACTCAGCAGCAATTACATTAGATTCTCTGAAACAGAAACAATTAACAATCAAGTGCGTGCCAAAGTGGAGTTATGCAGACATTTTTTACTCTAAAAATAAAGAAAAAATAGCGGTACTGACAAATATGTTTTTGTTTTGCCTCTGACAAATACCTATCTTTTAATAGTGATCGCTTAATTTTGAAGAAAACAGCAGTGACTGTTCTGCTTTCAGGACTAAGATCATTCTACATGGCCCTTTATATCTTCTGATTAAGAAGACTTAATCTTCTTTCCTTTTAATGGGAGACACCATTCTTTAATTCAGGCTGAAAGTAAAATCTATGCACAATAAGTTTCAAAGGATGCTCCTTAAACTCTCGTATTTCTGCATGGGATGTTTTAAATGCATTAATTACATTTGGCCCATTTTTAGTAAGTCCAACACTGCCTGGATACACAGAATTTACCACAAATGGATATGCTGACCCTAGGCATGACTTCTGGACGTGTTGGAGATACCATGCTCAAGCTGTTGAGATAATCTGCATATTCACAGTGGCCACTGGTCTAGAATTGGCCAACAGCAACTCAACAACCACTAAAGCCAGGCTGTTGGATGTCCATAAATCAATAAAGAGGCCAAAAATTCTCATTTTCTACCCAGATAAATTTCATGGTGGGAAACGGGACAATTTGAGGAAATTCTGTCTTTAGAAGCTGTAGTCAGTAGGAAGCATAACACCCCTGCAGCATTTGCCTTTCTGAAACCCACACGGCTGCATGGCTGGGAGAGCATGCTGCTGTTTAGTGCCCAGCCCTCTCTAATCAGCTCCAGGGAGGCAGGTGGCTTTTGGCTGAACAGGCCACTGAGTGCATGGAACTGACTGATGCAGCTAGAGAAATTTTTAAAGTATTTACCCACCATCTTGGGCAAATACATTAGACCAAGTGCAGACTTTGTCTCAATGGACACCCAGCCATTTAGTAATAATAATAATTCACTAACAATGACTTTGAGGTTATTGTTGGTAAGGTAGTAGTGAGCAGAATTATATTAGAACACGTCTTAATCAGAAATTAGCTGCTAACCTGCAGGATGTTCTTGTGAGAATGGATCAGGTCAAGCCTATATGAAGCATCTTTGTGTTTTTATACTTGTCCTGCAGAAATAGAACCAAAATGAAAGCAGAAAGGTGTAAAACCTAAGTGTACAGAGACGTCATAGCACTCATTGTAGAGAAATGCACTGGTTCTAAAGGGCTGAACGTGACATGCAAATCATATTAGGGAAATTGTTAGTGCAATACAATAAACCTTTTTTACTATGAGAGATCAAAATGGCTACTGAAAGACAGCATCTGAGAGAGGACTTGTTCTTGTCTATGAAGGAGAGAACAATGCTTAAAATGCATAAATATGAATGTCAACTAGTAAACAATAAATAGTTAAAAACAAAACAAAAGAGACCTAAACAAACCTTACAGTCAAATCACTGCCTCCAGCTGGAAAGAAATCAACACAAACACTGTTTTTTTTGTTTTTGTCACACTAACTAAATGTAACTGATGTACAGTAAACAAAACTGAATTTAGCCAAAGATGAGAAAAACCACAATCACAATCAAAGATGGAAAATCTGTATGGAGCTCATATTCAACCTTTTATATTCTGCTGCTTAGCATCCCTCTTCTCCTACCCCAATCAATTAAGATGGACACTATATTTCTCCCCTCCTTTTTCGGTCAAAGAATCTTGGCACAACCAGCACAAACAAACTTTGCTAACAGCTTTAAACTTGGAAGGCCCGCTTTTTAAATATTTGCCGCTACATAATTGAAACAGCTGTTTTAATGAGATACCTACTGTCATCATTTTACCCTGGCTGAGCTGGGTGACAACAAAGCAGTAATAACGAATTCAATAATAATTAACTCGGGTCATCTGCTCATCTGTCATGGCTCATCAGCTTTAGGGAGAAAAATCCCAGTGAACTTCTCTCTTTTGTGAGCTTTCCAAAACTCTGCAATAAAATGCTTAGAGAGGACTCTAGGTAGCCCTTCAAAAGTTCTAAGCAAACTGGTAAGTAGGTTAATTAAATTTTATGCATGTTTAAATGCTAATGATTACATTCCTAACATTACAGTGTAATCTGTTATGGAATGATGTCATGCAAGCAGTGGTTTTTAGTGCCTAACACATTTCCATCCTGATGTGGAGTAGCTCTGGATCATTTATCGGAGGGCAGGAAGTTGACAGTAGTGTTTCAGAGCCAGGTTTTACATTTAGATCCTCTCCCTCTCTGTTGAATGTTAAGCAGGGGAGTTACAGAAAGCCACTGATTTTATGCCTACTGCTGCATCTCAGAGGGTGATCCAACATACCCACAGTGAGTTTTCTTAGCTGCACAATAAATAAATAAATATAAAAGCAGTTCTGGGGAAATCAATAAGGATGGCCTTCCTCCCAAATTACTCTCTCCCCAAAAGAAAAAAATATTTTGGGACTCACCCCGAGGTAGGTTCTTTTCATGATTTTTTCTTTTTGGTTCCCTTTTCTACAAGTATGAAAAGAATTTTTCAGAGATAAAAGGTATTCTTCCTTGAGAAATCACAGGTATGGCAATGGGTTGGTTTCTTTTTTTTTTTATTTGGTGGGCAAGATATGAATATTTGATATCTTTGAACATGGATTTTTTTTTTCTTTTGTGTGAGGAAAAAAGATGGCTCTTGATGTTATGACATGGGGTTTTTTAAACTTAATTTGAATCAATTTGTGAATTCTTATTTAAAAAAAAAGGTCATGGGATAGCTGCTGCAAGCTCATGAGCATATTTTACCATTCTGCTTTCAGTGCATCCTGAAAACCAGTGTTTATCCTTTAGGAGGCAGGTGGTGGTTGATTCATAGATATCCTCTACCTGTATATTAAAAAATTCAAAAATAGCTAAAAAAAAAACCCCACAAAACCCTTCAAAAAATTAAAATGGCAGCAGTGTATTTGTTGTCACATTCAGTAACAGTATAACCAAATGAGTTTTGGAGACCGGGTTGCTCTCTGCACTGATTTCAAAAGCAGCAGTAACAGACATCAGGTATAACATTAGAATCCTTCCAATACGCTGGCTGAATTCTCAGAGAGACTTTCACTGATGTAATATAACAGTCAAGGTGAATTAACAGGTTATTATTACAGGAATCACCACCACATATGTCATCTAACTAGAGATCTAAAATTTACAACATATCAGAATTAATGAGAGAAAGCCTTCTGTTCTTGCCTGCTCTCTGGATGTTTTGGTAAAACCTGACATAGCTGAAGTTTCTTCTTGCTGAAAACTAAACTTACTCACATCTCAAGAATAACATTGTACAACACCGTATGAAAAATATTGCTGTGTGTAATTACTAAATAAATAAGAACAAGTTTTTTTTTACTTTTAAATAATGGCAAATAAATCTCCTAAAGGAAGAAGATGGTTTGACGAAGGACTAGGAAATGCTCTCTTGGTTGTATATATTCTTCTTAAATAAGTGTGGGAGAGAATAAATTTTGAAATCAGACAATATGGTTGCTTTGTTTTGTAAATAAGAAACAGGCTTATACCTGTACTACTCAGCTAAAGCACGTAAATAGATTGAAAACATTATATTGCAGTCACAGACATGATGCGTATTTCCAGAACAAAGGCTTTGAAAATGGACATGATGTCTCCATACATGAGTGTACACTCAGTACAGTATAAATGCAAATCTGCTGTGGGTGACAAGCAGTAATTTTGACCATTGACTTTTAGGGAAATAATAAAAGCCTAAGAGTATATGTCTTGAAATGAAGTAACTTCATTTTCAGATATGCAGTGCCTACAAAAAGCACTTTGAAGAACTGCAGTGCAAAATGAAGAATGTAAATTTAAACCTTCTCTAAAAATATTTCAAGGTCTATTTTAAGTGAAGTATTCACTTTAAACATATCTTTCGTTTTACATTTTTTCCCCTATTTGTACAGGGGGTCATAGCACCATGGAAGAATTGATCAAAAAGAAAATTCTTTCTGTTTTTTCAGGCTTATTGATATGTAGGTGAGAATATGTAGAAAATCTTGATTCCCGAATGACACTGACAGGATTAAATCCTGCACTTTTCTCAGCAATTTAAAAAAAATACCTTTTGGGATAGATTAAGTGTTTTGCATAAATTAAAATGTATTGAAAAATGTTGATTGGTTACATATATCTTGTGAGCAATGATCAGTTTCAATGAAAACTTCTCCAGTTAAAGGGTGTTCTAGCTGTGTGGGAAAAGACATGTTTACCAGCTCAAAGGAGATGCAATATACATTACTGAGTACCAACAGACCCACAATTTTTTGCAGGTAACAAATTACTTTTGGCATGTTTCTGCACTAGCTGGTTTGGTTGTGAGCTTTGCTTTGGGAGAAACAGAGTGGTTTATATGTCATTTCAGTCAAAATGAGGAACATGAAGTTCTCCCAGCTGAGATGTAGGTATGGGTCAGAAGCCAGAGGAGGGACCATCCTGGAGGTACATCGGTAGCGAGCAGCTAAACTAAAGAGTTATAAACCATGTTGTGGAGCCTGACTAGAGTCTGGGTTCCACAGGGAGCTGAAACTCAAAAAAAAAAAACCAAAACAAAACAAAAAAAAAAAAAAAACCAAAAAAAAAACCCAAACAAAACCTCAGACCAAATCAAAATGGCTGGATCTAGAAGTGGGAAAAAATCACTGCTTCAATGCTAGAAACAGTTTGTATAACTCAAAATCAGTGCATTTCAGAGAATTCTGCTGACATTTTTCAACCGCCAGCATTACTCATGCTCTCCGTTTTGTTTTTGATAGCTTGTGTTTTTTACTGTATTAGGCCAGAGACCTAGATATACTACTGCAGTATGCTGTTATTTTTAACCTCTCTTGTGTGACCACCATATGAGCAAACAGACTGTGGGTCTCAGGACTGATAAATGGAAACCAGAACAAACTCTCTTCCCCCGTCTCTTTTTCAGTCCCTTTCCTTCTGTGTAAACAAATTCAATAGTCCATATTCAGCCCTGATTCATTGGGGTTCATTGCCAGACTTCTCAGTCCAACCTAATGGTTTATGGTGTTAAAAGTTTTATAACTCCTGAGGGAGGGTTTGTAAACTCAATTAAACTGAACCTGCTGCCTAGAGTATTCCCACAATAATGACATATGGGAAACTCTCATGTGGATAGTTGAATTCTATCAAAGATGTTACATTTTTACACATATCCATTTATGAGAATAATTTTGACACAAAAGGCCGTGTCTTCTTCCCTCATGTAAAGCATACTCTTGAATAGAATTTTAGGAAGAAACAAACAAATAATGTATTATTCCATTGTCTATACAATCTTTTAGGTGTTATACCTTATTTATCAAAAAAATAGGTGACTTTTGTCAAAGAATTTTAACACTTATAACAGTAGGCCTACAAGCATTCATAAAGATACTCTGGGGCAGAAGCAGTTCCATGCAGATGAACACTATGGTGCATAACCTGGGAATTACATTACTAAGACTATTTGTAGTTTTAGTAATATTATAGAATGAAATCAAACATCTATATACAGGCAATATAAACAACAGACATTGGATGAAAAATTAAGTAAGCATCAGGTAAAGCGTTTGCAATAATGATTAATGATGAAGATCCCTGTTCTTAGATTGCATATTTTTCTGTTTTTCTGTATTTCTGTTATTATTTTGTGTACCATGAGAAGGATTTTCTCTTCATGCAGCAAGAGGAAGAAGAGTTGTTATGGAGAACATGGATGTATATTGATGAGCTAGAAAGTGGCAACAACTATAAAATTTACACGAGGAAAGAAAAACTTTTTTTTTTTTTTCTAGATATGAAATAGGAGATTCTGACTGGATATATAATATTCCCACTGGTCTTCTAAAGGAGGACAGTCATGTTCTGCGTATAATGTCTTCAGCTACTGCCCTGCAGGTAGTGCACACCTTCCAGTCTTGTAATATAGCGGCAACTGCAGGAATTTTAACTAGGCTGGAGAAGGAATAAGCAAAAAGGCAAATAAATAAAATTATGCCTGCAGTTATACAGGTGTAATTTCCTGTGTCCAAATTTAAGCCATTTCTCATGTGGAAGCATCCGATCAGGTAGTGCTTGAACAAAATACATGCCATTTTTCAAGGCTTCTGCACAGCTTCCATGCAGATACTGAGGGCAGCTTGCATTTAAACAGCTCAGAGCGCAAAGGCAGCACTGCATAGAAACACCTCATTCATGTATAAAGCTAACTCATTTCTTTAGAGCTTATAATTTCTCTTGTTATTCCACAGGGTGCAGGACTCATTTCTATAACTCTAGTGGCAGTAATCAATCTGTTTCTTACTGTATTAAATCATCCATAAAACTCACGCATTTCTGCTCAAATTTTGGACTTGTCTCCAGATACCCAACAGAAATTTTGGCAAAGTCTGAACTGTTTTCAATCTGATGAAGGAAGAACTTCACAGATTACATAAGGTCATTTTTATTCTCAACACCCTTTCCAACTTTTCTCAACTACAGAAACTGTAGGGGTGTTTCTATGAGAATAGATTCAGTTCTGTTTACAAATACAGGCACTCAATAGTCCCGGTGTGGCACATACTCCTCATGCAGAAGCCAAGAGTCCGCAGTACTGTAAAGTCCTATAAGCCCATTGAGAGCCAGGTTCCTCTGCCTCATCTTGTTATCACAGCCTCCGTCACTTATTGAAGGTTTTCTTTATGATTTCTAAAGTCTGGAAAGTTTTTCCTGCCCTATATCCTTATAAAATGTTATTTTATGTATAAAGGATAAAATCCAAAGCACGCTGAAATCAATGTGAAACTTTGCTGCTCAGTCAGCAGCTATGCCTGGTTCTTGTCTGGGTGGGCAATGTATGGAAGTATTTTTGAGTGCCAGGAGTTTGAGTGCCATTCCTTTCTCCAATACACTGAATGCATAAAAAAGTGGAACCCTTTCCTATTAAAATGAACAAAAGATCATTCTGCAAGACAATTTTTCCAGTTCCTGGGGGTTTATATTCCAAAATTAATTTTATTTTCAAAATAAGAAATTCTGTATTTGCAAAGATGGGCAAGACGTTTTCAAACTTTTAAAATTACTTGGCAATATTTTAAATATCAGAACTCTGAACTTTCTTGTCAATTTTATTCATCTTGTGTCACAGATCTTGTTTAACTTTAGTCACATCTATGTCAACATAAGATATGCCATAGATGTCTTATTTTTAATTGAAAATAATGACAAATGACACATAATACTGAGTAAATACCTTCTTTTTTCCCTAGACTAACTTGGATTTTATTCAGCTTGTAAGAAAAAATGTTAATACTTGATAAATTTTAAGTTACATTTTGCGTAGTTGTCTAATTCTTAATTTAGATTCAGGAACTGATTTTTTAAAAATCATTGAATATGTTAATAGATGACTGTTATTTACAGTAGTATGAATAAAGGATATTTCTTGATACATCAAACTATAAATCATCACTTGTTAACCATAATAAAAAATGTTGCATGTCACGGCTCTGGAAAGGGAATCATTGCTTGATATTTTTCACCTAGAGATAGGGCAGGGGAGGGGAAGAAACACAAAGAAGGAAGGTTCTTGAAAGGTCCTTCACCTTGTAACACTGACCATAGCTGAAAGAATAATGAGTTCACTCCCCCCTCTAGGGAAGCCTTATGTTGTCAGTGTACTACATCACCCGTTGTTCCATGTTTGGATACTCCGTCCCGTGTAAATGGAACAATGCAAGGAGAAATATAAGTACTTTCTCCACGAAGTTGAGTCAAAATTCTGCCTCAGTTCAACCCACACGTTGACTGCTTCCCACATGTGGTGAGCCACAGCAGGATCAGATTCATTATAAAAGTGTAGTTAATATAATTTAGCAATCCATTCCTGTCCAGCCAATGCACTTATACCTATGATTAATTTCAATGAGACTTAGAAACTAGCTATATGGCTGCAATGAAAATAAATGGGCCTGTTCATACTGGATGCTTTGCATCATTGAGGACTGGCAGACAGATATGCAAAGCTGAAAAGAGCCAAGGGATCTTGCCAAGAATTTTTTTCCTTTCTGTAATTAGATATGTTAGACAGGTGAGTCAGGACCTTATGCAAAAGTAGCCTCATGAGTGGCAGCAACATAGGAAAGGAAAGAAAAGGGAAAAAAAAACAGAAAGGAAAAGAAAAAAAGGGGAGGGGAAGGGGAAGAGGAAAGGGAAGGAAAAAAGGCTTATGTAGTGGAGTAACCAGTGATTGCTTGGTCGCATAATCTGGATTAGGATCACGGCAGGTATCAAAAATATGTAGCTATAGGTATCCACAAAGTAGTCCTGCTTTCCTGCAGTCTCCCAGCAATTTGCATGCTTCAGGACCTGCCTTTATGGAAAATGCTCAAACCAAAAGTATTCAGGCTACAAAACTGACAGGAAAACCTGAAAAGATGCTGTTCATAAATAAATATCCACCATACTGTAATCTTCTGTAAACTGTGGTCTATGTGAGCTGACCTCTTGAGCTGACTGAAGCATTTGGGCTGTGAATCTCACAAGGCAATTGCTCTCCAAAAACGTTTCAGGTGGTCAGCATATAAACAGGATCCAGGTGTATCAGATGACCTTAATATATGTTTTACTTGTTTTAAACAACACACTTCAGTCATCAAAAATAAGACTAAATCCACATGGCTTTTTTCCATTTTTGTTGGGACTTTATATCTGCAAAATTTATATGTTATTTATTTGCAACACTTTTAAGCTGTTCTTTTTGGATTCATGATTTTCAGTGAACTAATAACTTGTATGATTCTTTGGCACTACATGTACGGAAACAGAAAAAAAATAATTTATATATATAAAAGTCCTTTGCACTCCATGAAACGTAACTTTTTTACAAACTGGCATAATGGACTGGAGATTCTGTCGAGCTTAGTTTAACATTAAAAAAATTTTTTAAATGTCCTATTTTAAGTCTTTCACACCTGAATATCTGAACAGATATTATTATTTGCCATTGACTTTAGCTGGCTACTGCTACTGAGTCAATTTGAAATGTTGAAAGTTAAGAACGTTTATAAGTGCTCTGTCAGATTAGCATCATTTAAAAAAAAGAGATTGATCAATATACAGTGCACAGTATATTACCCCGTGTACTCTTTTTATAATAAACTTGACCACAAACATCGTGTTTTCTAGGTTTCAGCATAGAATACACATGCAAGTTTTCCAATTGAAGCTGGGAGTTTTAGGTTGGGGACAGGGAGAAACAAGGGCTATCTAAGCAAATACACTGGGCTTCAGCATTATGTACCTTAATCTATGCCAGCAATAAAAGGGATAACTGGTTTGGACTGGGTAGAGCTTGGAATAAGCAACCTGAGTGAGAGGACGGTATTTGCATAAGGGAGGAAGCCAACAAGAAAAGATGTGTCAGAGACGTGGCCTGGAAGCTTGCTAGGTGAGATGAAGAAGGAGCAGGCCTGTTATGGGATAATATATTGAATGGAATAACTTGAAGGGACGAGAAGAAGGGCAAGAAGACTATGTAGGGATGAAGAGCAAGAAAGCTGAAATTGACTAAATGTGAGTGAGAAATAGGGTGAGGAACCATTGACAGATACAAGAACTGTGGACAGGACACGTCAGAAGGGTGAGACAAAAGGGATCACACTTCAAAGAAAGGCGAAACAATTCCTCTCTGCACCTCATTTCCAAATCCACAAGAAAACAAAGTGAAAGGTCTCTGAGTCACAACACGCCACTGTAAACGCTCTCAAGAAACCAATCTCCTGCTCTAGTGCTAATCCAAATAAATGTTACTGAGAAATTTTTACTAATGGCTGTAACTTAGACGCAATTGACGTAGAAATTCTGTCCTGCTGAAGACCAGTGTTTTGTTACAGCAGCACAAGACAGAATCTTTTGCTTTTGTTTCAAAATGTAATTTCACATACAATCTGCTTGAAACATTATGAAGTTTTCAAGGTATTATTTTCAAAAACGTAAAACTTAGAAGTTAATGCCTGTCTGTGCAACTATATTTCGGTCGGCGGGGCGGTGTCAGCACCAGCACCGGCGACCAGAATCGCAGTAAGTCCGAAGTGAGGGCTGGATGGCGCTGTACAGAGGGGTTTCCGAGCTCAGGGACCCCACTCACAGCCCCAGCCGGAACCAGGAATTCCGCGGCAACCAATCAGGCGCCGAGGGGGCGTGGCCAGTTATATTCAGTAAGCGCAGGCGATCAGTGAGGTGGTGGTGGTGGTACTGTCGGTACTGGCGATACGAACCGAGGTAAGGGTTGGATGGCGCTGTAGAGAGGGCTTTCCAAGCTTAAGGACAGCCCCCCGCCCCTCCCTACTCACAGCGCCAGCCGGAACCAGGAAGTCCGCGGCAATCAATCAGGCGCGTAGGGGGTGTGACCAGGAGCCGCGCGGAGATTTAAACGCGGCAAGAGCAGATGAGTGCATGGGGAGGGCAGGCAGGGTAGCCTGGCTAGAACGAAGGTATCCAAGATGGTCCCCGCTCAGTCTGCAGCCAGTCAAAAGGAATAAAGCAAGCCAAACTGACCTGCTGCAGAGACAGGGGATGGAGTGCATGGAATGTCTGTTGCTCTTGCAGGAGGACAGCAAGGACAGCACCTGTGTGCACTGTGAGCAGGTATGTGATCTGCTCAGCCTTGTGGCTGAGCTTAAGGAGGAAGTGGAAAGACTGATGGCTATTTGGGAATGCGAAAAGGAAGTTGGTTGATGGAGCCATACCCTGCCATCCTTAGGGAAAAAGGAGCAGGTGGAGGCTATGTGAGAGGAAGAGGACCTTGCAAGGTGCCCTCTTGTCACCTGGCAGAAGGAGGGATACTAGGAGAGGATAAGGGGGAGTGGAAGCAGGTACCTGCTCTGGCCAGCAAGAGAGTCCCCTCCAGACTTCTGCCTACCCAGGTGCTTGCACAGAATGGATACGAGCCTTTGGAGACAGAGGATGAGGGAATTGAGGATACTGATAAAGGCTTATCCAGGGAGTTGCTGAAGCAGCCAGCTCCATGTATTAAGGCTGCCTCTTTGAAGAGAAAGAGGAGGGTGATAGTTATAGGTGGTTCCCTTGGAGAATTATCAACCAGATGGTTGGAGGGCATCCAGTGTGATGCCCACCCACAAGAAGGGCCAGAAGGAGGACCCAGGCAACTACAGGCCTGTCAGCCTAACTTCAGTACCGGGAAAGATCATGGAGAAGATCACTTTGAGTGAGCTTTCACAGCAAGTGCAGGGCAGCCAAGGGATCAGGGACAGCCAGCATGGGCTCACAAAAGGGAGGTCCTGCTTAACCAACTTGATCTCTTTCTATGACCACGTGACCTGCCTTCTGGATTGGGAGAAGGCTGTGGATGTTGGCTGCCTGGACTTGTGTAAGGCCTCTGATACTGTCCCCCACAGCATTCTCCCGGGGAAGCTGGCGAATCATGACATAGACAAGTGTACTCTTCACTGGGTAAAAAAACTTGCTGGATGGCTGTGCCCAGACAGTTGTGATTAACGGGGTGAAATCTTGTTGGCAGCTGGTCACCAGTGGTGTCCCTCTGGTGCCACCTCTGGGGTCAGTTTTGGGGCCAGTATTTTTTAGTATCTTTATTGATTATCTGGATAAGGGGATTGAGTGCACCCTCAGTAAGTTTGGCACCAAACTAGGTGGAACTGTTGATCAACTTGAGGGTTAGAAAGCTCTATAGAGGGACGTGGACAGATTGGATCAACGGGCCAAGGCCAGTGGGATGAGGTTCAATAAGGCCAAGTGCTGGGTCCTGCATTTTGGTCACAACATCCCCAAGGCAATGCTACAGGCTTGGGGAAGAGTGGCTGGAGCTGCCCAGCAGAAAAGTACCTAGTGGTATTGGTGGACAGCCAGCTGAACATGACCTCATTGCCCTCTACAACTACCTGAAAGGAGGTTGTAGAGGGGTAGGTGTTGGCCCCTTCTCCTAAGGGATTAATGACAGGACTGGAGAAAATGGTCTGAAGTTGCAGCAGGGGAGGTTTAGACTGGATATTAGGAAGAATTACTGTACTGAGAGGGTGGTCAGGCACTGGAACAGCCAGCCCAGGGAGGTTGTGAAGTCTCCATCCCTGGAGATCTTTAAGAAATGTGTAGATGTGGTGCTTCAGGGCATGTTCTAGTGACTGAGATTGTTGGGTGTGGTGGTGGTGGTTGTTGTAGAGTTTTTATGAGTGTGGGTACAGGTTTGGGTTTTTTTGCTTGTTTGTTTATGGTTGGACTCGGTCTCAAAGGTCCCTTCCAACCATGAAGTTTCTGTAATTCCAGCTTCCTTTCATGTGTGAGAACTTGGTTTAGCCATTAGTTGCTCTTTCTTCTGGAACTTAGCCTTCTGAATCAGGACAATACAATGGAAAAGGCTGTCTTCTCACCTCTGCTATTTCTAGAGAAGATGACTAGCTTTTTATGAGTCAACTGATTACCTCCACATAGGACTAGACTCTGCTGCGGCCACAGTTACCACATGGTGCAAGACAAGCCACTTGAAATACATTTTCCAAGGAGATGGTGAAGGTGTCGTCCTTATTTTCGGAGGGTAACTTGAAACTGTGAATAATGGTATTTGAATATGTCTGTCCCTAGAACTGATAATTTTAGGTCCTCTTCGTGTTAAATCAAGACACTAAAATCAGTAGATGATCTCACACTGTAACTTGATCTTATTGAGCTATCTACATGTGGAATGAAACAAAGAACCATGTCTCTCACAAGAAGTTAACAGTTCATATACCATTGCTACAAGAAAACTCAAAGAAGACTTATGCAGTAACATTTGGGAGTCGCATACAGACATGGAGGTAGTGTATTAAGTATCTTCTCTTATCTTCACTGCTTATCCTAGGTCTTGTAGAAGAAACAGTACGTTATCACACAGTTGAAGAATGTGCTACTCTACATACAAGCAACTGAAAAGAGTAAAATCTTGTGGGCAAGAGATATTGTGTCTTGTGTTTTGTCCTGTGCTCAGTCTTGCAACCTGAATCATGAGCCTTCAGCATTTTAATCTTTTCTGTATGTCAAATCTTATTCATAGAGGGAATAAGGCAGACACATGTCATCCGAGTCACTTCTGTCTGATGTAACGTAGTCTCTGTTCCACAATCTTTGTAATCTCATGTGAATTTCACGTGATCTTGTACAAGCCTCCAGTCATCACTGGCAAAATAAAGATTAACTGTAAGCAAAACAAAAAGCCAAAAAGTGGGAGAAACTTAACTAACAGATTGTTAGGAGGCATATTTTGATGCATACCAGGAATTTCTCTTTCATCTTTCTTCAGTTACACATTGGGGTTATTTTTCTTTTGTATATTATAAATTCACACAGGCTTATATAGGCTAATGAGAAGCTTGAATTCATTCTAAGCAGGAACACGTAACCTATACATGACAAGAATTTTTTCTTAGGTTCTGTGCTGGTTTTAATACCTGATCTTCCTAGTTTGTGTCTTAGAACTGTTGGACAATAAACTAAATTCAGTTTTTCTCATTGACTAACCTTATCTTAAAAGGTGTGGGGTGTTTTCTTTTAAATTCGGAAACACTGATCCTAACTGAATTCAGATGCAAACAGATATGTATGGATGGTAGAAGCAGGGACAGGCTACTTAGGAGCAACGCAGAACCATCATGTGAGCCTGCAGCAAGGTGATTTGTCTGGCCATACCTTGGCTGGAGGTGGAACTGGAACAGTATGGGCTTCTTTAGGTACACCAGGAGACTAAGGAAAACGTAAGCCCACTAAAGAATGCAGAGAGTTGCTAAAGCAATGTGCCATATGGGGGATGGGGGGGAAACCCAACTGATAATTCCTCTGTGCCTTGGGATGGTTTTGATACCAGAAAGAAGCTCCTTACTGTAAAGGTGGTGAGACATTGGAACAGGTTGCCCAAAGAAGTTGTGGATGCCTCATTCCTGGAGCTGTTAAAGATCAGATTAGATGGGGCTTTGAGCAACCTAGTCTGGTGGGAGGTGTTCCTGCCCGTGGCAGGGGAGCTGGAACTTTATGATCTTTAAGGTCCCTTCCACCTCTAACCATTCTATGATTCTATGGTGCATCTGCTTTTAGGCGTCATGCGTCTCTAGTGGCAGAGTTCAAGAGACTGAGCTCTCTTCAGTGGAAGATGACCAAGTCTGGGACTAGTCTGTAATTTGGACTAATCCTGGATAGGCCTGGATAAGATGCATTCAGTAGTGCAAAGATACCTTTCTAACATCACCGTAAAGTCATTCTCCATCGTTACTGAAAGGCTGTGGCTTTCAGTAGAATGAAGGTAAATGTTACATCAACATTTAAGGTAGAAAGGCAAATCCAGGTATCTTAATTTGCCTATGATGCCCCTGACATTTCAGACAGTGTCTCTGCAGTGGTGCCACACTACACATCCAGTGGAATTGTTACACGAAGATAATGCCACAAGATCATTAAATATTCTAATGACTTTGAATTTGTACTGCAGGCAGATGAAATTACTCTTTCCTGATTTCATCCTGGGAAAGAAATACGTACAGAAGCTGAACCTCAATGCTTTATTTTGGTGGATAAGGCAATGCAATGTCCTAAACTACAGGAGAACTAAATACACACGTGATTGATTTTCTTTTCCAGTAGGAAAGTCAAATAGGATTATTCACTACACTACACAGGTTAAGTCCACCAGTGGCAGAATGAAGGATGTGGTTATTCCTGGGAGCATATCTCTGCTCACTGAAAACAAGGCTAGTCATATAACTGGAAGATGTTTAGTTAAAACTACTACATTGTTTGAGAAATTTCAGCTTTTAGTTTTTCCTAGCACGATACAGAAGAAAACAAAGATAACACAAAAACAAAATGCATCACAATGTACTCGGAACAGCTGGATTACTGAATATAATGTGAAATCATAGGAAATACTAACATGACATATAGTTGCGATTAGTATAACTATCAATCACAGCAAGTGAGGTTGAGAAAACAGCTTTCTGGTGTGTGAAACTTGCTCAGGTTTTGGGGGTTTGTCATACTCACACAGAATAGGAAGTTGAATTCTCAAAAATGTCACCAAAAAAATCAACTTTAGATACTAGCTGACTCAGGTATTTTTTCCAATAATTTTCACTTTAATTTTGGCCATTTTGAGGTATATTTTAATTGATTTTACATCAGCAGTTCATAATTTCAAAAATGATAGCAGAAAAGTGGTAATAATTTCAAAGCCCTCTCACAGGTTTTCACATATATATTTGTTCGTTTAGTTTTGGCTTTTTTTTTTTTTTTTTTTTTTAAACAATACTAAGCCATTCCTGCAGGAAGTTTAGAATTTGAAGAATTAATGCTTTTCACCACCACTACCAACATGCTCAGGTTATTTGGGGAAAAAAAAAAAATCCTGGTTGTTTTCTGCTGCTAGCTGCTGTGGAGAGGGGAGGGAGAGCAGGGACAAGTGTCTATCATCTTTGCCTTCTATGGTATATTTCAACGTTTCAATAACATTGGGCATCAGCTGTAACATATGAATTAATCACCAAACTCATATAACATTTTACTTTTATTATTCCTCTAAAGCCAATTAAATGAATTTTACCTGTTTCAGCATTTACAGCTGTGTTCTTGAAAAAAAAAATTTATTGTGAGTTCCAAAGTTTAAAAATGTTGTATTTTGTCTCGGGTATTTGGTTTGTTCTGTTCAAAGACAGAGATGCCGACAAATTTATTTAAAAGAAAGTTTAAAACTTGCCATTTTTTAAAATGAGTTCTGCAATATACATTTTGTGTATATTTACAATTGAACCATGAAAATATTTTCACCAACAGATGACAAGTTTAGTTATGAAAGTAAACTTTTTTTTTTTTCCATCATGTTAATATTTCCAAAACAAAAGAAAGAGAATTGCAGCTGTGTTCTCTGCTTTGATGGTAGCCTAGTGGAAAGAAAATTTAGAATTAGAATTTCTGGTGTGACCAGCTCTTTATATGAATTAATAAAGAGAACAAAGATGAATTAATCTCACATCATAGTGTAGCATGCCGCCATCATAGAGATGATCTTACTTGTACTTATAGGAAAACAGATAGTCAGGATGCAAATTCGCTTAAGGAAGGAAAATGAAACCTTCGCCATATTCTTATCTGCCACTGTTAGCATTTTGTTAGCTTTCCTCCTTTCAGAACAGTCCATGCTAAACTATCAGAAAATGAGTAAAGACAATGCTTAAATTTCATGCATACTTGCATAGACCAAAGACATTATCATTGTGATACAGAATGGGATTGGAAAAATATGCAGCCCTTGGAAATGGATTAAATGCACATACATTTTGTAATGAGTGACTGTAATGAAAGTCAAATGAATTATAATAAAATATGGAGTTTTAAAAAAGAAAACTACTCAATGCATAATGTTGCTAAGAAAGCATTTAACAGTTTTTCACTGCACGCTATTGTCAAAGTAAATAACTACCAAAGACAAACTTACAAAGTGGTTTTAACTCTAATGTGATGCAGAAAGTCAGTCATTTAATTTGTTAATTAGTATTATGCCAGAAACTATCTATTCAATATGAAGCAAATATGTTTACAATCTTATCTGCCATCTGTTTAATAGATGGGAGAATACTTAGAGCTGGGATTCTCGAAGAGGGCTGTTGAAAATTTGTTCTACAATTAGTGGAGCAGATTTTTTTAATTCTAAAGGAGTTTTTTCATGTTCAGGGAGCACCTCTGTGAAGGAAACAGTACATCACAATGCTGCTATTCAAGATTAGTGATTGCTTATAGCTGCTGGTAGCAGATGCTTGCAAAATGCAGAAGTAAATATATATTTTAAGAGATATATCTATTTAAAGAAAAAAAAAGGAGGAAGAAAAAAAAGGAGAAAAAAAAAAAAGATAATATAGCATTAGATCCAGAACACTAAAACAGGTTTTGTGAGGAGGTTTTAAAACCAATTTTCATGGCAGTACAATATATAGGTCTGGGTACTTACAACACTCTTCATCTCTCTCTGTAATCAGCAATTTTGCAGGCTTTCTTACAAGAAAGCCCACAATTATGCAGTACACTATCCATTAAAGAGAATTCTCAAGGTGCTTTTTAAACTGCATATTAAGAATGAATATTAAATCATCATTTGGTAGGTGGATGCAAATAAAAGCTTAGATAATAAAGCATTCTTCCTAGGATTACAACTTCTTTCTTTGCCCTGCTTAAATGTTTTTTAGTTTTGAGGAAGATTATATTATTGTCTAATGCTGACTAATATTTTTGTCATTATTTCAGAGAAGATAAATTTAGCCCAGACAGAAAGCTTTTCCTTTTCTGAAAATTAAACGTATTTTCCTGCTTAAAGATCAAAAATAAAGGAGGTGAGTCAAATCTTACCATTTACTTTTAAACATAGGATTTGTAGCTTTTATAATTTTCATTTTAACTGCAGTGTTCTGACAGGGCTGCCTTTTCGTATCTAATTGCTCTTTACTGAGTATGAATAAAACACCTATTGGACACCAAAGGTGTGCAACATGTTTTTAATAGAGTACTAAACTAACCATAATTCAAGGATTTTCATACCTCACAGCCAACTTGAAACCTGGCAAATTTTCTGAGAGGGGATGACACAAATGTACATGTTTTTCATCATGAAACAGAATGTTTTTGCATTTCTTATAAACTTTCTATATATAAATGACTATTTGTGTCTAAGTAAGTGCTTGTGAGTACAATATTTTCATTACACACTTATAATGTAGCAAAACAAGATCAATTCAAAGTTTCAAGGCAAAGATGCGCTCCTTATGAGAACAGAGAATGTTTTCAGAAAGCATTCTTGAAAATGGTTTTTGCTTTGTTTTTAATAGAACTGCTCAGGCTAACTTTTCTCTACCTTCCTACTTTTTGTGATAAACTTTTTGTGCAGGCTTTACTTAAGCCCTGGAGCATTTGTAAGCTGCTTTTATGCACTCCTGTGTCAACAGGTGAGATAGTCTTGCAAAGAACTGTGAGGATTTTTGCGAGTTTACTGCCTTCTGTGGGACAGCAGCACTTTGAGGCTTGAGCATTAAGACTTAGCTTTACGTACCACACTGTACCTCTATACTGAAGAAGTATAATCTAGCAATATGTTTTTGTCAGAAAACTGGAAATGTCTCTTCATGCTTGCAGGCAGCAGGTTAGAGTTATTTCCCTCAGAACTAATCTTCCCCTTGCCCCAAGATTATAGCTCTTCACACTTGGCACCAGTTTTGCAGTGTAGCATCGGTTTCAAAAGCGCATTCTGAATTTTAACGCCATTATCAGTTTTTACATGGCTGAGGTACAGAATTGTACAGAACTAACCTCTTAAACTGCATATCCTGAAGCAGCTTGGGGGGAGAATGAGGAAAGCTTTTCTGAGCCCTGGGATCCCTCTATGTAAACAACATCTTTTGTAGCATGCCCAGCTTACACTCTTGACATTCTCTTTTTGTGATACCCTTACGCGACAAGAGGGGAATTGGGTGGGGAGTTCTAGCTAGTTTAGTGTAACAGGATTTCGGCCCTAGTGTTTCCACAGTAGTGAATGTTTAACCCCTAGAACATCTGCAGCTGCTAAATATATGTATTTATAGAAAATGAAACAACAGCAACTGGTTAGGTCAGGAACTTGGCATCTGTGATTTGGCTGCAAAGGCTTTAGTATGCACACTCCATCCGTTCTACCTCTCCTCCTTTACCCTTCTCCCCCCAAAATTAATTGCATTTCTAGCTAACAAGGTTTAGTTACAGAGGCACCTGACTCTTTCAAACCTTTTGGACACAATACAAAAGTCCAGTAGTAGACATTACAGGATTAAATCCATTGTAACATTCTAAAAATCAATTCATCTGTTCCTAATAGTGTTTCAATAGTATCCTAGTAACCTTTTCTGTGAAGCTTCATATGGTCTGTATTTGCAAACACTATTAAAAAAGGCCTTCTTGCATTCAAAAAAAAAAAAAAAAGCTAAATCTCTTCACAGAGCTGCTGGAGAGGTGCAGGCTCCAATGTGGGCAAGTGTATTTGCCAACATGCCATATGGGAGCCATGGTTGGGACTTTTTTTTTTCTAGAATAATTAAATGTTGATGGCAGAGTTCAAATGGATCATTAAAATTCAAAAGTGTAAGAAACAGATTTTTTCTTATGTTGCTGAACGCTCCAGAGGGCTGAATAGCTAGCAGAAGTGAGGCAGGCTGCAGCAGTGATCAGCGTGTGCTGTGATGGTACTAATTTGATCATAATATAGTCATCTCTGAAGATTACAGCTATTCAATTAAATATTCTAATTAACCTGAAGTATTAGGCAAATGATACTAATTACAAATATTCTCCTGAGATTCACAGCAATGAAAATCCCACTTGCAACTGATACTTCTAGCCAATGTTTCGTAACACAATGTCCTATATCATAGGCTTTCAGAATATTAAAATGCAGTTAATTTGCCTAAACCTCATTTGTTTAATGGCATTAGCATTTTGTTTGAAATTGTAATAAACGTACATCCCGCTTTCAAGTAAAATTTAAAATGAGTGTACTCTTGGGGTAACTTAAGATTCCTGTTTACAGACCTAGCACTTTATTCAGTAAGCGGAACAGTTTGAGCTTAACTTTCAGCCATTAAACATATTGAAATTGTTTAAAAATGCTAATAATTTGTCTTTTCAAATAAGAAAAAAAAGGATATTTTGCAGTAAAATTTCATGATGTTACCCATGTGACCAGTTTCCTACTGTGAGGGCCCCAATGCTTGAACTTGCCTTATAGTTTTTTAGTAGAATGTTTGTCTTTTGTAGGTTGTTGGTTTCTGTCGGTGTTTTTTTGGTTTTGGTTTGGTTTTTTCTTTTTTTTTTTTTTTAACTCTCTCCCCAGACAAAGCCATGCTTCTTTTTCGTTTCTTTACCTTCCTCTCTTTGCTGCCTTTCGTGCTGCTCATGGACCAGGTCAGGGGTGCAGTGGCTTTTGGGGGCTCAGATTGCTGCGTGGGGCTTCTGTGCACTTTGTACTCCAGTGCTGTTCTCGTGTCGCTTGCAGGGATGGCTCAGTGACTTCACCTGGCACTGCACCGAGGGGATAACTTGGTTGTCTATACGAATTAGGCAGATTGCTAACTTGGAAAGCACAGCGCAAGGCAGATCACTTGGCTGAAAAAAAAAAAAACAACAAAAAAAACCCACAAACAAACAAACAAAACTAAAAAAAAACCCCAACAAACCCATGAGGGTGGGTTACTGACCACACTTCTTGGTGGCTTTTTTTTTTTTATTTATTTATTTTGTCGTGGCATTAAAGGGGAAGGCAGAGGTTACCCACCAACAAAAATCAGTGACAGACAGTTACAGAAACAGAGCAGGTAGCAGCCTTCAAGTGGTGTTTAGGACCCTCTAACATGGCCACCACATTGTTAGAAGGATAAAGGGACCAGAATGCTTTCCACATGTGTCCTGTCGATTCTGCAAGCATATAGGCTTTAAAGGAAGATCTGAAAAAAAAAAAAAAGAGTCCCAGTTTTAGTATTTTATCAATACTTCTGGAAAGCATCATAAAAGTTTAACCGATCTGACTGATGTCTTCCTGTGAATGTATTCCTTGGACTCTGCTGTACTTGCCTGAAAAGAATCAAAGTGGTAACCCTGTGCCTTTTACCTCAACCCGTGAGGAATTGCTAAGGACAAAAACAAAACACCAAGTGAAGAGATTGTCAGAATTTCAGGTGTAGAAATATCACTCTATCAAACAGCAACACTGCTAAAGCAAGAGTTTAAGTGACTGTAAATTTCATGTTGTAATTGGTGAAAGCCGATTCCAGTACTTGTACTGGAAAGGCTGGGCGTATTTGCAACACAGCAGACCTTTCCCTCACAGTTTCCAAAATATAGAGATAGGCAATTGTTACATTGCCTCAGATGTCAGAAAATTTAGAACAACTTGCGCCTGAAACGCGCTGAGTTCTTTGGACCTAAACTTGGTGAAGAGGGAGACCGTGGAGGTGGCATCCTGCTGCCATATGACCTTTCACGGAGCAGGAAAGAGACACATGGGAGCACGTAGTAAAGTCAGGATAAAAGAAAATCCTGGGCAGACTATGTGCAGCCCTTGAGAGACATGTAAGGGCCGGGGGTTTTGTGTGGTTGCTTGATTTTGATGCTTTTCTTTGGTTGCTTACTTTTAACCCTTTTATAGCTGTTTTTCCTTTGATGCTGTTAGAGTTTGTTGTAATGGTTAAATCTCCTTCTCTTTCCTTCCAGAATGAAATAGAGGGTTTATATCACTGTATTCTGACTTGAAATCAGCTGAGAGTTTGCAATTCTCCTTAGGTCCACACATACTTTAGGATGCTCTATGGTTATGGAAGAGGATGTACCCTACATTTAACCAGTCTATACTAACTCAGATCCAGGTCTCTATAGGAGAAATCTGTATTTAGGGGTACTGGGCTGAGCTGAAGGAAGCCTTGGAGGAGCAGACAGGGAGACAGAAAGAAAAGACAAGATTCAGGTCGAGTAATGTGCTTTCAGCTGCTCCCCTTTTTGCTGTGTACTGCGGAGGGCTGGACACCTCCACCACCAGGGAGTAGCAGCAAAGGGAAGGATGCGACCCACGAGTGGTGAAGCACAGCACGGAGGGCCGGCTCCTCAGCGAGTGCCATTGCTGAGCCTGCTCAAACAGGTCAAGGAATTTATATGAAAATTAGGTAGGGGTGGGG